>OY856409.1:1932354864-1932452364 GCA_963693085.1 Alisma plantago-aquatica
ACTCCAAATGAAGTTTCTAATGGCTCTATCAACTCTATCACACACTTGCAGAGGAAGCTTAGCTGTTTGCATGATGTAAGTAGGGATAGCAGTTAGGGTGCTTTTAGCCAAACATACCCTTCCAGCCATAGATAAACAGTGCGCCGCCCAAGAGTTCATTCTAGCATTCACCTTCTCTAAGACTTCATTGTAGGTATCCTTGTTGACTCTGCTATGTAATAGCAGAACACTTCGATATTTTCCTAGGTTCAAGGTTTTCGTCAAGCCACTTATCTCACAAATACGATCTGTTTCCATCTTGGTGACTCTCCTAGAGAAATAAATTCTTGTTTTATCGATGGAGATAGCTTGTCTAGAAGCCTGCTAGAATTTCCTGAAATAATTCAAGATAGCATTCATGTTTGAGGTATTAGCTTTAGCAAATAGAAGAATGTCATCTGTAAAGCACAAGTGTGCTATGCGTGGTCCGTTTCGTCCCATCTTTAAAGGAGTCCAAGATCTGTCCTGGATAGCATCTTCGATCATCTGACTAAGCCTTTCTATACACAGAACGAAGATGTAAGGGCTTAGCGGGTCTCCTTGCCTAAGACCCTTGGTAGCTTTGAAACCTTCAGTAGTTTCTCCATTCCAAGCGATAGTCGTGCGACCCCTTGTAATCGAGTGCATCATGTACTTACAAATGTTTTTCGATATATCAGTTTTATGAAGCGTATCTTCAATAAAACTCCAATCCATCATATCATATGCTTTGGTTAAATCAATCTTAATGTCCATAGCTTTAGTATAAGAACTCTTCCTCATCGAGTACACGAGCTCCTGGGCTACCACAATATTGTCAGAAATTTTCCGACCAGGAACAAAGGCGCTTTGCGCAGGATTAATCCACTTCGGGAGCCAACATTTAAGTCTCTCCACCACCACCTTCGAACAGATTTTTAGAATGGCATTATTTAGGGAGATAGGCTGGAATTGATTGCTCGATACATGTCTGGTAACTTTAGGTATGAGAATGATGGTGGAGTCGCACATTCCTTCCTCCATAGTAGCACTATGAACAACATCATTCACAGTTTGAACCACTGACTTGTGAAGAATACTCCAATTTGACTTGATGAAATGGGTAGTGGTGCCATCAGGTCCCGCAACTTTGAGTGGATTCATCTTTCCCAGAACTTCCTCAATTTCAGAAAACCCCACTTCTCTTTCTATATGATCTTGTGCCTCTTGTGGAATAGCGGAAAATCTTGCAGGGATGTTGTCGAACAGCTGCTTATGTATGTTGTTAGGAGTAGTAAATAAATTTATGAAGTAAGTGGTCACAATATTGAAGATATCTTTGGCTTCAGTAACCCAACCTCCTTGGGGACTTTTAATCACACATATACGGTTGGCCTGTTTTCTTTGGTTGACGTAAGCCTGATAAAACCGGGTGTTACTGTCTCCATCTTTGAGCCAGGTTACGTGGATGCGTTCCTTCCAATCTTCCTCCTCCTTCTTGAGGAGCTGAGTCAATTCAGCCTGCATGTCAATGATGAAATTGTCCGTGATGCTATCGTATTTAATCGCCGGATTTTTCTGAAGGATATCGATGTTTCTATGGAGCCGCATCTTATGAGAATTTATATGTTTAGCTCGTTGTGCCTCCCACTCAATTAAACGAGACTGAGCGTTTCTAAGAGCAAACATATAACTGTTGTTGCTATTCCAGCACTCCGTCAGAGTAGGCAAGAAGGTGCTATCCATATTCCAAGAAACTTTGGTGGAGAATCTTCTGGTATGTCTGTTGGTAGGCAAGGTTCTCACAAGCAACGGGCAGTGATCAGATTCTACTTTAGGGAGATGAGTTACTGTCACACCAGAAAAATTTAGAATGAAATCATCATTGGCAAGAACACGATCCAATCTGCTCTGTTTAAGGCCATGTCGGTATGTATACTTCTGACCCGAAAAACCCATGTCAGAGAGGCCAGCTTCAAGGATAGTATCAGAAAAAATTATGGCTTCTTGATTGTTGAAGGATTGATATCCCATAGTTTCCGAAGGGGAACTGACAGTATTAAAATCACCTTCCACTATCCAAGGCTCATTGAAGTTGTTTCCTAAACTGATTATGTGTTTCCAGAGTAAACTTCTGACTTGAAAGTGAGGATTGGCATACACAAACGTAGCAAAGAAAGCATTGTTCACCTTACAAGTTATGAATTGTCTATGAGTGTTAACAATCTCTAGCTTTATCTGCCTTTCGTTCCAGCAAACTCATATACCTCCGGAGAAGCCCATTGCCTCTGATCTGTGAGAATTAGAGAAACCTAGTTGTTTGATAGTAATTATAGCTCGATCAACACTTATTCTCGGTTCCAAAATAACAGTAATCATAGGTTTGTATAAAGAAATATATTCTTTCAGCACTCTGCAAGTATCTTTGTTCCCTGTACCCCTCACGTTCCAGCATAACAAGCTCACCATATGTATCCTTTGAGTTGGTTTTGGGTAGAACAGTTAATGATCAGTTTCAGGAACTTGGTTCTCTTTGTTGGCCACCTCATTCAATGCTTCTAGAATGGTTGATTTAGTATGCGCTACTCTCAACCTAGGACTTTTCCTCTTCCCTTCCGCCGTGAGTAACTGCTTAGAATTTCCTTGTCTTTTCATTTTTGTTCCGCTGCCTTTTATTGCCTTACTTGCATTGATTGCCCTTGGTGTGGATTCATTCCCATCTGCTTTCAGTTGGGGCTGTTCACTAATTGAGTTTACAGTTGCAGGATCTGTAATACACATGTCCTCTCTCTCTTCATTATCCACTATTAATTCTATTACTTTGTCTGCCTCCAGATCTAAGGCTGTATGAACTTCCTTGTTTGCAAGGGGCGCACCTTTTCCTTTGTGAACTGACCTGCTGTGCACAGTATTCGTGATGTCTGTTATTCCCTCCTTTTTCTGAAATTGTTCCTCTGAGTTACTATTCATCTTCTTCTTCCTCCAGACTTTCGGTGTCACATGACTGTGTACATTTCCTTGTGTGGTCTGGTGACGTGGCTCCTCTACAGCCCTCTCCGAGTCCTCTCCACATTCTTCCTCCAACTCCTCAAACTGGTTTTTAGAAATTGTTGAAAGTTTCCGAGCTTTATACTGCTTGTATCCTTTTCTTGGGTTGGAATTTCTTCTCCTTCGTTGTGTCTTCCATGTTTCAGTGTCCCCTTCGTTTCCGTGGTCTTGCCTTACATTCTTGTTGTTGTCTGCGTTGTCAGGTGGTGTTTCAACATTCCCTCTATAGTCTTTGGAGGTATGGCCCGCTTCTCCACATGCAGTGCATGCAAACGGGAAGCCTTCATATTCAACTTCATATTCTATGCCATTTATAAAGATTGAAGGTATCAATTATTTATTCGTATCGATCTCTATTGCAAGTCTTGCAAACTTGCTTCGTGTTCTCTTGGTCGTATGTTCGTCCACCTTCACCAGTTTGCCAAGCAGCGAACCTACGATGTTGAACATAGTTTGCCCATAGAGATGCAGCGGCATATTGAGAATTCTCACCCAGCGTACTATGTGTCTTGGCATATCATTAGAAGGTATAAACGTTGAATACCAATCCCATACTACTAAATGACAGCTGAAGATCTTCCAAGGACCTCCAGTCATGGCCATATCGTAATCTCATCTGCATGATAGTTGAACCACAAAATGATTCAGGTCTAATTCATATATATTGAATCTCCCCACCAGACTCCACATGGCGCGTAACCTATCTCTGAGAGTCATGTATCCTAGTTTTGTGCCCAAAGCCTTGACAATAATAGTGTATTTCCATGGCTGTATCAGGTGTTCCTCCTCCATAGGATCGATGAGTATGGAAGGTTTGCCTTCAATTTCCCTGGTACTGATAGCTTTCGGTTCCAGGTGTTCCTCAAACAGTTTTCTCAGGAACATATCTGAATCTGATTTCCTGATGCCATCTTGTTCAGATCTGGTGGAACCTGATCCCCAACAACTTCGATTTCCGGTTATTTCCTTAACTTGTGCCGTCGCGGCCTGCGTACTCAGTAACGGAAAGTTTCTATCCATGATGTCCGATGCACCTCCTACCATAGATCCTGATTCCTTCATAATTGTTTCTGCCTATTGAGATTCCTCTGTTGATCCTCTCATGCTGGCATACTGCAGATTTAAACCTCCCTGCGCTATCACTTCATTGATGCCTTGGTGCTGGCCTTGTGTCTTCAAATCCCTAGCCGTTTCGCCTGAGTTCCAATGAGATCCTGGACTCCTGGATCTTCTTCTCCCGCTTGCTGCCTTATCAACATCCCCCTCATCGTCCGGATCATCGTTTCCATGTGTCGTCGTGCCGCCGAAACCCATATCGCCTTCCGCCCCTCTCCGCGTCGCCACGCTTCCACCCATCTCCGCTTCTTTCCTCTGATGTCTCTCCCCCTGCACCTGTATCTAGGAATGCATGAAAGTATTCTATTTTATATTCTTCGTATACAATTCCTACTATTGTATATACACTATATATACTAGTCATTTTCTTTTTTCCAGAAATATTCTTGGTTATTATGTGTAAAATATAGTCCTTCACTTTGTAGTGAAAATGGTTCCATTTGTTGTAGTGCACTCATTCCTAATATAATTGTATCAATAATATCACAAAGTTATGATATTGAAACAACATCACGATTTTGTCATTTAACTTTCCAAGGAATTGTAGCAGATTGGTGGAAAGGATTAACAGATAACGATAAAGAAGCAGTAAAAGGAACAACAACCACATTAGCTCAAGTGGTAAATAATTATGAAAATGAATTAAGAAGAGAATTTCTAGGAGAAACGTGGAATGTAAACAGAGATGTAGAAAAAGAAAAAGAAAAACAAAGATTTATCTTTTTACTATATAATCTAAAATTCTGCGATATGTGTCGAATAGATGAATATATATGTAAATTTAGGAATATTTTTATAAAATATATGATAGAACAGATAGAGAAAATGTTACCAGTAAAAGTCTACTAAATTTATTTTATACAAAAATACCTGACCCTTGGGGATTTAATGCAATGCAACTATATCCTTAATATATTGGACAAAGAGCAGATACATTAGGAGGACGAATAGAATTTCTTAAAATGAAATTAGAAGAATGATGTGCTGAAGCTACATTAAGCTGAAAAACAAATAAAGTGGTAAAACAAGGACTTTGTTGTTCAAAATTGACCCATCCAATAACTATAGGATGCGAGCCAATGAGGTATAATAGAAGAAATAAATATAAATTTAAAAAGAGAAAAAAGTTCAGATTTAAACCAAAACCAAAACAAAAATACTATAGAAAAAAGAGGAATTATAATAAAAATACAAAGAAACCAAAAGAATGTAAATGCTTTATATGCCAAGAAATAGGACACTATGCCAATGAATGTCCAAAAAGAGGATGTAAGAAAATTAACCAAAAACAATTCGAAGAAATTATAGAAGAAGAACTTTCTGAAATAGAAAACATTCAAAAATTTGTTCAAAGAACAGACGACGAACAATCAGATGGATCGATCTATTATTTCTCAGACATAGAATTAGACTGAAGAAGAAATAATAGAAGAATATCAGGAAGAAGTAGGCAATTTCTTGCAGGAAGTATTAATAGATAGAAAATTATTCAATCGAATAAGAAACACCGAACTAAGATAAGAAAATTATGATGGATTTAGGACATCACTTTTTGAAAAGATTACTCAAAGAAAACATATTTTCTATTATGGAATAACTAATAGAGAAATGCCTATGCAAATAGAATATACTAGAAATAGAATAAATATACATTTACTTCGAAAGGAAGACCTGATGAGAAAAATGGAAAAAATAAAAGATAGATCTAAAATAGGATGGATTCACATAGCAGCTATTAAAATGATGACAAAAGCAACCTTTAGAGAAGGAATAGATTCACCATAAATGTTGTATTAATGGATAATAGAATTAATGATAGAAGAGATGCTACGTTAGGAATATTACAAGGAAATCTTAGTCATCAAAAACTAATCTTTAATATTTATCCAAAGATAAGTGTAAACATTAGAGACAATAATATAAACAGGACCTTAAGTCTAATACAATATTTTCAAAGAACAAAATTCATGAAAAAAGGATCCATTCCTTACTCAATAACATATATAATAAGCTATGCTCTTAGCAACACACATCACTCTGAAAAATTTGAAGATAAAGATATTATAATGCTTCTTAATATATTTAAAGATATAGGAAAAATCACAAAGCCAGACATAATTTCAGAAATAGAGATACCAGAAAATATAAATATAGATGTCTCAGAAAAACCCTTGGTAACTGATAATAAAATCCCAAGAAGATTACGTTATGAAGGAAATCATTTACAATTAACAAATGGAGATAGAATAGAAGAAGCTAGAGCAAGCACAGATAGATATAATGGAAGACTAAGAACAATATTAAGAAATTTACAAAGAACAACAAGTTTAAGAAAAAAAAAATTGGATAAGGTAAAATATTACTAACCACCAAAAAGAGTATAGGAGTAAAACACTCCGTATACTAGCAGACAATAGAAATGCTAGAAACTATAAATTATATGGAAAATATTTCAATGGACAAGAATGGAATATGACTACAATACTAATAGATTCAGGAGCAGGAGCTTCATTTATCCAACAAGGAATCATACCTTATATAGAAAAAATACCCATAGGATCACCTTATGCATATACGAATTTTGATGGACAAGAATATGAAATAACACATCAAGCCATAGTTCCAATTGAAATACAAGATATTAAAATTGACATAACACTTTATGTACAATCAGACAGTCGTAATGACGACATAGAAATTATATTAGGAATGAGTGCACTACAACAAATGGAACCATTTTCACTACAAAGTGAAGGACTATATTTTACACATAATAACCAAGAATATTTCTGGAAAAAAGAAAATGACTAGTATATATAGAATTTTAGGAAATTATATAGTTACATGTCCACCATTTTATACTCCTAAATATGCACAACAAGACATATTATTAGGAAATAATACTACTTTTCGTTGGCAGAATTTTTTTATTCTATTATCATGCTTCAAAAACATACTCGAACTGCCCTTATGGGTGTTGTATGCTTTTTTGGCTTTATCATTTTGTCTATGATTATTACTTATTTTAAACAAGGTTCTTAGTATCTTCTTATTTAGTTCAAATTTTAGGCGAATAAAAGTTCTTCGCATAATCAAGTTCATAGCATAAGAAACTAGCTTCTAGCAGGAAGATAATAATACTTTGAGTACCATAAAGAGAAAGATAGTCTGTATACCTGTGTTGCCCACCTCACTTACTTCTATCATCAACGTTAGTCGATCTTCTCTTAACGATTTCTAAGAGAAATAATCCTTAGACCTGGACGTTTCGGGTCTCGAACTCCTTATCATCCTATAGCCTTCATGTCCCTTCATCCTTATGCACTCTTTGCTTGATCGGACTTTTTTGGACGACGACCTCTAGGATAGAATAAGGGAGAGATGACTCTCGACTGGTGAATATAAAATGAACTGGGGGTGTAACGGGTTACACACAAATCTTCCTTCTCTATGATAGTATAAGAATTATTATCTTCAAGCTAAAGCCTGTTTCTTATGCTATGGGAATTAGAATGCAATAACCATGTCAAGAACTGAGATAGAATCTGGATTGGAATTGGGAAATAGAGATGATGCTCTTTTATTGAATGAAAGACTTAGAGTATACACATATCCTATCGGGACTCTCCTCAACTACGAGTGCCCCCTACTACCAGTCTTCGAGAGCTTATATAAACGCTCTATTCGTTACATTGACACTTACATTCTTTTCTCTTTACATGTTTGTCGCATACTTGTCCAG
Organism: Alisma plantago-aquatica; assembly: GCA_963693085.1. Taxonomy (NCBI): domain Eukaryota; kingdom Viridiplantae; phylum Streptophyta; class Magnoliopsida; order Alismatales; family Alismataceae; genus Alisma; species Alisma plantago-aquatica. Next base: position 1,932,362,768 of record OY856409.1, read on the forward strand.
TGGCGAGTGTTTTGCTTTTTGATGTCTTTCTCCGTCGCACATCTATTCTGTGGAGAGTTCTTTGTCTTTTTCTTATTTCGATCCTTCTTTCTTGCAAATTCCTTCTTACGTCATTGTTGACGTATCTGATGTATTATTGCTTTTGCTCGTCATTGCTTACATCTTCTTCAGTGGCTAGTGCTGCTATGGCTGTCTCTTTCCATCTTGTCTTCGCACGCGGGACATATCCTTCCTTTGTGCTTTCTGAGCTGGTAAAATATTTATTGGCATCTGCAGCTTGACTTTATTTGTCTGATTTTTATCCTTTTTAGAAACCTATCTAGATTGATTTTTGTTGATATGTTAGTTCTTCTTGTATTAGAAAGAATAATTATATTGTCTGAGGCTTTGTGTAGCCAACTTCAGTTTTCATTTATTAATTTTTCTAATACTTGGCAAAGAACTTTTAGTCCCAGAGCTCTTCTTGTTTCGATAAATTCTTTATTGACTTTGTTTCCTTCAAATTCTTTTCAGAAACTTGCTTCTATTTCTTTGACGTATTCAGGGGAAGATACTCTAATTTGGATGCAATGTACTGGATTAAACTTCTTTAATTTTTTCCAATCTTCAGATGCTAAGAAAATCTTGATATAAATTTCACTAGTAGGTTTTACTAGTGGGCTATTACTTTTAAATTCTCTAACTGCTTTGATAATTTCTTGGGGCAGCCCTTGAATTTCTCTGAGGTCATGGCTCAAATATATTAAATTTGCTGCTCCAATTCTAAAACAGTCTTTTATAATTCTTGGATCAGCTCCTTTGTCGAAATTGATTCTGGGATAAATTCCCATGTGATCTGGAATACAAGTCTCTGTTGTTTTGAGATTTAAAACAATATCTAATAGAGATCTGTATTCATTTTCATTCTTTGTTAAGAATTCTATAAGGTTCAATTGCAGGTCATAATCCTGCTCACTCTGAGATACCCTGAATTTAAATATTCTTTTGGGCATCAGTTTTATATTATCCGCTTTATTGCGGGATTCTTTCTCCGAAAAGATTGTATTTTCTGTTGTTAGGCGGGAGTTGTTTTCTAAGGAAATTGTAGTTTGAAAACTGCTTCTTGCCATTTGGTTGTCATCTTTCTCAGAAGAGATAATATTTTTAGCTGTAAAATTGGTCTTAGTAGTTTTAAAGCTGCTTTCTCTTGCCGTTAGGCTTGTATTTTCAGTAGTTTTTTGACTACTGATTGAATCAGAAATTTGGAGGGATATATCAATTGGCCTTTTACCTTTAACTTTATCCATCCGTATTGTTTCTGATCCTTTTTGCTATATTTCTCTCCTGAAGCAATTCATATCTGCAATGATTCCTGCAATATCTTGTTTACTTTCCTCAATATTGTCAATAATCTTATCTTGTTTTTGTATCATTTCAATTAATTCTACGTAATAGTCTTGTAACATATTACAATTGCGTTGCAATCGAGCTTCTAATTCTACAAGTTTCTTTTCAACTTGCTCCATTGTATTCTCTTGATAAAAAATCTGTAAGAAAGTAAGTTTCACCTTCAATAACTTCTATGTCAAAAATATATTCTGCAAAAAATGTTTGCCATCTACTTAGTCGTTTATATTCTGGTGTAGATGGTAGATTATTTTTAATGAAAGCTTTTACTTAGGTATTATCTACTCATGCTAAGAATTTTTTAGGTGACAAGAAATAAGAGAACTTCTTAATTCCCTTTTTTAGTGCTAGTAGTTCTTTTTCATTTGAGTGATATCTTTTTTCTGTGTTTGTAAACGTTCCAGATGTATATCTGCATATCTTTTTCTTTTTTGTTCGTCTTTTTTCTTTAAAACTGCTCCCCAAAATTCTTCAGAGGCATCGGTTTGTATTATTAAGTCATCTCCTTCTAATGGGAGGTCTAATCTTGGTAGATTTTTGCATTTTTCTTTTATAAATCTGACATGATTTATAAGTTCTTTTGCCATAAGAAAGATTGTGATTTTCTTTAATAGTTTTTGTAAGGGATTTCTTAATTTTTCCAAATTTTCGATAAATTGTTCTGCATAATTTAGACATCCTAGAAATCTTTGAAGTGGTTTTTTGTCTTCTATTTTATCTGGGAACATAACGATTTTCTCTAAAATATGTTCCTATAATTCTATTCCGCTTGAGTCTAATTTTAATCCTAAGAATTCTATTTTAGATTTACAGATTTCTATTTTCTTTTTAGATAATTCCATTCCTGCCTTTTGGCAAAGAAGATAAAATATTTGTAGATGTTTGTAATGTTCTTCTTCACTTTTACTAGCTATAAGAATATCATCTATGTATACTAGACAAAAAGAATTATAAGGTTTGAATATTTTATCCATTCTTCCTTGGTATATTTGTGGAGCATTTTTTAATCCGAAAGGCATTACTATCCATTCGTAATGTCCTTGTAGAGTACTGAATGCTGTTAATGGTATACATTTTTCATCTAATCTTATTTGATAAAATCCTGATTTACAGTCAAATTTTGAATAAATATTTTTTTCCTCTTGTCATATTTATTAAAGTCTCTTTGTGTGGAAGAAAATATCCGTCGAACTTAGTATGTTGATTTAGTTGTTTGTAATTAACTACCATTCTAGCTTTTCTTCTTTTAATTTCTGCATGGTTTCTTACCATGAATGCTAGACTAGAATGAGGGCTTTTTGATTTTTGTATTAATTGTGATGTTTCTAATTCCTGTAATTGGGTTCTAAATTTTTCGATGTCAACAGGATTATATCTCATAGGTTTTACTCTGATTATTTTAGTATTGTCAATTAGTTCTATTGTAGCCCATTCTTGACTAATATTCCAGAGGGCTAATGGATTATCACTATAGTTCTTTTCAAATAATGCTTCAATATCTTGTAAATTAAGTTGTGCAATGATTCTTCCTTTTATTGGTTGTTTTATTGGTTGTTGTTTAGTTGTATTATAATCACCATGTTTGTTACAGAAATTAAATTTGTCTCTTTTATAGGCTTTTTGAACTCTTTTTATTGTAATCCAATGATCACAAGGTGTTAATAGTTGAATATACTATTGGTGTTGGATATATAATTTAAATTTTTGCGTGAAGTTATTTCCTAATAATATGTTTTGTTGTGCATATTTAGGAGTATAAAATGGTGGACATGTAACTATATAATTTCCTAAAATAATTTTAGGTTTTCTCACTCCATGAGTTAATGCATGTTGGCTACGGGCACATAATATACATTGCCCTATAATAGTTTCTTTAGATGCAGATTATGCAGGTCAATCATACGATAGCTCTTTATTTATACAAGATATTATTGAGCCGTTTATGTATGATTGGCTGAATACATCAATGATAGAGACATGGATAAGGTGAGATCTTGTTTATACATCCATATACCTTGTGTAAGATCTGGTGATCTGGTTTCTTATATATTAATGCATACGCCGATATGTTTTGCAGCTACTTAGTCGAAGATCATTGCAAACAATTTGCATTTGATCATGTGGGATTTTTGATTCCATCATTGATTAGTTTGGTAGCTAAAGACCCTGATAATGTTCAACAATACTGTATAGATGCTTTTACAATTTTTGGTCAGCAAAAGAAGACGATAATAATAGCTCCATTCAATGTCAAGTAAGTTTACTTTATTTATAATTTGGACTTAAGAAAATTCCATTTTTATTTTGCATTTTGAGTTATTAATTGTTAACTTCTTACCTCTAGCGGTAGACATTGGGAGGTACTAGTTATTGTCCCCGGGACATTCACTGTTTATTATCTAGATCCTGCGGGGAGTACATTGAACACTAAAATTGGACACGTAATGAGAATGCCATTATTGTGGTGAGAAATATTTCATTTTTATATCCGTTAACATCTTTTATTACATTACTATTTACTTATGCAATTTATTATGTTATATTAACATGTAGGGGTTTAGATGCATTCAAAAAGGCTGGAGGAACGGTCCCAAGGAAAAAGAACCAGCCAATAAATTGGCAGAACGTACAAGTAAGTTCCCGACTCGAATATATATATTATTGATGTGAATTGTGCTTAGTTGTATTATTTTGTATGTTTCAATTTATAGTGTGCTACACAAGACAATGGTTGGGCATGCGCATACTATGTGATGCGATTTATGCAGATGATTATCAAACATGCCGCATTGGACATCGATAGCATACATGAGGTATTATATATAGTCTCATTAGTTAGTATGAAATATATCAATCTTATTTTTATATTATTACTTATATATATATATCATTCTCTTTGCAGGTGTTTAAAACTGACCACACTATAGGTAAACGCTTAAAAAATATACATACTCCATATACGATGGAAGCATTAAATGAAGTAAGAGAAGAATGGGAAAAAGCCACACAAGCAGTGGCAACTGTAAGATATAATTGGGATGTTGATAGCGATAATGAATGATACTTTGTAAATTAACATTTCTGAATGTTAATACATGTATTTGAATGTTTCTATATGTGTGAATGTGAGAATTGAATTGATGTCTGAATGTATGTACTTGTGTGAAATTTTCCTTGTGACTTTTGCAGGTTTGCGGCCTGTTTGTAGGCTGATATCAATGGATGTCGTAAACCTGCAGTTCAGAAAACTGAACTGCAGGTTCTCATCCTGCTGACCAGCCACAGTAGGCCTGCAAACTGATATGAAAAAAAAATAGAAATAGGCGTCAGTTATTTATAGAAAACCGTCAGCAAAGACCTACAACGTCGGTTTTTTTCAAAAAACCGACGCCTGATGTGGCCAAAGCAGTCCTGGAAATTGCGTCGGATATTCGTATCAAACCGACGCCTATTTAATCTATAGGCGTCGGTCTTTTGGTATATAACCGATGCCAAAAGTGTTCGCGCCACAGAAAATGGCGTCATCTAGGGCACTTTATGCGTCGGTTATCTATTAAAAGACTGACGCTATATTCCATATAGGCGTCGGTTGTTTAGTAAATAACCGACGCAGAAAGTGCCCTAGATGACGCCGTTTTCTGTGGTGTGAACCCTTTTGGCGTCGATTATCTACTAAACGACCGACGCCTATAGATTAAATAGGCGTCTAAAAAACCGACGCCGAAGTGTTCGACCTTTAGCGGCGCCCACATAGGCGTCGGTCGGAAACCGACGCCAAATGGGGTTAAACGACCGACGCCAAAGGCCATTTCTGTAGTAGTGATCTAAATTTTCTAACTTGTTTTGTTCATACATGATTTCATCTTCGTATTTTGAATTGTTACTTGGCTGTGATACCACTTTTCGTTGGCAAAATTTTTTGATTCTGTTATCATGCTTCAAAAACATACTCGAACTGCCCTTGTGGGTGTTGTATGCTTTTTCTACTTTATCATTTTGTCTATGATTATTACTTATTTTAAACAAGCTTCTTAGTATCTTCTTTTTTAGTTCAAATTTTAAACGAATAAAAGTTCTTCGCATAATTAAGTTCATAGCATAAGAAACTAGCTTCTACCAGGAAGATAATAATAGTCTGAGTACCATAAAGAGCAAGATAGTCTGTATACCTGTGTTGCCCACCTCGCTTCCTTCTATCTTCAACGTCAGTCGATCTTCTCTTAACGATTTCTAAGAGAAGTAATCTTAGACCTGGAAGTTTCGGATCTCGAACTCCTTATCATCCTATAGCCTTCATGTACCTTCTTCCTTATGCACTCTTTGCTTGATCAGACTTTTTTGGACGACGGCCTCTGGGATAGAATAAGGGAGAGATGACTTTCAAACGGTGAAGATAAAATGAACTGGGGGTGTAACGGGTTACACACAGATCTTCCTTCTCTATGATAGTACAAGAATTATTATCTTCAAGCTAAAGCCTGTTTCTTACGCTATGGGAATTAGAATGCAAGAATCATGTCAAGAACTGAGATATAATCTAGAATGGAATTGGAAAATAGAGACGATGCTCTTTTATTGAATGAAAGACTTAGAGTATACACATATCCTATCGGGACTCTCCTCGACTATGAGTGCCCCCTACTACCAATCTTCGAGAGCTTATATAGATGCTCTCTTCGTTACATTGACGTTTACATTCTTTTCTCTTTATATGTTTGTCACACACTTGTCTGGTGGCGAGTGTTTTGCTTTTTGATGTCTTTCTCTGTCGCACATCTGTCCGGTGGAGAGTTCTTTGTCTTTTTCTTATTTCGATCCTTCTTTGTTGCAAATGCCTTCTTACGTCATTGCTGACGTATCTGATGTATTATTGCTTTTGCTCATCATTGCTTACATCTTCTTCAGCGGCTAGTGTTGTTGTGGCAGTCTATTTCCATCTTGTCTTGGCACGCGGGACATATCCTTCCTTCGTGCTTTCTGACCTGGAAAAATATTTGTTGGCATCTGCAACTTGACTTTATTTGTCCGGTTTCTATCATTTTTAGAAACCTTTCTAGATTGATTTTTGTTGATATGTTAGTTCTTCTTGTATTAGAAAGAATAATTATATTGTCCGAGGCTTTGTGTAGCCAACTTCGGTTTTCATTTATTAATTTTTCTAATACTTGGCAAAGAACTTTTAGTCCCAAAGCTCTTCTTGTTTCGACAAATTCTTTATTGACTTTGTTTCCTTCAAATTCTTTTCAGAAACTTGCTTCTATTTCTTTGACGTATTCTGGGGAAGATACTCCAATTTGGATGCAATGTACTGGATTAAACTTCTTTAATTTTTCCCAAACTTCAGATGCTGAGAAAATCTTGATATAAATTTCACTAGTAGGTTTTACTAGTGGGCTATTACTTTTAAATTCTCTGATTGCTTTGATAATTTCTTGGGGCAGTCCTTGAATTTCTCTGAGGTCATGGCTCAAATATATTAAATTTGCTGCTCCAATTCTAAAACAGTCTTTTATAATTCTTGGATCAACTCCTTTGTCGAAATTGATTCTGGGATAAATTCTCGTGTGATCTGGAACACAAGTCTCTGTTGTTTTGAGATTGTAAACAATCTCTAATAGAGATCTGTATTCATTTTCATTCTTTGTTAAGAATTCTTTAAGGTTCAATTGCAGGACATAATCCTGCTCACTCTGAGATACCCTAAATTTAAATATTCTTTCGGGCATCTGTTTTATATTATCCGCTTTGTTGCGGGATTCTTTCTCCGAAAAGATTGTATTTTCCGCTGTTAGGCGGGAGCTATTTTCTAAGGAAATTGCAGTTTGAAAACTGCTTCTTGCCATTTGGCTGTCATCTTTCTCAGAAGAGATAATATTTTCAGCTGTAAAGCTGGTCTTAGCAGTTTTAAAGCTGCTTTCTCTTGCCATTAGGCTTGTATTTTCAGTAGTTTTTTCGCTACTGATTAATTAGAAATTTGGAGGGATATATCAATTGGCCTTTTACCTGTCACTTTATCCATCCATATTGTTTCTGATCCTTTTTGTTGTATTTCTCTCCTAAAGCAATTCAGATCTGCAATGATTCCTGCAATATCTTGTTTACTTTCCTCAATATTGTCAATAATCTTATCTTGTTTTTGTATCATTTCAATTAATTCTACGTAATTGTTTTGTAATAGATTACAATTGTGTTGCAATCGAGCTTCTAATTCTGCAAGTTTCTTTTCAACTTGCTCCATTGTATTCTCTTGATAAAAAATCTGCAAGAAAGTTAGTTTCACCTTTAATAACTTCTATGTCAAAAATATATTCTGTAAAAAGTGTTTGCCATCTGCTTAGTCGTTTATATTCTGGTATAGATGGTAGTTTATTTTTAATGAAAGCTTTTACTTGGGTATTATCTACTCGTGCTAAGAATTTTTTAGGTAACAAGAAATAAGAGAACTTCTTAATTCCCTTTTTTAGTGCTAGTAGTTCTTTTTCATTTGAGTGATATCTTTTTTCTGTGTTTGTAAACGTTCCAGATGTATATCTGCATATCTTTTTCTTTTTTGTTCGTCTTTTTTCTTTAAAACTGCTCCCCAAAATTCTTCAGAGGCATCGGTTTGTATTATTAAGTCGTCTCCTTCTAATGGGAGGTCTAATCTTAGTAGATTTTTGCATTTTTCTTTTATAAATCTGACATGTTTTGTAAGTTTTTCTGTCATAAGGAAGATTGCATTTTTCTTTAATAGTTTTTGTAAGGGATTTCTTACTTTTGCCAAATTTTCGATAAATTGTTTTGCATAATTTAGACATCCTAGAAATCTTTGAAGTTATTTTTTGTCTTGTATTATATCTGGGAACATAACGATTTTCTCTACAATATGTTCCTGTAATTCTATTCCACTTAAGTCTAATTTTAATCCTAAGAATTCTATTTTAGATTTACAGATTTCTATTTTCTTTTTAGATAATATTATTCCTGCCTTTTGGTAAAGAAGAGAAAATATTTGAAGATGTTTGTAATGTTCTTCTTCACTTTTATTAGCTATAAGAATATCATCTACGTATACTAGACAAAAAGAATTATAAGGTTCGAATATTTTATCCATTCTTCTTTGGTATATTTGTGGAGTATTTTTTAATCCGAAAGGCATTACTGTTCATTCGTAATGTCCTTGTGGAGTACTGAATGATGTTAATGGTATACTTTTTTCATCTAATCTTATTTGATAAAATCATGATTTACAATCAAATTTTGAATAAATATTTTTTCCTCTTATCATATTTATTAAAGTCTCGTTGTGTGGAAGAAAATATCCGTCGAACATAGTATGTTGATTTAGTTGTTTGTAATTAACTACCATTCTAGGTTTTCTTCTTTCAATTTCTACATGGTTTCTTACCATAAATGTTGGACTGGAATGAGGGCTTTTTTATTTTTGTATTAATTGTGATGTTTCTAGTTCCTGTAATTGGGTTCTAAATTCTTCGATGTCAATAGGATTATATCTCATAGGTTTTACTCTGATTATTTTAGTATTGTCAATTAGTTCTATTGTAGCCCATTCTTGACTAATATTCCAGAGGGCTAATGGATTATCACTATAGTTCTTTTCAAATAATGCTTCAATATCTTGTATATTAAGTTGTGCAATGATTCTTCCTTTTATTGGTTGTTTTATTGGTTGTTGTTTAGTTGTATTATAATCACCACGTTTGCTGCGGAAACTAAATTTGTCTCTTTTATAGGCTTTTTGAACTCTTTTTACTGTAATCCAATGATCACAAGGTGTTAATAGTTGAATATACTGTTGGTGTTGGATATATAATTTAAATTTTTGCATGAAGTTATTTCCGAATAATATGTCTTGTTGTGCATATTCAAGAATATAAAATGGTGGACATGTAACTATATAATTTCCTAAAATAATTTTAGGTTTTCTCACTCCATGAATTAATGCATGCCTTTTTCCTGTAAAATCTTTTCCATATAATGTGGGTAATGTTGTAATATATTTGTCAGGAAAGCATTTTTTCGGGCAATGCAAGTCCCAACACCTGTATTTAGGAATGCATTAAAGTATTCTATTTTATATTGTTCGTATACAATTCCTGCTATTATATATACATTATATATACTAGTCATTTTCTTTTTACCAGAAATATTCTTGGTTATTATGTGTAAAATATAGTCCTTCACTTTGTAGTGAAAATGGTTCCATTTGTTGTAGTGCACTCATTCCTAATATAATTTCTATGTCGTCATTACGATTGTCTGATTGTACAGAAAGTGTTATGTTAATTTTTATATCCTATATTTCAATTGGAACTATGGCTTGATGTGTTATTTCATATTCTTGTCCATCAAAATTCGTATATACATAAGGTGATCCTATGGGTATTTTTTCTATATAAGGTATCATTCCTTGTTGGATAAATGAAGCTCCTGCTCCTGAATCTATTAGTATTGTAGTCATATTCCATTCTTGTCCATTGAAATATTTTCCATATAATTTATAGTTTCTAGCATTACTATTGTCTTCTAGAATTCTTAAACTTGTTGTTCTTTGTAAATTTCTTAATATTGGTCTTAGTCTTCCATTATATCTATATGTGCTTTCTCTAGCTTCTTCTATTCTATCTCCATTTGTTAATTGTAAATGATTTCCTTCATAATGTAATCTTCTTGGGATTTTATTATCTGTTACCAAGGGTTTTTCTGAGACATCTATATTTATATTTTCTGGTATCTCTATTTCAGAAATTATGTCTGGCTTTGCAATTTTTCCGATATCTTTAAATATATTAGGAAGCATTATAATATCTTTATCTTCAAATTTTTCAGAGTGATGTGTGTTGCTAAGAGCATAGCTTATTATATATGTTATTGAGTAAGGAATGGATCCTTTTTTCATGAGTTTTGTTCTTTGAAAATCTTGTATTAGACTTAAGGTCCTGTTTATATTATTGTCTCTAAAGTTTACACTTATCTTTGGATAAATATTAAAGATTAGATTTTAATGACTAAGATTTCCTTGTAATATTCCTAACGTAGCATACTAGTCATTTTCTTTTTTACAAAAATATTCTTGGTTATTATGTGTAAAATATAGTCCTTCACTTTGTAGTGAAAATGGTTCCATTTTTTGTAGTGCACTCATTCCTAATATAATTTCTATGTCGTCATTACGACTGTCTGATTATACATAAAGTATTATGTCAATCTTTATATCTTGTATTTCAATTGGAACTATGCCTTGATGTGTTATTTCATATTGTTTTCCATCAAAATTCGTATATGCATTAGGTGATCCTATGGGTATTTTTTCTATATAAGGTATCATTTCTTGTTGGATAAATGAATCCCCTGCTCCCAAATCTATTAGTATTGTAGTCATATTCCATTCTTGTCCATTGAAATATTTTCCATATAATTTATAGTTTCTAGCATTTCTATTGTCTGCTAGAATTCTTAAACTTGTTGCTCTTTGTAAATTTCTTAATATTGGTCTTAGTCTTCCATTATATCTATCTGTGCTTGCTCTAGCTTCTTCTATTCTATCTGCATTTGTTAATTGTAATTGATTTCCTTCATAACGTAATCTTCTTGGGATTTTATTATCTTTTACCAAGGGTTTTTCTGAGACATCTATATTTATATTTTATGGTATCTCTATTTCAGAAATTATGTCTGGCTTTGTGATTTTTCCTATATCTTTAAATATATTAGGAAACATTATAATATCTTTATCTTCAAATTTTTCAGAGTGATGTGTGTTGCTAAGCGCATAGCTTATTATATATGTTATTGAGTAAGGAATGGATCCTTTTTTCATGAATTCTATTCTTTGAAAATATTGTATTAGACTTAAGGTCCCGTTTATATTATTTTCTCTAATGTTTACACTTATCTTTGGATAAATATTAATGATTAGTTTTTTATGAATAAGATTTCCTTGTAATATTCCTAACGTAGCATCTCTTCTATCATTAATTCTATTATCCATTAATACAACATTTATGGGTGAATCTATTCCTTCTCTAAAGGTTGCTTTTATCATCATTTTAATAGCTCCTATGTGAATCCATCCTATTTCAGATCTATCATTTATTTTTTTTCATTTTTCTCATCAGGTCTTCCTTTCGAAGTAAAGGTATATTTATTCTATTTCTAGTATATTCTATTTGCATAGGCATTTCTCTATTAGTTATTCCATAATAGAAAATATGTTTTCTTTGAGTAATCTTTTCAAAAAGTGATGTTCTAAATCCATCAGAATTTTCTAATCTTAGTTCAGTGTTTCTTATTCGATTGAATAATTTTCTATCTATTAATACTTCTTGCAAGAAATTTCCTGCTTCTTCCTGATATTCTTCTATTATTTCTTCTTCATTCTGATTTTGTGTCTGAGAAATAAAAGATCGATCCATCTGATTGTTCGTCATCTGTTATTTGAACACATTCTTGAATATTTTCTATTTCAAAAAGTTCTTCTTCAATAATTTCTTCGAATTGTTTTTGGTTAATTTTCTTAGATCCTCTTTTTGGACATTCATTGGCATAATGTCCTATTTCTTGGCATATAAAGCATTTACATTCTTTTGGTTTCTTTGTATTTTTATTATAATTCCTCTTTTTTCTATAGTATTTTTGTTTTAGTTTTGGTTTAAATCTGAACCTTTTTCTCTTTTTAAATTCATATTTATTTCTTCTATTATACCTCATTGGCTCGCATCCTATAGTTATTGGATGGGTCCATTGTGAACAACAAAGTCCTTGTTTTACCACTTTATTTGTTTTTCTTCTTAGTGTAGCTTCAGCACACCATTCTTCTAATTTCATTTTTAGAAATTCTATTCGTCCTCCTAATGTATCTGCTCTTTGTCCAAAATATTGAGGATATAGTTGCATCGCTTTAAATCCCCAAGGGTCAGGTATTTTTGTATAAAATAAATTTAGTAGACTTTTACTGGTAACATTTTCTCTATCTGTTCTATCATATATTTTATAGAAATATTCCTAAAATTTACATATATAATCATCTATTCGGCACATATCGCAAAATTTTAGATTATATAGTAAAAAGATAAATCTTTGTTTTTCTTTTTCTTTTTCTACATCTCTATTTACATTCCATGTTTCTCGTAGAAATTCTCCTCTTAATTCATTTTCATAATTATTTACCACTTGAGCTAATGTGGTTGTTTTTCCTTTTAGTGCTTCTTTATCGTTATCTGTTAATCCTTTCCACCAATTTGCTATGATTCCTTGGAAAGTTAAATGACAAAATCGTGATGTTGTTTGAATATCATAACTTTGTGATGTTATTGATAAATATGTGGCTTTCGCCCATCTTGTTATAGCTTCGTCAATATTTCTGACACAATTTAGATTTAAATAAATTTCGTTTGCACTAATATATTCTTGATTCATATAATCAACTGGGGTTTCTAGAGTAATATTACTTGGTCTTCTATCAGATGCCCAATTTATTCCTCCGTATCTATTCCTATCAGTAGGTTTTCTCCTAAAGCTAGGATCTGACCAGTATCTAGCTCCTGGTTATTCTGGTGTTTCATTTCTACTACCTTCTCTGTTAGGAACCGTTGTAGGAATAGGCATGGTTACTTGACTTCCAGAAGTCTCTTCCTGTATAGGTTTCATGTTTATAGTTCTGACTTTTTTCATTAATCTCACAATTTCTTGACTTAAACTATCTAGTTCTTCTGCATCGGCTTCTAAATATTTGTTTTCTAATTGTTCAATTTTGAAGTCATCTGTTTCTTCTATCTGGAGAGGACATAAGTTTATTTCATTTCTGCTTGTTTGGAATAGATTTATTTTTATATACATTCGTTATTTTGTTTTTCATATAGATATTCCATTATTCTCTGTAATTCTACTATCATTTCTTGAATCTTTTGAAAATTTCGTATTGTTTTTATGAACCTGTACTTCTAATTTCTTATACATATTATTCAATGTTTACTTCAAATTCTAGATCTAAAGCTTCGTATATGTTATTATCTAAATCTTCTAACTTGTTTTGTTCATACTTGATTTTATCTTCGTATTTTGGATTGTTACTTGGCTCTGATACCACTTTTCGTTGGCAGAATTTTTTGATTCTGTTATCATGCTTCAAAAACATACTCGAACTGCCCTTATGGGTGTTGTATGCTTTTTCAGCTTTATCATTTTGTCTATGATTATTACTTATTTTAAACAAGGTTCTTAGTATCTTCTTTTTTAGTTCAAATTTTAAACGAATAAAAGTTTTTCACATAATCAAGTTCATAGCATAAGAAACTAGCTTTTAGCAGGAAGATAATAATACTCTGAGTACCATAAAGAGCAAGATAGTATGTATACATGTGTTGCCCACCTCGCTTCCTTCTATCTTCAACGTCAGTTGATCTTCTATTAACAATTTCTAAGAGAAGTAATCCTTAGACCTGGACATTCTAGATCTCGAACTCCTTATCATCCTATAACCTTCATGTCCCTTCGTCCTTATGCACTCTTTGCTTGATCAGACTTTTTTGGACGACGGCCTCCGGGATAGAATAAGGGAGAGATGACTCTCGACCGGTGAAGATAAAATGAACTGGGGGTATAACGAGTTACACACAGATCTTCCTTCTCTATGATAGTACAAGAATTATTATCTTCAGGCTAAAGCCTATTTCTTACGCTATGGGAATTAGAATGCAAGAATCATGTCAAAAACTGGGATAGAATCTGGAATGGAATTGAGAAATAGAGACAATGCTCTTTTATTGAATGAAAGACTTAGAGTATACACATATCCTATCGGCACTCTCCTCAACTACGAGTGAGTCTCCCTACTAGTCTTCGAGAGCTTATATAGATGCTCTCTTCGTTACATTGATGCTTACATTCTTTTCTCTTTACATGTTTGTCGCACACTTGTCTGGTGGCGAGTGTTTTGATTTTTGATGTCTTTCTCCGTCGCACATCTGTCCAGTGGAGAGTTCTTTGTCTTTTTTCTTATTTTGATCCTTCTTTCTTGCAAATGCCTTCTTACATCATTGCTTACGTCTTCTATAGCGGCTAGTACTGCTGTGGCTGTCTCTTTCCATCTTGTCTTGGCAGGCGGGACATATCCTTCCTTTGTGCTTTCTGAGCTGGCAAAATATTTGTTGGCATCTGCCGCTTGACTTTATTTGTCCGGTTTCTATCCTTTTTAGAAACCTTTCTAGATTGATTTTTGTTGATATGTTAGTTCTTCTTGTATTAGAAAGAATAATTATATTGTCTGAGGCTTTGTGTATCCAACTTCGGTTTTCATTTATTAATTTCGCTAATACTTGACAAATAACTTTTAGTCCCAGAGCTCTTTTTGTTTCGACAAATTCTTTATTGACTTTGTTTCCTTCAAATTCTTTTCAGAAACTTGCTTCTGTTTCTTTGACGTATTCTGGGGAAGATACTGCAATTTGGATGCAATGTACTCGATTAAACTTCTTTAATTTTTTCCAATCTTCAGATGCTGAGAAAATCTTGATATAAATTTCACTAGTAGGTTTTACTAGTAGGCTATTACTTTTAAATTCTCTGACTGCTTTGATAATTTCTTGGGACAGCCCTTGAATTTCTCCGAGGTCATGACTCAAATATATTAAATTTGTTGCTCCAATTCTAAAATAGTCTTTTATAATTCTTGGATCAGCTTCTTTGTCGAAATTGATTCTGGGATAAATTCCCGTGTGATCTGGAATACAAGTCTCTTTTGTTTTGAGATTGTAAAAAATCTCTAATAGAGATCTGTATTCAATTTTCATTCTTTGTTAAGAATTCTATAAGGTTCAATTGTAGGTCAAAATCCTGCTCACTCTGAGATATCCTGAATTTCAATATTCTTTCAGGCATCAGTTTTATATTATCTGCTTTATTGTGGGATTCTTTCTCCGAAAAGATTGTATTTTCCGCTGTTAGGCGGGAGCTGTTTTCTGAGGAAATTGCAGTTTGAAAACTACTTCTTACCGTTTGACTCTCATCTTTCTCAGAAGAGATAATATTTTCAGCTGTAAAGCTGGTCTTAGCAGTTTTAAAGCTGCTTTCTCTTGTCGTTAGGCTTGTATTTTTAGTAGTTTTTTGGCTACTGATTGAATCAAAAATTTGGAGGGGTATATCAATTGGCCTTTTACCTGTCACTTTATCCATCCATATTGTTTCTGATCCTTTTTGTTGTATTTCTCTCCTGAAGCAATTCAGATCTGCAATGATTCCTACAATATCTTGTTTACTTTCCTCAATATTGTCAATAATCTTATCTTGTTTTTGTATCATTTCAATTAATTCTACATAATAGTCCTGTAACAGATTACAATTGCGTTGCAATCGAGCTTCTAATTCTGCAAGTTTCTTTTCAACTTACTCCATTGTATTCTCTTGATAAAAAATCTACAAGAAAGTTAGTTTCACCTTTAATAACTTCTATGTCAAAAATATATTCTGGAAAAAATGTTTGCCATCTTCTTAGTCGTTTATATTCTGGTGTAGATGGTAGATTATTTTTAACGAAAGCTTTTACTTGGGTATTATCTACTCGTGCTAAGAATTTTTAGGTAACAAGAAATAAGAGAACTTCTTAATTCCCTTTTTTTAGTGCTAGTAGTTCTTTTTCATTTGAGTGATATCTTTTTTCTGTGTCGATAAACGTTCCAGATGTATATCTGCATATTTTTTCTTTTTATTCGTCTTTTTTCTTTAAAACTGCTCCCCAAAATTCTTCAGAGGCGTCAGTTTCTATTATTAAGTCGTCTCCTTCTAATGGGAGGTCTAATCTTGGTAGATTTTTGCATTTTTCTTATATAAATCTGACATGATTTATAAGTTCTTCTGTCATAAGGAAGATTGTATTTTTCTTTAATAGTTTTTGTAAGGGATTTCTAAATTTTTGCCAAATTTTCGATAAATTGTTCTGCATAATTTAGACATCCTAGAAATCTTTGAAGTTGTTTTTTGTCTTCTATTTTATCTGGGAACAAAAAGATTTTCTCCACAATATGTTCCTATCATTCTATTCCGCTTGAGTCTAATTTTAATCCTAATAATTCTATTTTAGATTTACAGATTTCTGATTTCTTTTTAGATAATTCTATTCCTGCCTTTTGACAAAGAAGAGAAAATATTTGCAGATGTTTGTAATGTTCTTCTTCACTTTTACTAGCTATAAGAATATCATCTACGTATACTAGACAAAAAGAATTATAAGGTTTGAATATTTTATCCATTCTTCTTTGGTATATTTGTGGAGCATTTTTTAATCTGAAAGGCATTACTGTCCATTCGTAATGTCCTTGTGGAGTACTGAATGTTGTTAATGGTATACTCTTTTCATCTAATCTTATTTGATAAAATCCTGATTTACAGTCAAATTTTGATTAAATATTTTTTCCTCTTGTCATATTTATTAAAGTCTCTTTGTGTGGAAGAAAATATCCGTCGAACTTAGTATGTTGATTTAGTTGTTTGTAATTAACTACCATTCTAGCTTTTCTTCTTTTAATTTCTGCATGGTTTCTTACCATGAATGCTAGACTAGAATGAGGGCTTTTTTATTTTTGTATTAATTGTGATGTTTCTAATTCCTATAATTGGGTTCTAAATTCTTCGATGTCAACAGGATTATATCTCATAGGTTTTACTCTGATTATTTTAGTATTGTCAATTAGTTCTATTGTAGCCCATTCTTGACTAATAATCCAGAGGGCTAATGGATTATCACTATAGTTCTTTTCAAATAATGCTTCAATATCTTGTATATTAAGTTGCGCAATGATTCTTCCTTTTATTGGTTGTTTTATTGGTTGTTGTTTAGTTGTATTATAATCACCACGTTTGCTACATAAATTAAATTTGTCTCTTTTATAGGCTTTTTGAACTCTTTGTACTGTAACCCAATTATCACAAGGTGTTAATAGTAGAATATACTGTTGGTGTTGGATATATAATTTAAATTTTTGTGTGAAGTTATTTCCTAATAATATGTCTTGTTGTGCATATTCAGGAGTATAAAATGGTGGACATGTAACTATATAATTTCCTAAAATAATTTTAGGTTTTCTCACTCCATGAGTTAATGAATGCCAATTTTTATATCTTGTATTTCAATTGGAACTATGGCTTGATGTGTTATTTCATATTCTTGTCCATCAAAATTCGTATATGCGTAAGGTGATCCTATGGGTATTTTTTCTATATAAGGTATCATTCCTTGTTGGATAAATGAAGCTCCTGCTCCTAAATCTATTAGTATTGTAGTCATATTCCATTCTTGTCCATTGAAATATTTTCCATAAAATTTATAGTTTCTAGCATTTCTATTACCTGCTAGAATTCTTAAACTTGTTGTTCTTTGTAAATTTCTTAATATTGGTCTTAGTATTCCATTATATCTATTTGTGCTTGCTCTAGCTTCTTCTATTCTATCTCTATTTGTTAATTGTAAATGATTCCTTCATAACGTAATCTTCTTGGGATTTTATTATCCGTTACCAAGGGTTTTTCTGAGACATCTATATTTATATTTTCTGGTATCTCTATTTCTAAAATTATGTTTGGCTTTGTGATTTTTCCTATATCTTTAAATATATTAGGAAGCATTATAATATCTTTATCTTCAAATTTTTTAGAGTGATGTGTGTTGCTAAGAGCATATCTTATTATATATGTTATTGAGTAAGGATTGAATCCATTTTTTATGAATTATATTCTTTGAAAATCTTGTATAAGACTTAAGGTCCTGTTTATATTATTGTCTCTAATGTTTACACTTATCTTTGGATAAATATTACAGATTAGTTTTTGATGACTAAGATTGCCTTGCAATATTCCTAATGTAGAATCTCTTCTATCATTAATTCTATTATCCATTAATACAACATTTATGGGTGAATCTATTCCTTCTCTAAAGGTTGGTTTTATCATCATTTGAATATCTCCTATGTGAATCCATCCTATTTTAGATCTATCTTTTATTTTTTCCATTTTTTTCATCAGGTCTTCCTTTCAAAGTAAAGGTATATTTATTCTATTTCTAGTATATTCTATTTGCATAGGAATTTCTCTATTAGTTATTCCATAATAGAAAATATGTTTTCTTTGAGTAATCTTTTCAAAAAGTGATGTCCTAAATCCATCAAAATTTTCTAATCTTAGTTCGGTGTTTCTTATTCGATTGAATAATTTTCTATCTATTAATACTTCTTGCAAGAAATTTCCTGCTTCTTCCTGATATTCTTCTATTATTTCTTCTTCACTCTGATTTTGTGTCTGAGAAATAATAGATCGATCCATTTGATTGTTCGTCGTCTGTTATTTGAACAAATTCTTGAATGTTTTCTATTTCAGAAAGTTCTTCTTCTATAATTTCTTTGAATTGTTTTGGGTTAATTTTCTTAGATCCTCTTTTTGGACATTCATTGGCATAATGTCCTATTTCTTGGCATATAAAGCATTTACATTCTTTTGGTTTCTTTGTATTTTTATTATAATTCCTCTTTTTTCTATAGTATTTTTATTTTGGTTTTGGTTTAAATCCGAACCTTTTTCTCTTTTTAAATTTATATTTATTTCTTCAATTATACCTCATTGGCTCGCATCCTATAGTTATTGGATGGGTCAATTGTGAACAAAAAAGTCCTTGTTTTACCACTTTATTTGTTTTTCTGCTTAATGTAGCTTCAGCACACCATTCTTCTAATTTCATTTTTTAGAAATGCTATTCGTCTTCCTAATGTATCTTCTCTTTGTCTTATATATTGAGGATATAGTTGCATTGCTTTAAATCCCCAAGGGTCAGGTATTTTTGTATAAAATAAATTTAGTAGACTTTTACTGGTAACATTTTCTCTATCTATTCTATCATATATTTTATAAAAATATTCCTGAAATTTAAATATATATTCATCTATTCGGCACATATCGCAGAATTTTAGATTATATAGTAAAAAGATAAATCTTTGTTTTTCTTTTTCTTTTTCTACATCTCTGTTTACATTCCACGTTTCTCCTAGAAATTCTCTTCTAAATTCATTTTCATAATTATTTACCACTTGAGCTAATGTGGTTGTTGTTCCTTTTACTACTTCTTTATCGTTATCTGTTAATCCTTTCCACCAATCTGCTACGATTCCTTGGAAAGTTAAATGACAAAATCGTGATGCTGTTTCAATATCATAACTTTGTGATGTTATTAATAAATTAGTGGCTTTCACCCATCTTGTTATAGCTTCGTCAATATTTCTGACACAATTTAGATTTAAATAAATTTCGTTTGCATTAATATATTCTTGATTCATATAATCAACTGGGGTTTCTAGAGTAATATTACTTGGTCTTCTATCAGATGCCCAATTTATTCCTTCGTATCTATTCCAATCAGTAGGTTTTCTCCTAAAGCTAGGATCTGACCAGTATCTAGCTCCTGGTTGTTCTGGTGTTTCATTTCTACTACCTTGTCTGCTAGGGACCGTTTTAGGAATAGGCATGGTTACTTGACTTCCAGAAGTCTCTTCCTGTATAGGTTTCATGTTTATAGTTTTGACGTTTTCTATTAATCTCACAATTTCTTGACTTAAACTATCTAGTTCTTCTGTATCGGCTTCTAAATATTTGTTTTCTAATTGTTCAATTTTTAAGTCATCTGTTTCTTCTATTTGGAGAGGACATAAGCTTATTTCATTTCCACTTGTTTGGAATAGATTTATTTTTGATATACATTCGTTATTTTTTTTATCATATAAATATTCCATTGTTTTCTGTAATTCTACTATCATTTCTTGAATCTTTTGAAAGTTTTTGAATTGTTTTCATGAACATGTACTTCTAATTTCTTATACATATTATTCAATGTTTACTTCAAATTCTAGATCGAAAGCTTCGTATATGTTATTATCTAAATCTTCTAACTTGTTTTGTTCATACTTGATTTCATCTTTGTATTTTGGATTGTTACTTGGCTCTGATATCACTTTTCGTTGGCAGAATTTTTTGATTTTGTTATCATGCTTCAAAAACATGCTCGAACTGCCTTTATGGGTGTTGTATGCTTTTTCGACTTTATCATTTTGTCTATGATTATTACTTATTTTAAACAAGGTTCTTAGTATCTTTTTTTTTAGTTCAAATTTTAAACGAATAAAAGTTCTTCGCATAATCAAGTTCATAGCATAAGAAACTAGCTTCTAGCAGGAAGATAATAATACTCTGAGTACCACAAAGAGCAAGATATTATGTATACCTGTGTTGCCCACCTCGCTTCCTTCTATCTTCAACGTCAGTCGATCTTCTCTGAACGATTTCTAAGAGAAGTAATCCTTAGACCTAGACGTTCGGGATCTCGAACTCCTTATCATCCTATAGCCTTCACGTCCTTTGCTTGATCGGACTTTTTTGGACTACGGCCTCCGGGATAGAATAAGGGTGAGATGACTCTCAACCGGTGTAGATAAAATAAACTGGTGGTGTAACGGGATACACACAGATCTTCCTTCTCTATGATAGTACAAGAATTATTATCTTAAAGCTAAAGCATGTTTCTTACGCTATGGGAATTAGAATGCAAGAATCATGTCAAGAACTGAGATAGAATCTGGAATGGAATTGGGAAATAGAGACGATGCTCTTATATTGAATGAAAGACTTAGAGTATACACATATCTTATCGGGACTCTCCTCGACTACGAGTGCCCCCTACTACCAGTCTTCGAGAGCTTATATAGATGCTCTCTTCGTTACATTGACGCTTACATTCTTTTCTCGTTATATGTTTGTCACACACTTGTCCGGTGGCGAGTGTTTTGCTTTTTGATGTCTTTCTCCGTCGCACATCTGTCCGGTGGAGAGTTCTTTGCCTTTTTCTTATTTCGATCCTTCTTTCTTGCAAATGCCTTCTTACGTCATTGCGGATGCATCTGATGTATTATTGCTTGTGCTCGTCATTGCTTACATCTTCTTCAGTGGCTAGCGCTCCTGTGGCAGTCTCTTTCCATCTTGTCTTGGCACGCGGGACATATCCTTCCTTCGTGCTTTCTGAGCTGGAAAAATATTTGTTGGCATCTACAGCTTGACTTTATTTGTTCGGTTTCTATCCTTTTTAAAAACCTTTCTAGATTGATTTTTGTTGATATGTTAGTTTTTCTTGTATTAGAAAGAATAATTATATTGTCTGAGGTTTTGTGTAGCCAACTTCGGTTTTCATTTATTAATTTTGCTAATACTTGGCAAAGAACTTTTAGGCCCAGAGCTCTTCTTGTTTCGACAAATTCTTTATTGACTTTGTTTCCTTCAAATTCTTTTTGGAAACTTGCTTCTATTTCTTTGACGTATTCTGGGGAAGATACTCCAATTTGGATGCAATGTACTGGATTAAACTTCTTTAATTTTTCCCAATCTTCAGATGCTGAGAAAGTCTTGATATAAATTTCACTAGTATGTTTTACTAGTGGGCTATTACTTTTAAATTCTCTGACTGCTTTGATAATTTCTTGGGGCAGCCCTTGAATTTTCCGAGGTCATGGCTCAAATATATTAAATTTGCTACTCCAATTCTGAAACAGTCTTTTATAATTCTTGGATCAACTCCTTTGTCGAAATTGATTCTGGGATAAATTCCTATGTGATCTGGAACACAAGTCTCTGTTGTTTTGAGATTGTAAACTATCTCTAATAGTGATATGTATTCATTTTCATTCTTTGTTAAGAATTCTGTAAGGTTCAATTACAGGTCATAATCCTGCTCACTCTGGGATACCCTGAATTTAAATATTCTTTCGGGCATCAGTTTTATATTATCCGCTTTATTGCGGGATTCTTTCTCCGAAAAGATTGTATTTTCCGCTGTTAGGCGGGAGCTATTTTCTGAGGAAATTGCAGTTTAAAAATTGCTTCTTGCCATTTGGCTGTCATCTTTCTTAGAAGAGATAATATTTTCAGCTGTAAAGCAAGTCTTAGCAGTTTTAAAGCTGCTTTCTCTTGCCGTTAGGCTTGTATTTTCAGTAGTTTTTTGGCTATTGATTGAATCAGAAATTTGGAGGATATATCAATTGGCCTTTTACCTGTCACTTTATCCATCCATATTGTTTCTGATCCTTTTTGTTGTATTTCTCTCCTGAAGCAATTCAGATCTGCAATGATTCCTGCAATATCTTGTTTACTTTCCTCAATATTGTCAATAATCTTATCTTGTTTTTGTATCATTTCAATTAATTCTACATAATTGTGTTGTAACATATTACAATTGTGTTGCAATCGAGCTTCTAATTCTGCAAGTTTCTTTTCAACTTGCTCCATTGTATTCTCTTGATAAAAAATCTGCAAGAAAGTTAGTTTCACCTTTAATAACTTCTATGTAAAAAATATATTCTGCAAAAATTGTTTGCTATCTGCTTAGTCGTTTATTTTCTGGTGTAGATGGTAGATTATTTTTCATGAAAGTTTTTACTTGGGTATTATCTACTCGTGCTAAGAATTTTTTAGGTAATAAGAAATAAGAGAACTTCTTAATTCCCTTTTTTAGTGCTAGTAGTTCTTTTTCATTTGAGTGATATCTTTTTTCTGTGTCGGTAAACGTTCCAGATGTATATCTGCATATTTTTTCTTTTTGTCTGTCTTTTTTCTTTAAAACTGCTCCCCAAAATTCTTCAGAGGCGTCAGTTTCTATTATTAAGTCATCTCCTTCTAATGGGAGGTCTAATCTTGGTAGATTTTTGTATTTTTCTTTTATAAATCTGACATGATTTATAAGTTTTTCTGTCATAAGGAAGATTGCATTTTTCTTTAATAGTTTTTGTAAGGGATTTCTTAATTTTGCCAAATTTTTGATAAATTGTTCTGCATAATTTAGACATCCTAGAAATCTTTGAAGTTGTTTTTTGTCTTCTATTTTATCTGGGAACATAACGATTTTCTCTACAATATGTTCCTGTAATTCTATTCCACTTGTGTCTAATTTTAATCCTAAGATTTATATTTTAGATTTACAGATTTCTGTTTTCTTTTTAGATAATATTATTCCTGCCTTTTAGAAAAGAAGAGAAAATATTTGTAGATGTTTGTAATGTTCTTCTTCACTTTTACTAGCTATAAGAATATCATCTATGTATACTAGACAAAAAGAATTATAAGGTTCGAATATTTTATCCATTGTTCTTTGGTATATTTGTGGAGCATTTTTTAATCCGAAAGGCATTACTGTTCATCGTAATGTCCTTGTGGAGTACTGAATGTTGTTAATGGTATACTTTTTTATCTAATCTTATTTGATAAAATCCTAATTTACCATCAAATTTTGAATAAATA
The DNA here is from genome assembly GCA_963693085.1 of Alisma plantago-aquatica. Lineage (NCBI taxonomy): Eukaryota > Viridiplantae > Streptophyta > Magnoliopsida > Alismatales > Alismataceae > Alisma > Alisma plantago-aquatica. The sequence continues at coordinate 1,932,386,468 of OY856409.1, forward strand.
TTTTTTCCTCTTGTCATATTTATTAAATTCTCTTTGTGTGGAAGAAAATATCTGTCGAACTTAGTATGTTGATTTAGTTGTTTGTAATTAACTACCATTCTAGCTTTTCTTCTTTCAATTTCTGCATGGTTTCTTACCATGAATGCTAGACTAGAATGAGGGCTTTTTTATTTTTTTATTAATTGTGATGTTTCTAATTCCTATAATTGGGTTCTAAATTCTTCGATGTCAACAGGATTATATCTCATAGGTTTTACTCTGATTATTTTAGTATTGTCAATTAGTTCTATTGTAGCCCATTCTTAACTAATATTCCAGAGGGCTAATGGATTATCACTATAGTTCTTTTCAAATAATGCTTCAATATCTTGTATATTAAGTTGTGCAATGATTCTTCCTTTTATTGGTTGTTTTATTGGTTGTTGTTTAGTTGTATTATAATCACCACGTTTGCTGCGTAAATTAAATTTGTCTCTTTTATAGGCTTTTTGAACTCTTTTTACTGTAATCCAATGATCACAAGGTGTTAATAGTTGAATATACTGTTGGTGTTGGATATATAATTTAAATTTTTGCGTGAAGTTATTTCCTAATAATATGTCTTGTTGTGCATATTCAGGAGTATAAAATGGTGGACAAGTAACTATATAATTTCCTAAAATAATTTTAGGTTTTCTCACTCCATGAGTTAATGCATGCCTTTTTCCTATAAAATCTTTTTCATATAATGTGGGTAATGTTGTAATATATTTTTTAGGAAAGCATTGTCTTCGGGCAATGCAAGTCCCAACACCTGTATTTAGGAATGCATGAAAGTATTCTATTTTATATTCTTCGTATACAATTCCTGCTATTATATATACACTATATATACTAGTCATTTTCTTTTTTCCAAAAATATTCTTGGTTATTATGTGTAAAATATAGTCCTTCACTTTGTAGTGAAAATGGTTCCATTTGTTGTAGTGCACTCATTCCTAATATAATTTCTATGTCGTCATTACGACTGTCTGATTGTACATAAAGTGTTATGTCAATTTTTATATCTTGTATTTCAATTGGAACTATGGCTTGAAGTGTTATTTCATATTCTTGTCCATCAAAATTTGTATATGCATAAGGTGATCCTATGGGTATTTTTTCTATATAAGGTATCATTCCTTCTTGGATAAATGAAGCTCCTGCTCCTGAATCTATTAGTATTGTAGTCATATTCCATTCTTGTCCATTGAAATATTTTCCATATAATTTATAGTTTCTAGCATTTCTATTGTTTGCTAGAATTCTTAAACTTGTTGTTCTTTTTAAATTTCTTAATATTGGTCATAGTCTTCCATTATATCTATTTGTGCTTGCTCTAGCTTCTTCTATTCTATCTCCATTTGTTAATTGTAAATGATTTCCTTCATAACATAATCTTCTTGGGATTTTATTATCCATTACCAATGGTTTTTCTGAGACATCTATATTTATATTTTCTGGTATCTCTATTTCTAAAATTATGTCTGGCTTTGTGATTTTTCCTATATCTTTAAATAAATTAGGAAGCATTATAATATCTTTATCTTCAAATTTTTTAGAGTGATGTGTGTTGCTAAGAGCATAGCTTATTATATATGTTATTGAGTAAGGAATGGATCCTTTTTTCATGAATTCTGTTCTTTGAAAATCTTGTATTAGACTTAAGGTCATGTTTATATTATTGTCTCTAATGTTTACACTTATCTTTGGATAAATATTAAAGATTAGTTTTTGATGACTAAGATTTCCTTGTAATATTCCTAACGTAGCATACTAGTCATTTTCTTTTTTCCAAAAATATTCTTGATTATTAAGTGTAAAATATAGTCCTTCACTTTGTAGTGAAAATGGTTCCATTTGTTGTAGTGCACTCATTCCTAATATAATTTCTATGTCGTCATTATGACTGTCTGATTGTACATAAAGTATTATGTCAATCTTTATATCTTGTATTTCAATTGGAACTATGGTTTGATGTGTTATTTCATATTCTTTTGCATCAAAATTTGTATATGCATAAGGTGATCCTATGGGTATTTTTTCTAAATAAGGTATCATTCCATGTTGGATAAATGAATCTCATGCTCCTGAATCTATTAGTATTGTAGTCATATTTCATTTTGTCCATTGAAATATTTTCCATATAATTTATAGTTTCTAGCATTTCTATTGTCTACTAGAATTCTTAAACTTGTTGCTCTTTGTAAATTTCTTAATATTGGTCTTAGTCTTCCATTATATCTATTTGTGCTTACTCTAGCTTCTTCTATTCTATCTCCATTTGTTAATTGTAACTGATTTCCTTCATAACGTAATCTTCTTGGGATTTTATTATCTGTTACCAAGGGTTTTTCTGAGACATCTATACTTATATTTTCTGGTATCTATATTTCTGAAATTATGTCTGGCTTTATGATTTTTCCTATATCTTTAAATATATTATGAAGCATTATAATATCTTTATCTTCAAAATTTTCAGAGTGATGTGTGTTTCTAAGAGCATAGCTTATTATATATGTTATTGAGTAAGGAATGGATCCTTTTTTCATGAATTCTGTTCTTTGAAAATCTTGTATTAAACTTAAGGTCCTGTTTATATTATTGTCTCTAATGTTTACACTTATCTTTGTATAAATATTAAAGATTAGTTTTTGATGACTAAGATTTCCTTGTAATATTCCTAACGTAGCATCTCTTCTATCATTAATTCTATTATCCATTAATACAACATTTATGGGTGAATCTATTCCTTCTCTAAAGGTTGCTTTGATCATCATTTTAATAGCTCCTATGTGAATCCATCCTATTTTAGATCTATCTTTTATTTTTTCCATTTTTCTCATCAGGTCTTCCTTTTGAAGTAAATGTATATTTATTCTATTTCTAGTATATTCTATTTGCATAGGCATTTCTCTATTAGTTATTCCATAATAGAAAACATGTTTTCTTTGAGTAATCTTTTCAAAAAGTGATGTTCTAAATCCATCAGAATTTTCTAATCTTACTTCGGTGTTTCTTATTCGATTGAATAATTTTCTATCTATTAATACTTCTTGCAAGAAATTTCCTGCTTCTTCCTGTTATTCTTCTATTATTTCTTCTTCAGTCTGATTTTGTGTCTGAGAAATAATAGATCGATCCATCTGATTGTCCGTCATCTGTTAGTTGAACCAATTCTTGAATGTTTTCTATTTTAGAAAGTTCTTCTTCTATAATTTCTTCGATTTTTTTTTGTTAATTTTCTTAGATCCTCTTTTTGGACATTCATTGGCATAATGTCCTATTTCTTGGCATATAAAGCATTTACATTCTTTTGGTTTTTTTGTATTTTTATTATAATTCCTCTTTTTTCTATAGTATTTTTGTTTTAGTTTTGGTTTAAATCTGAACCTTTTTCTCTTTTTAAATTCATATTTATTTCTTCTATTATACCTCATTGGCTCGCATCCTATAGTTATTGGATGGGTCAATTGTGAACAACAAAGTCCTTGTTTTACCACTTTATTTATTTTTCTGCTTAGTGTAGCTTCAGCACACCATTCTTCTAATTTCATTTTTAGAAATTCTATTCGTCCTCCTAATGTATCTGCTCTTTGTCCAAAATATTGAGGATATAGTTGCATCACTTTAAATCCCAAGGGCCAGGTACTTTTGTATAAAATAAATTTAGTAGACTTTTACTGGTATCGTTTTCTCTATCTATTCTATCATATATTTTATAGAAATATTCTTGAAATTTACATATATATTCATCTATTCGACACATATCGCAGAATTTTAGATTATATGGTAAAAAGATAAATCTTTGTTTTTCTTTTTCTTTTTGTACATCTCTATTTACATTCCATATTTCTCCTAGAAATTCTCTTCTTAATTCGTTTTCATAATTATTTACCACTTGAGCTAATGTGGTTGTTGTTCCTTTTACTGCTTCTTTATCGTTATCTGTTAATCCTTTCCACCAATCTACTACGATTCCTTAGAAAGTTAAATGACAAAATTGTGATGTTGTTTCAATATCATAACTTTGTGATGTTATTGATAAATATGTGGCTTTCACTCATCTTGGTATAGCTTCGTCAATATTTCTGACACAATTTAGATTTAAATAAATTCTGTTTGCACTAATATATTCTTGATTCATATAATCAACTGGGGTTTCTAGAGTAATATTACTTGGTCTTCTATCAGATGCCCAATTTATTCCTTCGTATCTATTCCTATAAGTAGGTTTTCTCATAAAGCTAGGATCTGACCAGTATCTAGCTCCTGGTTATTCTGGTGTTTCATTTCTACTACCTTGTCCGCTAGGAACCGTTATAGGAATAGGCATGGTTACTTGACTTCCAGAAGTCTCTTCCTGTATAGGTTTCATGTTTATAGTTCTGACTTTTTCTGTTAATCTCATAAATTCTTGACTTAAACAATCTAGTTCTTCTGCATCGGCTTCTAAATATTTGTTTTCTAATTGTTCAATTTTGAAGTCATCTGTTTCTTCTATCTGGAGAGGACATAAGCTTATTTCATTTCTTCTTGTTTGGAATAGATTTATTTTTGATATACATTCGTTATTTTTTTTTCATATAGATATTCCATTGTTCTCTATAATTCTACTATCATTTCTTGAATCTTTTGAAAGTTTTCAAATTGTTTTCATGAACCTGTACTTCTAATTTCTTATATATATTATTCAATGTTTACTTCAAATTCTAGATCTAAAGCTCCGTATATGTTATTATCTAAATCTTCTAACTTGTTTTGTTCATACTTGATTTCATCTTCGTATTTTAGATTGTTACTTGGCTCTGATACCACTTTTCGTGGGCAGAATTTTTTGATTCTGTTATCATGCTTCAAAAACTTACTCAAACTGCCCTTATGGGTGTCATATGCTTTTTTGGCTTTATCATTTTGTCTATGATTATTACTTATTTTAAACAAGGTTCTTAGTATCTTCTTTTTTAGTTCAAATTTTAAATGAATAAAAGTTCTTTGCATAATCAAGTTCATAGCATAAGAAACTAGCTTCTAGCAGGAAGATAATAATACTCTGAGTACCATAAAGAGCAATATAGTTTGTATATCTTTGTAGCCCACCTCACTCTTCAACGTCATTCGATCTTCTCTTAACGATTTCTAAGAGAAGTAATACTTAGACCTGGACGTTCTAGATCTCGAACTACTTATCATCCTATATCCTTCATGTCCCTTCGTCCTTATGTACTCTTTGCTTGATCGAACTTTTTTGGACGATGGCCTCCGAGATAGAATGAGGGAGAGATGACTCTCGACCGGTGAAGATAAAATGAACTGGGGGTGTAACGAGTTACACACGGATATTCCTTCTCTATGATAGTACAAGAATTATTATCTTCAGGCTAAAGCCTATTTCTTACGCTATGGGAATTAGAATGCAAGAATCATGTCAAGAACTAAGATAGAATCTGGAATGGAATTGGGAAATAGAGATGATGTTCTTTTATTGAATGAAAGACTTAGAGCATACACATATCCTATCGGGACTCTCCTCAACTACGAGTGCCCTACTACCAGTCTTCGAGAGCTTATATAGATGCTCTCTTCGTTACATTGACGCTTACATTCTTTTCTCTTTACATGTTTGTCGCACACTTGTCCGGTGGCGAGTGTTTTGCTTTTTGATGTCTTTCTCTGTCGCACATCTATCTGGTGGAGAGTTCTTTGTCTTTTTTCTTATTTTGATCCTTCTTTCTTGCAAATGCCTTCTTACGTCATTGCTTACGTCTTCTTCAGCGGCTAGTGTTGTTGTGGCTTCCTTTTTCCATCTTGTCTTGGCAGGCGGGACATATCCTTCCTTCGTGCTTTCTGAGCTGGCAAAATATTTGTTGGCATCTGCAGCTTGACTTTATTTGTCCGGTTTCTATCCTTTTTAGAAACCTTTCTAGATTGATTTTTGTTGATATGTTAGTTCTTCTTGTATTAGAAAGAAAAAATATATTGTCCGAGACTTTGTGTAGCCAACTTCAGTTTTCATTTATTAATTTTGCTAATACTTGGCAAAGAACTTTTAGTCCCAGAGCTCTTCTTGTTTCAACAAATTCTTTATTGACTTTGTTTCCTTCAAATTCTTTTCGGAAACTTGCTTCTATTTCTTTGACATATGATGGGGAAGATACTCCAATTTAGATGCAATGTACTGGATTAAACTTCCTTCATTTTTCACAATCTTCAGATGCTGAGAAAATCTTGATATAAATTTGACTAGTAGTTTTACTAGTGGGCTATTACTTTTAAATTCTCTGACTGCTTTGATAATTTCTTGGGACAGCCCTTGAATTTCTCTGAGGTCATGGCTCAAATATATTAAATTTGTTGCTCCAATTCTGAAACAGTCTTTTATAATTCTTGGATCAACTCCTTTGTCGAAATTTATTCTGGGATAAATACATGTGTGATCTGGAACACATGTCTCTGTTGTTTTGAGATTGTAAACAATCTCTAATAGAGATTTGTATTCATTTTCATTCTTTGTTAAGAATTATGTAAGGTTCAATTATAGGTCATAATCCTGCTCACTCTGAGATACCCTGAATTTAAATATTCTTTCGGGCATCAGTTTTATATCATCCGCTTTATTGCGGGATTCTTTCTCTGAAGAGATTGTATTTTCCGCTGTTAGGCGGGAGCTATTTTCTGACGAAATTATAGTTTGAAAATTGCTTCTTGCCGTTTGGCTGTCATCTTTCTCAGAAGAGATAATATTTTCAGCTGTAAAGCTGGTCTTAGGAGTTTTACAGCTGCTTTCTCTTGCCGTTAGGCTTGTATTTTCAGTAGTTTTTTGGCTACTGACTAAATCAGAAATTTGGAGGGATATATCAATTGGCCTTTTACCTGTCGCTTTATCCATCCATATTGTTTCTGATCCTTTTTGTTGTATTTCTCTCCTAAAGCAATTCAGATCTGCAATGATTCCTGCAATATCTTGTTTACTTTCCTCAATATTGTCAATAATCTTATTTTGTTTTTGTATCATTTCAATTAATTCTACGTAATTGTCTTGTAACAGATTACAATTGTGTTGCAATCGAGCTTCTAATTCTGCAAGTTTCTTTTCAACTTGCTCCATTGTATTCTCTTGATAAAAAATCTACAAGAAAGTTAGTTTCATCTTTAATAACTTCTCTGTCAAAAATATATTCTGCAAAAAATATTTGTCGTCTGCTTAGTCATTTATATTCTGGTGTAGATGGTAGATTATTTTTAATGAAAGTTGTTTATTTGGGTATTATCTACTCATGCTAAGAATTTTTTAGGTAACAAGAAATAAGAGAACTTCTTAATTCCATTTTTTTGTGCTAGTAGTTCTTTTTCATTTGAGTGATATCTTTTTTCAGTGTTGGTAAATGTTCCAGATGTATATCTGCATTTTTTTCTTTTTGTTCATCTTTTTTCTTTAAAACTGCTCCCCAAAAATCTTCAGAGGCGTCAATTTCTATTATGAAGTCATCTCCTTCTAATGGGAGGTCTAATCTTGGTAGATTTTTGCATTTTTCTTTTATAAATTTGACATGATTTATAAGTTCTTCTGTCATAAGGAAGATTGCATTTTTCTTTAATAGTTTTTGTAAGGGATTTCTTAATTTTGCCAAATTTTTGATAAATTGTTCTGCATAATTTAGACATCCTAAAAATCTTTGAAGTTGTTTTTTGTATTCTATTGTATCTGGGAACATAATTATTTTCTCTACAATATGTTCATGTCATTCTATTTCGCTTGAGTCTAATTTTAATCCTAAGAATTCTATTTTAGATTTACAGATTTCTGTTTTCTTTTTAGATAATACTATTCCTGCCTTTTGGCAAAGAAGAGAAAATATTTGCAGATGTTTGTAATGTTCTTCTTCACTTTTACTAGCTATAAGAACATCATCTATGTATACTAGACAAAAAGAATTATAAGGTTCGAATATTGTATCCATTCTTCTTTGGTATATTTGTGGAGCATTTTTTAATCCGAAAGGCATTACTGTCCATTCGTAATGTCCTTGTGGAGTACTAAATGATGTTAATGGTATACTTTTTTCATCTAATCTTATTTGATAAAATCCTGATTTATAGTCAAATTTTGAATAAATGTTTTTTCCTCTTGTCATATTTATTAAAGTCTCTTTGTGTGGAAGAAAATATCCGTCGAACTTAGTATGTTGATTTAGTTGTTTGTAATTAACTACCATTCTAGCTTTTCCTCTTTTAATTTCTGCATGATTTCTTACCATGAATGCTGGACTAGAATGAGGGCTTTTTGATTTTTGTATTAATTGTGATGTTTCTAATTCCTATAATTGGGTTCTAAATTCTTCGATGTCAACATGATTATATCTCATAGGTTTTACTCTGATTATTTTAGTATTGTCAATCAGTTCTATTGTACCCATTCTTGACTAATATTCCAGAGGGCTAATGGATTATCAATATAGTTCTTTTCAAATAATGCTTCAATATCGTGTATATTAATTTGTGCAATGATTCATCCTTTTATTGGTTGTTTTATTGGTTGTTGTTTAGTTGTATTATAATCACCACCTTTGCAACGGAAATTAAATTTGTCTCTTTTATAGGCTTTTTGAACTCTTTTTACTATAATCCAATGATCACAAGGTGTTAATAGTTGAATATACTGTTGGTGTTGGATATATAATTTAAATTTTTGCGTAAAGTTATTTCCTAATAATATGTCTTGTTGTGCATATTCAGGAGTATAAAATGGTGGACATGTAACTATATAATTTCCTAAAATAATTTTAGGTTTTCTCACTCCATGAGTTAATGCATGTCTTTTTCCGGTAAAATCTTTTCCATATAATGTAGGTAATGTTGTAATATATTTTTCAGGAAAGCATTGTCTTCGAGCAATGCAAGTCCCTACACCTGTATCTAGGAATGCATGAAAGTATTCTATTTTATATTCTTCATGTACAATTCTTGCTACTATATATACACTATATATACTAGTCATTTTCTTTTTTCCAAAAATATTCTTGGTTATTATGTGTAAAATATAGTCCTTCACTTTGTAGTGAAAATGGTTCCATTTGTTGTAGTGCACTCATTTCTAATATAATTTATATGTCGTCATTACGACTGTCTAATTGTAGATAAAGTGTTATGTCAATCTTCATATCTTTTATTTCAATTGGAACTATGGCTTGATGTGTTATTTCATATTCTTGTCCATCAAAATTTGTATATGCCTAAGGTGATCCTATGGGTATTTTTTCTATATAAGGTATCATTCCTTGTTGGATAAATGAAGCTCCTAGTCCTGAATCTATTAGTATTGTAGTCATATTCCATTCTTGTCCATTGAAATATTTTCCATATAATTTATAGTTTCTAGCATTTCTATTGTCTGCTAGAATTCTTAAACTTGTTGTTCTTTGTAAATTTCTTAATATTGGTCTTAGTCTTCCATTATATCTATCTGTTCTTGCTCTAGCTTCTTCTATTTTATCTCCATTTGTTAATTGTAATTGATTTCCTTCATAACATAATCTTCTTGGGATTTTATTATCAGTTACCAAGGGTTTTTCTGAGACATCTATATTTATATTTTCTGGTATCTCTATTTCTGAAATTATGTCTCGCTTTGTGATTTTTCCTATATCTTTAAATATATTAGGAAGCATTATAATATATTTATCTTCAAATTTTTCAGAGTGATGTGTGTTGCTAAGAGCATAGCTTATTATGTATGTTATGGAGTAAGGAATGGATCCTTTTTTCATTAATTCTGTTCTTTGAAAATCTTGTGTTAGACTTAAGGTCCTATTTATATTATTGTCTCTAATGTTTACACTTATTTTTGGATAAATATTAAAGATTAGTTTTTGATGACTAAGATTTCCTTGTAATATTCCTAACATAGCATCTCTTCTATCATTAATTCTATTATCCATTAATACAACATTTATGGGTGAATCTATTCCTTCTCTAAAGGTTGGTTTTATCATCATTTGAATAGCTCCTATGTGAATCCATCCTATTTTAGATCTATCTTTTATTTTTTCCATTTTTCTCATCAGGTCTTCCTTTCGAAGTAAAGGTATATTTATTCTATTTCTAGTATATTCTATTTGCATAGGCATTTCTCTATTCGTTATTCCATAATAGAAGAATATCAGGAAGAAGCAGGAAATTTCTTGCAAGTAGTATTAATAGATAGAAAATTATTCAATCGGATAAGAAACACCGAACTAATATTAGAAAATTCTGATGGATTTAGAACATCACTTTTTGAAAAGATTTTTACTCTGATTATTTTAGTATTGTCAATTAGTTCTATTGTAGCCCATTCTTAACTAATATTCCAGAGGGCTAATGGATTATCCTAATAATATGTCTTGTTGTGCATATTCAGGAGTATAAAATGGTAGACATGTAACTATATAATTTCCTAAAATAATTTTAGGTTTTCTCACTCCATGAGTTAATGCATGCATTTTTCCTGTAAAATCTTTTCCATATAATGTGGGTAATGTTGTAATATATTTTTCAGGAAAGCATTGTCTTCGGGCAATGCAAGTCCCTGTACCTGTATCTAGGAATGCATGAAAGTATTCTATTTTATATTCTTCATATACAATTCTTGCTATTATATATACACTATATATACTAGTCATTTTCTTTTTTCCAGAAATATTCTCGGTTATTATGTGTAAAATATAGTCCTTCACTTTGTAGTGAAAATGGTTCCATTTGGTATAGTGCACTCATTCCTAATATAATTTCTATGTCGTCATTACGACTGTCTGATTGTACATAAAGTGTTATGTGTTGGCTAAATGGACATCTATAAAATCCCTTTGTTTTGATTATGACAAACATTTCATTCCTATTTATCTGACGAGCTACTTGAGTGTGCAGGATGACACAACTATAAGGGAAATCCAACATGAAGTATTTATATTTTCATGCAAATGTAATCATTGTAAAAACTTGTACATAATTATAATGTACAAGTACTTAGAATCGCATGTAAATCAAGCATTGGATTTTCCCTAGATAAACACCTTAGTCATCCATTCAATAGGACCACCTATGCACACATACGTATAACTAGTGACTAACTTGAAACCTTAAAACATGATCTCTCTCGGTCGACCAACTCCTCGACCGAGACACTTTCGGTCGACCACATTCTCGACCGAGAAAGATCCAAGTAGCCGTTAGACATATCTGCATATAACTTGAGAAAAGAGAAGCCTGTCGGTCGACAAGTCCTCGACCGAGAGGTGTCTCGGTCGACTTTCACTCGACCGAGACGATCTCTGCAATTAGCCGTTAGACTAAACTGACAAGTTAGTTGGCAGTTGGAAATAGACGTTGATCCAGAGAGCCTGTCGGTCGACAACACTTCGACCGAGTAGGTGTCTCGGTCGACCAATTGTCGACCGAGATGGTCTCTGATAGGATCTGCAGAATAAATTAATTAGCCGTTGTTAAAGCAACAACTTTGTACCTAACGGCTAGTTAAGCACTTAGAAACTCCTAGAAATTGTCTAGAACGTCCTTAAACATACTTAGGCCTTTCATATAAATAGGACAAGCCATAGGACACTAGAACTTACTTCTTACACTTGCTATACTTGAGAAAATACTTGAGCCCTCTTGTGCAATCTGTGTGAACTGAGCTTTGTGATCAATTGGCCATTTTCCTTTTAGCTCAAGCTCATCCTATAGGCTAGATTTTCCTAACCCTAGCAATCACAAGTCCATCATATTGGCTAGGAAAATCCAAACGCTTGATCTAGGGAAATCAAGCCTTGAGCTACAAGGATAAGTTGTATTTTCTTTTATTCCTTTCTTGTTCCTTGTATTACTTGTACTCTCCTTGCTACTCCAGGTAGGAGGCTGCGGATTGGAGAGGGTGAAGCTCTTCGTGGTGAAGAGGAAGACTTTGGACTACTTCAGAAGGCTGTCTTGACGGGAAGCTACTTCGGGAGGAAGGCTACTTCAAGGGGGAGCTTGAAGTTACTTCAAGGAAGGCTGCTTCGAGGTTGGCAAGACTACTTCAAGGTGAAGGCTGTCCAAAGGGTGTTTAGAAAGTATTGTAAATTTTATGTAACATCCTTGAGAGGTAATAAAATTTAGTACTTTCAAAATCCCGGTTGGGTAAGCAACCGGGTAGTGGACTGACTCCTTAGTATTTGCTAAGGTGGAACCACTCTAAACACCTGTGTTCCTCTTCTTAATCTTTAGTTTGGTTGTTTGAGTTTAAATTATTTTAAAATCTCTATAAAACTCTATTCACCCCCCCTCTAGAGGTTTTCAATTGGTATCAGAGCAGGCTTCAAGGAGCCCTAACAAAGTCTTGAAGAAAAGATGGGGGATGGAGTGCTCAACAACCTCAACATTGAAGGAACGCTCGTTGCTAGACCTCCGGCATTCGATGGGACAAACTATCAATACTGGAAGAGAAGGATGCAATTCTACTTCCAAGGAATCAACTGGGATCTTTGGAGAATGGTATCTACACCATACACACTCCCACAAGACGATTTCGCAGTATGGGATGCTAATACGGTAAAAATGGCCCAAATAAATGCAAAGGCAGTAAGCATTTTATATTGTTCCATTTCAGTAAGTGAATTTAATAGAGTATCAAACTGTGATACCGCATATGAGATTTGGCATAGATTATCTATAACATATGAGGGTACCGTTCAAGTTAAAAACTCTAAAGTTAGTTTGCTTAAAACCAAGTTTGAACATTTTCGTATGGATCCAAACGAAACTATTAGTGAAATGTATTCAAAATTTTCTACTATTGTTAATGGTTTGAGTGCTTTAGGGAAACCTGTTCTTGAGGAGGATCAGGTATCAAAAATACTTCGATCTCTTCCTCCAAAGTACAAACCAAAGGTGACAGCTATTGCAGAAGCAAACGACCTCACTCGCCCCAAAATGGAGCAGCTCATCGGAAACCTAGAAGCTCATGAGGCAGACCTAGAAGAGGAAGAGAGAAGAGAACATGAGCATCAACGGGGGCCAAATAAAGACGTGGCTCTCAAAGCATCAAAAGCTCCCTCACATGAGAGTGAGGAATCCAGTGAAGAAGAAGGAGAAGAAGCATTGATAGTCAACGGTAAGAAATACAGAAGGTTTAAATCTAATAAAATTTCTAGTTCTTCTTCCACTCCCAGGTGCTTCGAATGTGGAAAGAAAGGACATTTCAAAAATGAATGTCCCAAAGCAAAGAAGGGAAAGAAAAGCTCACATAAGAAGAAAGAAAAAGCTTATAAAGCGGCATGGGATGAAATGAGTGAAAGTGAAAGTGGAGATGAAAATGTGGAATGTCTAATGGCAAAAGAAGACAATGAAGACTCTCAAGAGGTAAGCCTTATTGATCTTCCTAAAGAAGAATTAGTTGCTAGCTTACAAGAAACTCATGATAAGTATGTTGATGCCAAGAAGAAACTAAAGAAGACTATGAAATCAAATAATGAGCTCATTGCCAAAATAGATGAACCTTCTTCTGAAAAGAATAACATTGATCTTGAAAATGTATCTTTAAAAACATCTTTAGATGATTGCACTAGAAAGCTACTTACTTTGGAAACCAATCTTAATCTTCTATCAAAAGAAAAGACTGATTTGTTAGCCAAACTACAAGCTTTTCAAACTCAACCTATCTTGTGCAATCATTCGGACTATGACAATATTGTAAAAGAAAAGGATTCATTGTTTTCTGATTTAGACCAGGCAAGAAAAGATATACATAAGAAGATGAATGACATTGCTCAATTGCAAAGAGAACTTTATGAGTTAAGAAGAAAAGATATTCTTGATAACATATTGAGAAGTGGTACTACCTTCAATGGAAGAAAAGGTTTGGGATATGTTCCAAAGAAAAACCAAACCAAAAAGATCCAAAATATGTTTGTACCCAAAAACACAATGGCTAGAAAGAGAAATGAAGTTGATTCTATTACTTGTCATTTCTGTTTACGTCTTGGACATTACTGTTTTTCATGCCCCTACAAGACTAAGAAGTCCAACTTAGTTTGGACCCCAAGACCCCAAACTTAGAAGAATGGAATGTAGTTGAGATATGACAAAATACTTAATTTTTGCAATTTATATTGTCCTATCTCAACAAACAATGCTATGCTTATTGGTATTATTTTTTCTGCATTGCTGTACTAAAACAGAAACTTCGTCGGTCGAAGTACTGTCGACCGAGCTCTGGGTCGGTCGAAGTATTGTCGACCGACTGGATGTCTTTAACAAATCAAAAATCTTCCAGTACTTATTTCGGTCGAAAATTGGTCAACCGAGAAATTTTCTGTGTCTTTGATTATAATACAGTAACCTGCTCGATCGACAAATTGTCGACCGAGAATGATATCGGTCGAACAATTGTCGACCGACTGGTTTTCTGTATCAGAACTTTTATACACATCAGCAAATTAAAAAAAATTTCTAACCTTATCGGACCATCACATGGGTACCAAAATCTACATTCTAATGCAGGAATGGGTCGTTGACAGTGGCTGCTCCAAACATATGACCGGAAACAAGGACGCATTTTCAACTTTTGAAGAAAAGAAAAGTGGAACGGTCACTTTTGGAGACAATGGTAAGGGCAAAATCGTTGGAATAGGTAATGTTGGAACAAATCTTGAAATCAAAAATGTTCTACTAGTTGATGGATTGCATCATAATTTAATAAGTGTAAGTCAACTATGTGATAGTGGTTATGATGTGTTATTTAACAAAACTTGCTGCAAGTTATTGATAGAAAATACTACAAATGTTGTCTATGAAGGAAATAGAGTTGGAAATCTTTATATCCTTAAACCAAACTCTATGAAATCAGTAGTAGGAAAATGCTTGCTTGCAAATGAAAACACCTTACAACTATGGCATAAAAAGCTTGGTCATGCTAGTTCACATGCTATTAAAAAGTTAGTAAAATATGATCTTGTTCGTGGATTACCTGCTTTGTCTTTTGATCAAGTTGCAAATTGTGAACCTTGTACAATGGGAAAGCAAACCAAAACATCTTTTAAATCAAAACATGTACTTAGCACCAATAGATCCTTATAATTAATTCATATGGATTTATTTGGACCAATGAGAACACAATCTATTGGTGGTAAAAGATATTGTTTTGTTATTGTTGATGATTATAGTAGATTTACATGGGTACATTTTATTGCAACTAAAGATGATACTATTCATGTCTTTATGCAATTTTGTGCTAAGATTGAAAATCTTTTACAACATAAAATATGTACCATTAGAAGTGATCATGGTGGCGAATTTGAAAATCATACATTTGAAACTTTTTGTACATCTCAGGGGTATACTCACAATTTTTCTGCTCCACGTACCCCGCAACAAAATGGTATTGTAGAACGGAAAAATCGATCTCTACAGGAAATGGCTAGGACCATGATGCTTGAACACAACACACCTAAAACCTTTTGGGCTGAAGCTGTAAATACTGCTTGTTATGTGCTTAATAGAGTAACTGTTCACTCTCACTTGAAGAAAACTCCATATGAAATATTACACTCTAAGAAACCTAGAGTTGACTACTTTCATACTTTTGGCTCTACATGCTACATTTTAAATACCAAAGATGATAAAGACAAGTTTGATTCTAAATCACACAAAGCATTCTTTTTGGGATATTCCACTTCGAGCAAAGCCTTTAGAGTATATAACACTATCTCTAGAAAAGTTGAGGAATCCATTCATGTTTCTTTTCATGAAGAATCAACATCCACAAATTTAGATATCATCAATCTCACTAATCAATTTGAAACTATAACCATTCCCAATGATAATGAGAAAACTCCCACATTCGATCCTCCTGTTGAAATACAACCTACACCTAGGCTGATCAAGGATCATCCCCAAGAGCTAACTATTGGAGATCCAAATGATAAAGTCAAAACTAGGTCTTCTTTCCAAGATGTTGCAAACATGGCTTTTGTCTCTATCATTGAACCTAAGAAAATATCCGAAGCTCTTAAGGATGATTACTGGATAATAGCCATGCAAGAGGAATTAAATCAATTCACTAAAAATGATGTATGGGATTTAGTTCCTAAACCACAAGATAAAACTATCATAGGAACTAAATGGGTTTTTAGGAACAAGCTTAATGAGGCAGGAGAAGTCATAAGGAATAAAGCACGGTTAGTTGCACAAGGATATAATCAACAAGAAGGAATAGATTTTGATGAAACATATGCACCCGTAGCTAGACTTGAAGCTATTAGGATGTTACTAGCTATTGCTGCCCATAAAAACATTCAGCTATATCAAATGGATGTCAAAAGTTCATTTCTAAATGGCATCATACAAGAAGAAGTTTATGTTGCTCAACCACCTGGCTTCGAAATACCAGAAAAGGATGATCATGTTTATAAACTTAAAAAGGCACTTTATGGTCTAAAACAAGCACCTAGGACTTGGTATGAACGGCTCAAGACATATCTTTTTGATAATGGTTTCTCTATTGGAAATTCAGATTCTACTTTATTTTTCAAAACATATGCATCTGATTTCTTAGTTGTGCAAATATATGTTGATGGCATTATTTTTGGAGCCTCAAATGAATCATTATGCACACAGTTCAGTGACATTATGCAAAAAGAATTTGAAATGAGCCTTATGGGTGAACTAACATTCTTTCTTGGTTTTCAAATTAAGCAAACACCTGCCGGAATTTTTATAAGCCAAGAAAAACACACTAAAGAACTGTTAAAACGCTTTGGGATGGATCAATGCAAACATGCTACTACTCCTATGGCTACTTCTATTAAAATTGATAAGGATGAAAATGGGGACCCTATTGATGATTCCTTATATAGAGCCATGATTGGTAGTTTTCTATATTTAACCGCGTCTCGACCGGACATTATGTTTTCCGTCGGTCTTTGTGCTCGATTTCAATCCCAACCTATGCAATCTCATTTTCTTGCGGTTAAACGAATTCTTCGATATCTAGCCGGCACTACTTGTTTTGGTTTATGGTATCCAAAAGGACAATCCTTGGATTTTAAAGCATATACTGATGCGGATTATGCCGGTTGTCGACTCGATCGCAAAAGTACTAGTGGTGGATGTTTCTTATTAGGTAGAGCCTTAGTATCTTGGTTTAGCAAGAAACAAAACACGGTTGCCCTATCTACAACCGAAGCTGAATATATGGCAGCTGGGTCTTGTTGTGCTCAAGTGCTTTATATGCAACAGGTTTTAAGCGATTATGGTTTTAATCTTTCATCTACACCTATTTTTTGTGACAACACAAGCGCCATAAACTTAGCACACAATCCTATTTTACACAGCCGGGCTAAACATATTGAAATCCGTCATCACTTCTTAAGGGATCACATCTCAAAGAATCATGTTTCCCTTCATCATGTTGATACGGAAAATCCATTGGCTGATATTTTTACAAAACCGCTTCCATTAGATCAATTCAACAACATTAGGAAGCAACTACTTATTACTCCGTTGGAGGATGTTTTCTTTGATATCTGTGGTTCTTAAAACGAATACTTATGCTTTTATGTTTAGTATCAAAATTGATATGAACGTTTAAATTGGAAATCTGCAAATTGTTGCCTCTTGGCTAGAACAAAACTTAGCCAAGGGGCGCTACGGTCGTAGTCAAGGGCGACCTAACACAAGCTTTGTCAAATATGCTTCTTTGTACATTATTTTAGTAAACTTCATTGCTTTACATTTTGGCTATTCAATGGACATCTTTTTCGTTCGTTTTTGATGGGATATCTAATTAAGGGGGAGTTTTTAATAAATCGGTTATCTTTTTGAGATGACAAAGGGGGAGAGATATATAAAACTATAACTTAATATTTATGACAAACTCAATCAATGAGTTTCATAAATATACTCTTGGCTTTACATTGAAAGTTGCTATATTCCCAAATGAACTGGATTTCATGTTCCATAATTCATTGGGGATACTAAGCACACATTTTATAAATAAGAGGAAAAGTTCCAAACGGCAATCTAAAGGTATGGCATTTATAAAAGTTTTATATTTCCTCTATTCATATTTTGGAAATGTTTGTCATCTTCAAAAAGGGGGAGATTGTTGGCTAAATGGACATCTATAAAATCCCTTTGTTTTGATTATGACAAACATTTCATTCCTATTTATCTGACGAGCTACTTGAGTGTGCAGGATGACACAACTATAAGGGAAATCCAACATGAAGTATTTATATTTTCATGCAAATGTAATCATTGTAAAAACTTGTACATAATTATAATGTACAAGTACTTAGAATCACATGTAAATCAAGCATTGGATTTTCCCTAGCTAAACACCTTAGTCATCCATTCAATAGGACCACCTATGCACACATACGTATAACTAGTGACTAACTTGAAACCTTAAAACAGGATCTCTCTCGGTCGACCAACTCCTCGACCGAGACACTTTCGGTCGACCACATTCTCGACCGAGAAAGATCCAAGTAGCCGTTAGACATATCTGCATATAACTTGAGAAAAGAGAAGCCTGTCGGTCGACAAGTCCTCGACCGAGAGGTGTCTCGGTCGACTTTCACTCGACCGAGACGATCTCTGCAATTAGCCGTTAGACTAAACTGACAAGTTAGTTGGCAGTTGGAAATAGACGTTGATCCAGAGAGCCTGTCGGTCGACAACACTTCGACCGAGTAGGTGTCTCGGTCGACCAATTGTCGACCGAGATGGTCTCTGACAGGATCTGCAGAATAAATTAATTAGCCGTTGTTAAAGCAACAACTTTGTACCTAACGGCTAGTTAAGCACTTAGAAACTCCTAGAAATTGTCTAGAACGTCCTTAAACATACTTAGGCCATTCCTATAAATAGGACAAGCCATAGGACACTAGAACTTACTTCTTACACTTGCTATACTTGAGAAAATACTTGAGCCCTCTTGTGCAATCTGTGTGAACTGAGCTTTGTGATCAATTGGCCATTTTCCTTTTAGCTCAAGCTCGTCCTATAGGCTAGATTTTCCTAACCCTAGAAATCACAAGTCCATCATATTGGCTAGGAAAATCCAAACACTTGATCTAGGGAAATCAAGCCTTGAGCTACAAGGATAAGTTGTATTTTCTTTTATTCCTTTCTTGTTCCTTGTATTACTTGTACTCTCCTTGCTACTCCAGGTAGGAGGCTGCGGATTGGAGAGGGTGAAGCTCTTCGTGGTGAAGAGGAAGACTTTGGACTACTTCAGAAGGCTGTCTTGACGGGAAGCTACTTCGGGAGGAAGGCTACTTCAAGGGGGAGCTTGAAGTTACTTCAAGGAAGGCTGCTTCGAGGTTGGCAAGACTACTTCAAGGTGAAGGCTGTCCAAAGGGTGTTTAGAAAGTATTGTAAATTTTATGTAACATCCTTGAGAGGTAATAAAATTTAGTACTTTCAAAATCCCGGTTGGGTAAGCAACCGGGTAGTGGACTGACTCCTTAGTATTTGCTAAGGTGGAACCACTCTAAACACCTGTGTTCCTCTTCTTAATCTTTAGTTTGGTTGTTTGAGTTTAAATTATTTTAAAATCTCTATAAAACTCTATTCACCCCCCCTCTAGAGGTTTTCATTATGTCAATTTTTATATCTTGTATTTCAATTGGAACTATGGCTTGATGTGTTATTTTATATTCTTTTCCATCAAAATTCGTATATGCATAAGGTGATCCTATGGGTATTTTTTCTATATATTCCTTGTTGGATAAATGAAGCTCCTGCTCTTGAATCTATTAGTATTGTAGTCACATTCCATTCTTGTCCATTGAAATATTTTCCATATAATTTATAGTTTCTAGTTGACATCGAAGAATTTAGAACCCAATTACAGGAATTAGAAACATCACAATTAATAAAAAAATCAAAAAGCCCTCATTCTAAGTCCAGCATTCATGGTAAGAAACCATGCAGAAATTAAAAGAAGAAAAGCTAGAATGGTAGTTAATTACAAACAACTAAATCAACATACTAAGTTCGACGGATATTTTCTTCCACACAAAGAGACTTTAATAAATATGACAAGAGGAAAAAATATTTATTCAAAATTTGACTGTAAATCAGGATTTTATCAAATAAGATTAGATGAAAAAAGTATACCATTAACAACATTCAGTCATCGACAAGGACATTACGAATGGACAGTAATGTCTTTCAGATTAAAAAATGCTCCACACATATACCAAAGAAGAATGGATAAAATATTAGAACCTTATAATTCTTTTTATCTAGTATACGTAGATGATATTCTTATAGCTAGTAAAAGTGAAGAAGAACATTACAAACATCTGCAAATATTTTCTCTTCTTTGCCAAAAGGCAGGAATAGTATTATCTAAAAAGAAAATAGAAATCTGTAAATCTAAAATATAATTCTTAGGATTAAAATTAGACTCAAGCGGAATAGAATTATAGGAACATATTGCAGAGAAAATTGTTATGTACCCAAATAAAATAGAAGACAAAAAACAACTTCAACGACTTCTAAGATGTCTTAATTATGCAGAACAATTTATCGAAAATTTGCCAAAATTAAGAAATCCCTTACAAAAACTATTAAAGAAAAATGCAATCTTCCTTGTGACAGAAGAACTTATAAATCATGTCAGATTTATAAAAGAAAAATGCAAAAATCTACCAATATTAGACCTCCCATTAGAAGGAGACAACTTAATAATAGAAACTGATGCCTCTGAAGAATTTTGGGGAGTAGTTTTAAAGAAAAAAGACGAACAAAAAGAAAAAAGACGAACAAAAAGAAAAAATATGCAGATATACATCTGGAACGTTACCGACATAGAAAAAAGATATCACTCAAATGGAAAAGAACAACTAGCACTAAAAAAGGGAATTAAGAAGTTCTCTTATTTCTTGTTACCTAAAAAATTCTTAGCACGAGTAGATAATACCCAAGTAAAAGCTTTCATTAAAAATAATCTACCATCTACACCAGAACATAAACGACTAAGCAGATGGCAAAAATTTTTTGCAGAATATATTTTTGACATAGAAGTTATTAAAGGTGAAACTAACTTTCTTGCAGATTTTTTATCAAGAGAATATAATGGAGCAAGTTGAAAAGAAACTTGCAGAATTAGAAGCTCGATTGCAACGCAATTGTAATATGTTACAAGACAATTACGTAGAATTAATTGAAATGATACAAAAACAAGATAAGATTATTGACAATATTGAGGAAGGTAAACAAGATATTGCAGGAATCATTGCAGATGTGAATTGCTTCAGGAGAGAAATATAGCAAAAAAGATCAGAAACAATACAGATGGATAAAGTGAAGGTAAAAGGCCAATTGATATATCCCTCCAAATTTTTGATTCAATCAGTAGCCAAAAAACTACTGAAAATTCAAGTCTAATGGTAAGAGAAAGTAGCTTTAAAACTGCTAAGACCAGCTTTACAGCTGAAAATATTATCTCTTCTGAGAAAGATGACAGCCAAGTGGCAAAAAGCAGTTTTCAAACTGCAATTTCCTGAGAAAACAACTACCGCCTAATAGTGGAAAATACAATTTCTTCAGAGAAATAATCCCACAATAAAGCGGATAATATAAAACTGATGCCCGAAAGAATATTTAAATTTAGGGTATCTCAGAGTGAGCAGGATTATGACCTGCAATTGAACCTTACAGAATTCTTAACAAAGAATGAAAATAAATACAGATCTCTATTACAGATTGTTTACAATCTCAAAACAACAAAGACTTGTGTTCCAGATCACACGGGAATTTATCCTAGAATCAATTTCGATAAAGGAGCTGATCCAAGAATTATAAAAGATTGTTTCAGAATTGGAGCAACAAATTTAATATATTTGAGCCATGACCTCGGAGAAATTCAAGGGCTGCCCCAAGAAATTATCAAAGTAGTCAGAGAATTTAAAAGTAATAGCCCACTAGTAAAACCTACTAGTGAAATTTATATCAAGATTTTCTCAGCATCTGAAGATGTGGAAAATTTAAAGAAGTTTAATCCAGTACATTGCATCTAAATTGGAGTATCTTCCACAGAATACGTCAAAGAAATAGAAGCCAGTTTTCGAAAAGAATTTGAAGGAAATAAAGTCAATAAAGAATTTGTTGAAACAAGAAGAGCTCTGGGACTAAAAGTTCTTTGCCAAGTATTAGAAAAATTAATAAATGAAAACCGAAGTTGGCTACACAAAGCCTCCACTAGTACAAAAATGGGTTATAACGTCACTACATGTAGGGTCGGTTTTACCAAATAACCGACTTTATATGTCTAAAAAATTTGCGAGCACCACTTAAGACCTCTTAGGTCAGTTTTTTTAAATAAACCAACCTTGTAATGTAACTCTATAGGGTCGGTTTTCCAAATAACCGACCTTATATGTCTATAAAAATGCGGGCACCACTTAAGACCTCTTGGGTCGCTTTTCTTAAAATAACCGACCTTGTAGTGTATCTCTATAGGGTCGGTTTTCCAAATAACCGACCTTATATATCTATAAAAAATGCAGGCACCACTTAAGACCTTTTGAGTCGCTTTTTTTAAAATAACCGACCTTGTAGTACATCTCTACAAGGTCGGTTTTTCTAAAATAAGTGACCTTATAGACAATTTTTCCGGCGGCAATTTTTTTTTTATTTTAGTTTCACGCCTCGATCTATAGCGTCAGTTTTACCTTATAACCGACCCTTAAGGGCTCCTCGGTCGACAAATTCGTCGACCGAATAAGAGCTGAATTTCACAAATACAAGCACCTATAGGGTCGGTTTTTCTTTATAACTGACCTTACAGTCCTCTTCGGTTCAGTCACTCGAAGTTCAGTTATTCTTACAAAACCGACCTTAAAGGCCTTCTCGGTCGACAAATTCGTCGACCGATATCTATTCTGGATCCAGATAGTTCACGCATGTATAAGCGTCAGATTTGCACTTATAACTGACCTTAGAGCCTTCCTCGGTCGACCCATATTTCGACCGACTCACTCGGTCAACAAATTCGTCGACCGATAAGTACCTTTAAGGTCAGTTTTTTCCTTAAAACCGACCCTAGAGGTACTTATGCGAAGGAAATCTGGCTCTTTCTCGATCGACAATTCGTCGACCGATATCTATTCTGGATTCAAATAGTTCATGCATGCATAAGCACCTCTAGCGTCGGATTTGCACTTATAACCGACCTTATAGCATTTCTCAGTCGACAAATTTGTCGACCGATTAGAAGTCAGTTTTCAAGTGTATAAGCAACTTTTAGGGTCGGTATTTTCTTTATAACCAACCTTAGAAGTCCATTCGGTCGACAATACTGTCGACCGAGATAAACTAGGATCCAGTTTAGTATTTCACACATGAATAAGTACCTCTAGGGTCGGTTTTTTCCTAAAAACCGACCCTAGAGGTACTTAAGCGAATGAAATCTGGCTCAATCTCGGTCGATGAATTGTCGACCACAACATATCGGTCGACGAATTTGTCGACCGAGGAACGGCTAGAAAATCAACCGTCCTAATGGCTAAAAAATCAACCGTCGTAACGGCTAAAAAAATCAACCGTCGTAATGGCTAGAATATCAATCGTCGTAACGGCTATAAATACGATCGTTGGCCGACCAGGAGAACGGTCCAGAAAATGACCGTTTCGAGCGTCGGTCGACAAATTGTCGACCGAAATTGACTCTGTTTTGCTATAAATAGCACCCAAAACGATCCATTTATTCACACCTTCACATTCTCACTTCTCTAGCTCCTCTCTAGTGTATTCTTGTGAAAATCTTCAACTTCTCTACATCCAATTCTTGCTTGCAATTTCTCCATTTCAAAGCAATGAAATGGCTTCATCATCTACGCGCGGAAAGAAACAAGATGCAGGTAGGAAAGGAAGGACAGTCTCTTCAACGTTGTCATTCATCAACGACGTCCCTTTCATCGACGCAGCTGCAGGAGACCGCTACCTCAGGCTCTCGTCAAAAACTCCTCTTCCACAACAGCCAGTCGACGTCATGGACTTCCAAAGCATTGTCGATTTGGAGGAACTTTTCGAGGTGCAACATTTGACTGATTTTCTAAATCCTTCCTTCCATTCCTACTCCTCCAAATTAGTTAATGAATTCTATGCAATTTAGTCGAACATCCTGAACATGATTCCTTCTCCTCTATGGTTGGTGGGTATGGATTCCATTTTACTGAGGAGGGTATTCTTGATATGCTTGACATAGATATAGAAGAATATAAAAATTTTATTGATCTCACTAGAGGAAATCCACTCAACAAACTCTCCCAAGATGATACTACAACTAGCCTTAGCGATGTCAAAAGAGCCATCTTTCAATCAAATACGACTTGTCTTGAAGATAGGGGTACCTATTATGCCATAAATTTAAAACCTGAAGCTAGGATCATAAATCTCATTGTTGCCACCAATATCCATCCTAGAGCAAACAAATCTGAAGTACCCACCTTTCGTATGTACCTTATCTATGTCATTCTCAAAGGCATTCCCATAAACTTTATTTGTATCATCCTTAAGAATATGCTTGAGTTTTCTGGCAATCCACCTTATGCTGACTTTGTATGCCAAATCACTCAACATTTTCTTAAGAAGAATATTGAGGATGACTTAGGTTACACATGGGATTGAAAGCCCCAAAAGATAAGTAAAAATACGGTGGAAAAGATGGTAATCGACTTTGGCCACAAAAGGGCTAGGACTGAAGGGGAGACATCCACCCAAGACATACCTCCACCACCTCCTCCTACCAACCTACCCCATGATCCTATTACAAATACCTTGACATACATTGTTCGCTCCCAATATCACCTAAGTAAGTAATTGGATTATAATCACCATGGCATGACTTATTTAAACCAAAGGATGCAAGCTCTCTCTCCTAACCAACCTGATGAATATCCCTATTCCCTTAATCCTGGCATGATAAATTCATACAATCCTTCCTACAACTACTATCAATTTCCACCTCCACCATCTCCTGATCTCATACATACTCAGTTTTCCTCAATTCAACTTCAAGACATTGCTGCCAACTTTCGCTTTGATCGTATTCCCACCTTCTTGGAAGCTTATGCCTTAACCATGACAGGTGCCTTGGAGTGGCAGACACTGGTCAAATATTATGGAGCTGAGCCCTTTCTTGGAAAAGACCCAGACATTGATGTAATCCTTCGGTCTTTCCAGTGAGATTATGAGATATCTTTGTAATGATGTAATGTATATCTTTTTATAAAGCAAGTATGTCATGTTTCATCTTATAAAGTGTATGGGCATTAAATTGTTATGAATAAAAGTGTTTTCCATGGCTTCATTTGGACATATACATGTTATTTAAGAATATTGTTATTTCAAATGATTGAAAAATAAATTATGGCTAAATTTGACAAAGCATCACTTGGTTAATCTCATACACACACACTTGGTACTTAATTTAAAACATTAAAACAAGGTTAATCTCGGTCGAACATATTATCGACCGAGACAAATTCGGTCAACAATATTGTCGACCGAGGATGACTTGAGGGTCGGTTTTTTCCTTATAACCGACCCTAGAGATCTTTTAGTCGACAAATAGTCGACCGAAAGAATTTTTGAATAGAGTTTAGTTACTTTTCAAAACGTTATAAGGCATTGGGATCTCAATCTTTTGTCTCATTGTTGGGAATTCACATCCCTCAATTACACCATCATCACATTTGCTGATTCTGGATATTCAAACCCTTAGTTCATCACTAAACATGGTTATCACTTATCAGGTAACTATTACCTTCAGGTCATCTGACCAAGGTATTCAGGATATTTATTACACAATCATCTCAATTTCATATCAACCATATCAATTTCATATCAACAGCATGCAATACAAAAATAACATCTCTATTCCCTCATTAGGGTTAAAGTTTCCCATCTTTATCAATTAGGGTTTCACATATCATCATCCCATATTGAAATTTCACATAACATTATCCCATATTAGGGTTTTTACACAATACCACCCTATATTAAGGTTTCACATAACATTTCCATATTAGGGTTTCACATAACATCATTCCATATAAGAGTTTCACATAATATTATCCCATATTAGGGTTTCATACGACATCACCATATATTAAAGTTTCACCTAACATCATTATTAGGGTTGTGGAAACACTTTAGAGCTCCTCGGTCGACGAATTTGTCGACCGAGATAGAGGCAGATTTCACGTGTATAAGCACCTATAGGGTCGGTTTTTCCTTTATAACCGACTCTAAAACGCTCCCCGGTCGACAATTATTGTCGACCGACATGAATTTTCGATCCAGTTTTTCACGCATCTTTGGTCAACATATTTCTCGACCAACACACATTCGGTCGAAGAATTAGTCGACCGAATGAAGCCAGGTTTCTTTCTTAAAAGAACCTCTAGGGTCGGTTTTTCTAATAACCGACCCTATAGGGGGTCTCGATCGACAATATTGTCGACCGACAATATCCAATTTAGTTTTTCACACATGTATAAGCACCTTAGGGTCGGTTATACGAAAAAACTGACCCTAGAGGTGCTTGTATGAAGGAAATCATGCTCCTTCTCGGTCGACAAATCGTCGACCGAAACGAGCCAGATTTCTTTGTATTATCACTTTTAGCGTCGGTTTTACCTAATAACCGACCCTATAGGTCTTTTCGGTCGACAAATTCATCGACCGAGTTTGCATTTGATTGTTATTAAACAACCCGACATGGGCACCGTTTATCTGTAGAGTCGGGTTTTGGTTGTTAACCGACACTACAGTTTTTCGCTCCGTGCAAAAAGCCGAAATTTTAGTCTTTCTTCCTCCCACGAAACCCTTTTCTCTTTTTAATCTCTCTCTCGCGGCGTCGCGAAACCCTTTTTCACTTTGTCATTCCGCCGTTGCCTCGAACGCTTCTCCGTGAAGCCGTTGCCGCCTCTCCACACCGCCAAGAGGATCGTGAAGCTCGTCGTCACCGCGAAGAGGATCGTGAATCTCGTCGTCGCCGCCTTCACTCTTCCTCCATGAAGCTCGTCGTTGCCGTGAAGCTTTTCGTTGCTGTGAATCTCTTCGTTGCCGTGAAGCTCGCCGTCGCCGCCTTCCACTCTTCCACGAAGGTCGCTGCCTCTCCGTGAAGTTCTTCTCTTCCTCCACGAAGCTCGTTGCCATTTCCAAGTAAGTTCGAGCTTCCTTCGTTCCTTGTTCCCCTTCATTCCCGCCCGCCGCCATTGCTGCTTCCAGGTCCATCTCAGTCGACAATTAGTCGACCGAGAGCCCACCTGCACGTAGCGTCCAGGTCCACTCTCGGTCGACAATTTGTCGACCGAGAGTGGACCTGGACACTGCGCGCAGGTGGGCTCTCGGTCGACTAATTGTCGACCGAGATGGACCTGGAACTTATTTATGTTTGAGCTATAAATGTCTTAATCATATTTGTTGTAATGTTCACAAATAGTTATGAATATTATAATGATTTCAATCTTTATACTATTGGAAACGGCCTTACTTTGCTAATTTGTACAAGTATTTTCCATTTTATATGATTTGATAACCCAATAATAAAAACATGCATGTCTTTTTTCATATGTAATCATTATATAAATTTTAGAAATTAATACTAGATTAGACATGTGTACTCCTAGATTGACACTTTAGGGTTGATACATGATGTTTAACTTAATATATAAATATGAAAATAATGCATTTATATATTAACTTAGAAACCCGTTCAAAATTTACTCATTAGGAGTAAACTTTTGATAGTCTCCGGTTTGGGACTATTTTTGGATATTTTAATCTCACTTAGGATGTACCTGTATAATGTATGTTTAGTTTTGTAGATTATTTCAGTAGGATTTCTCCATTTGTTCTCTGGGTACATATGTGAGTGGTTATTTGCCATTTACATCGGTGTACTTGGAGAACTTAGGGGAAATGCTGCTGAAATTTTCTTCAAAATAAACATACATTATACAGTTACCAGTGAGATTAAATATTCAAAAATGGGATAGGTGGTACACTTTAGTATATAAAATTAACTTTCTATCAATAAAAACTTACAGATTATTATAGTATCAATATTAAACTGTTAGTTTTATAATTAATTTTAATGTGATATAGAAAATGGATCGAAGTTGGATGTCTATCAAGAACCGTTGCAGTCCAGAGTTTGCTAAAGGTCTTGATGATTTATCAGATTTGCTGAGGAACATAGGAAACTACCTACAAATAGGCTATATTGTCCATGTAGAAATTGTTGTAACAATTTGAAAGTTGATACTGGTGAGGAAATTAAGAATCATGTCATATGCAATGGGATCATACAAGGTTATAATGAATGGTATTGGCATGGAGAGAAATTGAATTATGGAGCAGAAAATGTCGATACTAATAGTTGTGGCATAGAAGATATAGATAATGATGATAATGTTAACGATGAACCGATTCAAGATGACCAGATTCAGGATGATATGATTGATGAGATGCTACGTAGTTGTCAGGACAATGTCATTGATCCACCTTCTTTATTTGCAAACATTGTCCTTGATGTTGAAAAACCATTATATAAGGGTTGTACTAAGTTCACGAGGTTGAGTGTTTTGATGCGATTATACACTCTTAAAGCTCAAAACCGGTGGAGCGATAAGAGTTTCACTTCACTATTATCTTTGTTAAAGGAAATTCTTCCTGAAGGCAATGAGCTTCCAATTTCAACATATCAAGCAAAGAAAATAATGTGCCCAATGGGAATGGAGGTTAAGAAGATTCATGCATGTCCAAATGATTGTGTGTTATTTCAGAAGGACTATAGTAATTTGATAAATTGTCCAAAATGTGGTGCGTCAAGGTATAAGACTACAAATTCAGCTAAGGCTAAAAATGGCTCTCCTGCCAAGGTGATGTGGTATCTACCAATAATACCACGATTTCAACGCTTATTTGCTAATACAGAAGATGCGCAAAATTTGTCTTGACATGGGGAGTTAAAGGTCAATGATGATGGCATCCTACGACATGCATCTGATTCACCACAATGGAAGAAAATTGATTTATTATACCCTCAATTTGGTAAAGAACCAAGAAACCTAAGACTTGGACTCTGTACAGATGGAATGAATCCCTATGGTACATTAAGCAGCCAACATAGCACGTGGCCTGTTATGATTGTTATATATAATCTTCCTCCTTGGTTGTGTATGAAAAATAAGTATGTGATGTTGTCAACATTGATATCAGGGCCCAAGCAACTTGGAAATGATATTGATGTTTACCTTCAACCTCTAATTGATGACCTAATGAAATTATGGGAAGAAGGTATTATGACATATGATGCTTCACGTAAAGAGATCTTCAGTTTGCGTGCTATGTTATTTTGCACGATTAATGACTTTCCAGCTTATGGAAATTTGTCTGGATATAGCATAAAAGGATACAAAGCATGTCCTATTTGTGAGGAAAATACTGATTCAATCAGACTGAAACATGGTGGTAAAATCATATATCTTGGTCATCGGAGATTTCTCCCACCAGTGCATCCTTATCGAAGGCAACACAAAACCTTTAATGGGTCAACTGAGGAACGAAGTGCTCCTAAACCTATACCAGGACATGTTGTATATGATAGGGTGAAACATATTGTTAATGAATTTGGAAAGAGTACAAGTAGTCATACACTCGCATGTGACAAATCTCTATACAAGAAGAGGTCAATATTCTGGGATCTTCCTTATTGGAGATCTTTGGCAATTAGACACTGCATTGACGTCATGCATGTTGAAAAAAATATTTGTGATAGCATCATCGGTACGCTATTGAACATACCAGGAAAGACTAAAGATGGCATCAAATCTAGAAAAGATTTAGAATTAATGAGTATTAGAAAAGAATTATCAGTGGAGATCAGGGGTTGCCGCACATATTTGCCACCGACTTGTTACACTTTGTCAAAGAAAGAGAAAAAGACTTTTTGTGAGTTCTTGTATAATATTAAGGTTCCATAAGGATACTCTTCTAATATTCGTAGATTGGTATCAATGAAGGATCTGAAACTGATAGGTCTCAAATCTCATGATTGTCACACCTTAATGCAACAAATTTTACCTGTGGCTATTCGATCTATATTGTCGAAGCATGTAAGGTTTGCAATCACAAGACTCTGTTTCTTCTTCAATGAAATATGCAACAAAGTGATACATTCTAATACTCTCGATAAATTACAGAAAGATGTAATTGTTACCATGTGTCAGCTTGAAATGTACTTTCCTCCTTCATTTTTTGATATCATGGTTCATCTTGTAGTACATATTACAAGGGAGGTGAAGATGTTGGGTCCAATTTTCTTACACTGGATGTATCCATTTGAATGGTTCATGAGTGTTTTTAAAGGTGATGTTCGGAATCGTTATCGTCCTGAAGGGAGTATTGTTGAGGGTTACGTGTCTAGGGAGGTGATGGACTTTTGTAATGATTTTTTTAATTGCAATGAAACTTGTAGCGATCAAAAAAATTCCCATCACACTGGATCTTATTGTGGCAAAGGAACTCTGGGAGGACGAGTGAAAGGAATCAGTCGTGAGTTGTGGGAACAAGCGCATTTGTATATTTTACACAACATCGATGAAGTTAGTAGCTACATCACAGAACACATTGATCTTATCAAGAAAAATCATCCGCGATCCAGTTCAATGTGGCTTGCAAGAGAGCATAATCGAACATTTATTAGGTGGTTTGAAGAGAAAGTATTTAATCAACTATCTGAATCACCAAATAATGTTGCTGAGAACATAAAATGGCTCGCCTTTAAGCCAAAAATGGATGTCATGTCATATGAAGGTTATGACATTAACGGATTTTCATACTACACAAAGTGTCAAGATGAAAGTAGTGTAGTTCAAAATAGTGGGGTCACTGTTAAATCTTGTTCATTGTATTTTGCTAGTGCTAAAGATAAAAGACCATGCAAAGCTGAGATGTCATATTACGGCATCATTGAGGACATATGGGAAATGGACTGTACAAATTTTCGAGTTCCTATATTTAGGTGTAATTGGGTTGACAACAATAAAGGAGTTTCAGTGGATGAGTTGGGTTTCAAATTGGTGAATTTTGAAAAGATTGGTTTCAAAGATGAGCCATTCATCATGGCAGACCAAGTAAAACAAGTATTCTATATTGATGACCCGGCAAATAAAAATCGGTCTGTCGTTCTTAATGGAAAAAGATAGCTTACTGTAGATCCTATAAATGAAGAAGAATACTACAAAAAGTATGATGATTCCAGCCCATTCTCAGTTGGTTTGCCAAGTGTAAATGTTGAAGATAACACTGATGAATATTATAAATGTCAAGACCATGCTGAAGGAATTTTCCTTGACTAACAACTCAACCAATACTAAAGGCATGTATTCCTTGAATTATTTTTTTTATTATCATGTATACCTTATCACTTGTGCTTTTATTATCACTTTTTTTATCATGTATACTTGCAGGTTCTAAAATGGCGAGTGAAGATGAACATTTCGAGCATGAGCACCATGAAGATGAACATTCTGAGCATGAGCACCATGAGGATGGTAGTGGTGATGCTAAGAATAGTAGAGGTCCTACATTGATGCGTAGGCTGCAGGAGCTCAGGGCTAAAGGGGATAAATTGCCAGTCCAGTTTGATATGACAGGAGCACCTGTTGGGGAACATGCTAGTGTTTTCAAGCATTACGTAGGGGCGACCGTGCGCACTAAGGTGCCAATAGATATAGAAAATTGGCATGATGTTCCTAATGCCAAAAAAGACCTCATATGGAAAGATATATCTGTGAGTGGAAGTGATATTTTTTTTATCTATTGATTCTAATTTAGTTTGCTTGGAATTAATTCCTTTTCAAAACAACATTATTAATTGCTTCTTTTGTATGTATAGGGTGTTTTTCATCTAAATGAAAAAGATCACAAGAAAAGAGTGCTACAACGTTGTGGTGTACGATGGAGGGGTTTTAAGACATTTCTTGTAAGGGAATTTATAAATAATCCTAAACAAAAGAAGAAAGCTACAGATGTATATATTTTTATTGATCCTGAGGTGTGGGAAAGATTTGTTGCAGCTAGGAGATCAGAAGAGTTTCAGGTAATAAAGATTGTGATGTATTGTATGAATATTTAATTTTATACAATTAAGGAGGTGAATCTTTTTATACATGTTTGCCAAGTCTAAATTGCAATACCTCATTTTAAATGATCAGGCTATTCACCAGGCTCAAAAGGAAAGACGGGCTAAAAATGTGCATGACCATCGCTTGGGGCCCGGTGGTTATGCCTTCCGCCGCCAACTACAAGAGAAGCAATCATCTTCTGGAGAAGAATCTAGTACAACTCAAGTTGAGCGACCACCCCGACACATGACATGGATTGATGCTAGAAAGAATTGAGCCGGTGAAATTGTCAACCTTGCAACTAAGGAGGTGGCACAAAAGATGGTAGGTTTATCCCAACTAAGTAAAGAGCAACTTCCACATACTTAGATTTATTTATATCTAATTGATATTGTGATTTAATATTTTTATTAACTATGAAAAGATTGATCTCCACGAGCAAAGGAAGGAAGGAAAGTTCATCCCAACTGGCTACATTGATGAACTAGCAGTTGCTCTTGGTACGAAGGAGCATCCTGGCCGTGTTAGGGGATTAGGAGCTGGCATAGGATTCAAGTCTTATTTTGGCCCTTCGCAATCTAAAAGAGGTCATGTAGGAGGTTTTACACAAGAGGATCATGAAGCATTAGTAGCGCAGAAAGTAAAAGAAATAATGTCTTCATTTTAGCCTACTCAACCTTCTCAGCCTATTCATACTGCACGTCTCTCAAGTGATGAGGTACAAGCCCATGCTACAGTTTTAGAAGGTCATGGGAGCCCTCCCGATGAACCATCACAACAATCTGCAGTAAGTTTTTGTTCTATATATGTTGTGGTATTAGTATGATAAATATACACTACTACAGAAACAGCCTTTGGCGTCGGTTGTTTAACCCCCTTTGGCGTCGGTTTCTGACCGACGCCTATGTGGGCGCCGCTAAAGGTCGAACACTTCGGCGTCGGTTTTTTAACCGACGCCTATTTAACATATAGGCGTCAGTCTTTTAGTAGATAACCGACGCCAAAAGGGTTCGCGCCACAGAAAACGGCGTCATCTAGGACACATTCTGCGTCGGTTATCTACTAAAAGACCGACGCCTATATGGACTATAGCGTCGGTGTTTACTTGGTAACCGACGCAGAAAGAGTCCTAGATGACGTTGTTTTCTGTGGCGCGAACCCTTTTGGCGTCGATTTTCTATAAAAAACCGACGCCATACTTCAAGACGACCCGGTCGTGCTTCCCTGCACGGCCGTGTTTAGTACTATAGGCATCGGTTTTATATGAATAACCGACGCCTTTTCCACCACGGCCGTGCTATCCTGCACGGTCGGGTTGTTTGTACTATTAGGCGTCGGTTTGGTTCAAAAAACCTACGTTGTAGGTCTTTGCTGACGGTTTTCTATAAATAACCGACGCCTATATCTATTTTTTTTATATCAGTTTACAGGCTTGCTGTGGCTGGTCAGTAGGATGAGAACCTGCAGTTCAGTTTTCTGAACTGCAGGTTTACGACATCCATTGATATCAGCCTACAAACAGGCCACAAACCTGCAAAAGTCCCAAGGAAAATTTCACACAAGTAGATACATTTAGACATCAATTCAATTCTCACATTCACACATATAGAAACATTCAAATACATGTATTAACATTCAGAAATATTCATTTACAAAGTATCATTCATTATCGCTATCAACATCCCAATTATATCTTACAGTTGCCACTGCTTGTATGGCTTTTGCCCATTCTTCTCTTATTTCATCTAATGCTTCCATCGTATATGGAGCATGTATATTTTTTAAGCGTTTACCTATAGTGTGGTCAGTTTTAAATACCTGCAAAGAGAATGATGTATATATATAAGTAATAATATAAAAATAAGATAGATATATTTCATACTAACTAATGAGACTATATATAATACCTCATGTATGTTATCGATGTCCAATGCAGCATGTCGGATAATCATCTGCATAAATTGCATCACATAGTATGCGCATGTCCATCCGTTGTCTTGTGTAGCGCACTATAAATTGAAACATACAAAATAATACAACTAAGCACAATTCACATCAATAATATATACATTGGAGTCGGGAACTTACTTGTACGTTCTGCCAATTTATTGGCTGGTTCTTTTTCCTTGGGACCGTTCCTCCAACCTTTTTGAATGCATCTAAACCCCTGCATGTTAATATAACACAGTAAATTGCATAAGTAAATAGTAATGTAATAACAGATGTTAACGGATACAAAAATGAAATATTTCTCACCAGAATAATGGCATTCTCATTACGTGTCCAATTTTAGTGTTTAATGTACTTCCCGCGGGATCTAGATAATAAACAGTGAACGTCCCGGGGACAATAACTAGTAACTCCCAATGTTTACCGCTAGAGGTAAAAAGTTAACAATTATTAACTCAAAATGCACAATAAAAATGGAATTTTCTTAAGTCCAAATTATAAATAAAGTAAACTTACTTGACATTGAATGGAGCTATTATTATCGTCTTCTTTTGCTGACCAAAAATTGTAAAAGCATCTATACAATATTGTTGAACACTATCGGGGTCTTTAGCTACCATACTAATCAATGATGGAATCAAAAATCCCACATAATCAAATGCAAATTGTTTACATTGATCTTTGACTAAGTAGCTGCAAAATATGTATTACGTATGCATTAATATATAAGAAACTAGATCACCGGATCTTACACAAGGTATATAGATGTATAAACAAGATATCACCTTATCCATGTCTCTATCATTGATGTATTCAGCCAAGCATACATAAACAACTCAATAATATCTTGTATAAAGAAAGAGCTATCGTATGATTGACCTGCATAATCTGCATCTAAAGAAACAATTATAGGGCAATGTATATTATGTGCCCGTAGCCAACATGCCATTCCCCTACAAGCAGGACCTAACGGGTATGTTAGGTCAGTTGGAACCCAACTTGGTAATGCGGGAAGTGGAGGTGGAGGCCTAGGTGCTCCTGGTGTCTTCTTTTTAACCTGTATATATAATTTCAGATCAGTTGACCTCATATATACACATTAACAGTCTAAATCAATGTAAATTTATCTTACAATTTCAGTAGTGTAGACGACATCTGCTTTGGGCCACAATATGACCCCGCCTTCTGCCTCAGCAAGTGTATCAATATATGGGTGGGGATATGGCAATGTAGCTTCCCTCCAATCGGGTAACACACGTAATGGGCCCACATGAACGTAGCCATGTGGCATTGGAGTCCGTGAAACCTTTCCCCAGGAAGGGACGGGTAAGCCTGCGCCTCTGCAACAACATAGTCTTGTATTCTTAAGCGGCATGGCTTCAACGCCTACAAATTTACGTAAAGAATGTTATACATATATACATATCATCTTGAAAACATATCATCTTGAAAAGACTAGCTACAATGTCATAAACAATACTTACAGCAGACGTGTTAGGCGATGGGTCTCTAGGATTACTCACAGTCTGTGCATCAGGAGAAGAGTGGGTCGCCATAGGCTGATTGGAAGCCTGAGATGCCTGCCACCGCAGCAATTCTTCCTTGACCTTCTCAACAACTACATCGTTGACCTTCTTAGCAACTATATCCTCGACTCTCTTATTCTCCTATACATGGATAAAAGAAACATTAGCTTCTTATTATTGAATTTCCTTTTGCAGTAACATTCTAAAAAAAGAATAGGTTACCTCTTCTTGAGAAAGTCCCGCTCTGGGTTTGCGCTGGGATGGCCCAAAGAATGCTTTGATGCCCACACCAACGCCTGCACCCCTAACACGTCCAGGATGCTCTGGGTTACCCAGAGCAACTGTCAATTCATCCCTTGTGCCCTGAGGGATGAACGTGCCTTGTTTCCTCTGCTCGTGCAGCTCCCGCTAATCACCATCAACAGAAATTGGTAAGTTAACACCACAAATAATCAATATTCAAACGATTGCTCTAAGAGTTGTATTTTACCATTTTCGCAGCCGCCTCAGCAGTTACAGGCTTCTTTATTTCACCCTTCTTGTTTTGCCTCCCAGCTATCCAGATATCATGGCGAGGCATGGGTGTGGCAGACTCCTGAGTAGGAGAAGATTCCTGAGTAGGAGCAGACTCCTGAGTAGCCACAGACTCCGCATGTAGTCTTTGGCGAACGCTTGCATAGCCTTTTGGACCCATAGTGTGGTCATGCACATTCAGTGCACGCCTTGCTTTTTGTGCGTCACTGAGGGCCTAGTTAGTATGCACATTAATGATTTGGTTAGTATCACTAAATGTTAATCTTGAATAGGTGAATACAATGTATATTAATTAAATTGGGAGTGACACCTAATACCTTGAATTCTTCAGATTTTCTTGAAGCAACAAAATTGTCCCAATCTTCTTTGTCCAAGAAGTTCCATTGTTCAAGGGCTGACTTCTTTTTCTTATCACCCTCTTTTATGTATTCTCTATTCAGATTTGTCCTATAATTCCTAAGAATCTTTCCAGCGTGTTGCATCACACTTTTACGATGCAACTTCTCATCCAATGCAAACAGATTCTGTAAAATAGAAATGTTATTAACTAGTATCCAAAATAGAATTGCAAATAATAGAATTTGTAATCTACAAAATAGAATTGCAAATAATAATAACTCACGCATAAATCCTTCCATATCAAGTATTTTTTCCCCTGAGGAACTTTATGCCAGTTATCATACTTAACACCACAATGGCTCCGAGTGGTACACCCAAGATAGTTTACAAAATTATTGCGATTCACTCCAATTGCATTTACTCCATTATCAAACTCCACAACCAATTTGGATCCACTGCCACTAAGCGCTATTAACTTTTTCAACAGAGTGATGCCCCTTTTCTTGTTAAGTGTTTGGTGTTGCGCATCAAGTTGCTCCAGTGCTTCAGTGGGTACATGTGCATCATCAACCTAAAATTTGACAAAAATAAACACACTGAATTAGCCCAATATAGAAATATAAGATATATGACATAACTAGAAGATAATGAATTTTATAGAAATACAGGATATGTTTTTAGAACTTACATTGGTATCCTCGCCATGCTCGTCATGGACAGTATGCTCATCATGGACTTCATGCTCATCATGGACATCATGCTCATCATGGTCAGCCATCTGAAAATGTCATTAAAAAGGCAAACATTTAGCATTTGTATTAACTAGAAAAAGGCAAACATTTAGCATTTGTATTAACTAGAAAAAGGCAAACATTTAGCATTTGTATAAACATACATGTCTCTAAAATTGTGATCTTTTATCAATTAAAAAATCCTTCATTGTGATCTCTGCGCACATATAAGTCATCATTAGCTTCAATATATTGTGGAGTTGGCAACCCAACTGAGAATGGACTAGATTCATCATACTTATCATAGTACTCTTCTTCATCTATAGGATCTTCAATGAACTATCTTTTACCATGAAGAACAACTGACCATTTATCATTTGCAGGATCATCGATATAGAATATTTGTTTCGCCTGTGATGCCAATATGAATGGTTCACCCTTCTCGCCAATCTTTTCAAAGTTTACCAAAGTGAAACCCAATTCATCCACTATAACTCCTTTGGTGTTATCAACCCAATTACATTTAAAGAGCAGAATTTTGAAATCTATGTAGTCAAACTCCCAAATGTCTTCAATGACACCGTAATATGACATTTTAGCTTCACGTGGACTCTTATCCTTTGCACTTGCAAAGTACATAGTTGACGCTTGAAGAGTGACCCCACTATTTTGGACGACACTCTTATCATCTTGGCGCTTTGTGTAATATGTGAATCCATTAATGTCAAACCCTTCATAAGACATAACATTCGGTTTTGGTTTAAAGGCGAGGCATTTGATAGTTTCTGTAATATCATTTGGTGTTTGAGATAGTTGATGTAAGACTTTATATTCAAACCACTTAGTAAAAGTCTTATTATGCTCTCTAGCAAGCCAAATTAAACTTGCTCGAGGATGTTGTCTCTTTATGAAATTGGTATGTTCCTCGATATAAACACTCACTTCGTCCATATTGTGTAAAATATACAAGTGAGCTTGTTCCAACTGCTCACGGCTGATTACTTTCACCCGTGATCCTAAAATTCCTTTGCCCTCCTCAATATTCTTGTCATTATTAGGAGTGTCATTACCACTGAGAAAGTCATTGCAAAAATCCATAACCTCACTCGCCACATAACCTTCAATAATACTCCCTTCATGCCGATACCGGTTTCGAACATCACCTTTAAAAACGCTCATTTATCGTTCAAAGGGATACATCCAATGCAAGAAAACTAGTCCCAACATTTTCACTTCCCTAGTCAAGTGGACAACAAGATGTACCATGATATCAAAGAATGAAGGAGGGAAATACATCTCAAGCTGACATAGGGTAACAACCACTTCTCTTTGCAAATTATCGAGAGTATCAGGGTCAATAACTTTGCTGCATAGACTGTTGAAAAAGAAACAAAGTCAGGTAATTGCAAACCTTATATGCTTCGGCAATATAGATCGAATTGCCACGGGCAATATTTGTTGCATTAGAGTGTGACAATCATGAGATTTAAGACCTATCAACTTCAGATCTTTCATTGATACCAATCTACGGATGTTGGATGAGTAACCATGTGGCACCTTAACATTTACCAAGCATTCACAAAAAGTTTTCTTCTCCTTTCTATACAACGTGTAACAAGCGGGAGGTAAGTATGTTCTTTTATTACCCATTTCATGTAATTCTGTTAATTCTGACCTTATTCTCATTTCACGTAGGTCCAGCCTAGATTTTATCCCATCTTTAGTCTTACCTGGTATATTTAACAGAGTACCAATGATGCTATCACAGACATTTTTCTCAACGTGCATTACATCGATACAATGCCTGATTGTCAAAGAACTCCAATAAGGAAGATCCCAAAATATTGACTTCTTCTTGAATGAAGAATTGTCACTCCGTGTGGCCATACTACATTGTGATTTCTTATCAAATTCATTGACAATGTCTTTTACTCTTGCATAAACAACATCCCCTGGTATATGTTTAGGTGCACTCTGTTCATCATTCCATCCATTGAATGCTTTGCACTTCCTACGATACGGATGGAATTTTGAAAGAAACCTTCGATGACCAAGATATACAGTCTTGCCGCCATGTTTTAGTCTTATTGAATCAGTGTTTTCTTCACATATAGGACACGCTTTAGCTCCTTTGACACTATATCCAGACAAATTCCCATATGCTGGAAAGTCATTAACAGTGCAAAACAACATAGCGTGCAAACGAAATGTCTCTCTTACTGAAGCATCATAGGTCATCACACCTTCAGCCCAAAGTTTCTTTAAGTCATCAATCAAAGGTTCAAGATAAACATCGATATCATTTCCGGGTTGTTTAGGGCCCGATATCAACAACGACAACATAACGTACTTATTTTTCATACACATCCAGGGAGGAAGATTGTATATAACAAGCATGACTGGCCAAGTGCTATGTTGGCTGCTCAATGTCCCGTACGGATTCATCCCATCTGTACAAAGCCCAAGTCTTAGATTCCTATCTTCTTCATTAAATTTGGGGCACAATAGATCAATCTTCTTCCACTGTGGGGAATCAGACGCATGTCGTAGGATCCCATCATTATTTTTCTTAACATCTACATGCCACCTCAAATTCTTCGCATCTTTCAGATTTGCAAACAAGCGTTGAAACCGTGATATTATAGGTAGATACCACAACACCTTGGCAGGAGAACCAATTTTGGACTCCCCCGAAGTCGTCAATTTATACCTTGACGCACACATTTTGGACAATCTTTCAAATCTACATAGTCCTTTTGAAATAATACACAATCATTCGGGCATGCGTGTATCTTCTTGGCCTCCATTCCCATTGGGCACAACATTTTCTTTACCTGGTATGTTGAGATTGGCAGCTCGTTTCCTTCAGGAAGCATTTCTTTCAACAAAGTCAACAATGAAGTGAAGCTTTTGTCGCTCCATCTATTGTTAGCTTTCAACTTATACAATCTCAACACAGCGCTAAGCTTCGTAAACTTAGCACAGCCTGTGTATAACGGTATCTCAGCATCATGCACAATGTTTCTAAAGATAGGAGGTGGATCGGTGTGCTCTACCCTACAACTATCCAGCATCGCATCAACGATGTCTGCTGGAACTGGTTCGTTCACATTTACGTCATCGGAGGCAATTTCTTCTTCCACCCAAGCACTGCTATCGACATCTACTGGTTTTGATTTTGAAATCTCTCCATGCCAGTGTCATTCTGTATAGCCTTGTACAATCCTGTTGCACATGACATGACTTTTGATTTCCTCACCAGTGTTGACTTTCAAGTTGTTACCGCAATGCCTACATGGACAGTAGAACCTATCTGTAGGTTTTTTCCTATGTTCCTCGGCAAATCTAATAAACTGATCAAGACCAGATATAAACTCTGGGGTGCAACGATTACGAATGGACATCCATGATCTATCCATTCTATGATCAGAGAAAACAATGATATATTAGGAAACAAG
Source organism: Alisma plantago-aquatica (assembly GCA_963693085.1). Taxonomy (NCBI): domain Eukaryota; kingdom Viridiplantae; phylum Streptophyta; class Magnoliopsida; order Alismatales; family Alismataceae; genus Alisma; species Alisma plantago-aquatica. The sequence goes on from OY856409.1 coordinate 1,932,427,192, forward strand.
TATATATTAGGAAAAGATTAGGGTATACATTTACATCCTAAGTGTATAATGTGATGTCATTCTTATATATAATAAATGTGTACCACCTATCCCATCCTTGAACACCTAATCTCACTAGTAAGTGTATAATGTGTATTGGGTTTTCCAGAAAATTTCGGCAGCATTTCCCCGATGTTCTCTAAGTACATATGTACTTAGAGAACAAACGGGGAAATGCTACCGAAATTTTCTCGAAAACCCAATACACATTATACACTTACATCCTAAGTGAGATTAGGTGTTCAAGAACAGTCCCAAACTGGGGACTATCCAAGATTTACTCCTAATGAGTCAATCTTGGACGGGTTTCTAGGCCAACAAACACATGTGATGTCATTCTTATATATAATAAATGTGTATCACCTATCCCATCCTTGAACACCTAATCTCACTAGTAAGTGTATAATGTGTATTGGGTTTTCAAGAAAATTTCGGCAGCATTTCCCCGCTGTTCTCTAAGTACATATGTACTTAGAGAACAAACGGGGAAATGCTACCAAAATTTTCTCGAAAACCCAATACACATTATACACTTACATCCTAAGTGAGATTAGGTGTTCAAGAACAGTCCCAAACCGGGGACTATCCAAGATTTACTCCTAATGAGTCAATCTTGAACGGGTTTCTAGGCCAACTAACACATTTGATGTCATTCTTATATATAATAAATGTATACCACCTATCCCATCCTTGAACACCTAATCTCACTAGTAAGTGTATAATGTGTATTAGGTTTTCAAGAAAATTTCGGCAGCATTTCCCCGCTGTTCTCTAAGTACATATGTACTTAGAGAACAAACGGGGAAATGCTACCGAAATTTTCTCAAAAACCCAATACACATTATACACTTACATCCTAAGTGAGATTAGGTGTTCAAGAACAGTCCCAAACTGGGGACTATCCAAGATTTACTCCTAATGAGTCAATCTTGGACGGGTTTCTAGGCCAACAAACACAATAATAGATATGTACATGTTAGGGTTTCATCACGATTAATGTTAGGGTTTCATCACAATTGATGTTAGGGTTTAATCAAATCAAATTAGGATGCTACAATTGACATGTTTAAATCTTATTTCAACATGCATCAAAATTTACTGAATTAGGCCAAACATTACGATTAGAAGCACAAATATATGACAAATATATGCAAGCAACAAACCATTATATGGAACGAATCCTACATTATACACATACTTTTCCTGAGTAAGATAATGTGCACTTCATGGAATTATTAATATCTGAATATATATAAGTTGTTTCTACCTACTTTGATGGGATTTTATAACATTTGAGTCTTCCATTTAAGGCATTAGATGCATATATTGCAGTCCATTGTGTTGAGATAAGAATCCCATGTGATACACACGATTGAAAATCTTTCACCAACTCTGGGGTCCAACATGTGGATTATATGGGACATACACATCAAGGTGGTCATAAGGGAGGATATTTCCTTATTTATGAGTAAGCGATATAAGATTAAGATCCATAAAAAAATTAGGGCAGAAGGAAGAAATAAATCTTCTTTAGGATACAATAGACCCTTATGGGTGTATTTAGGGTCATAGGTACCATCATAGAACAAAAGGGGTACACTCTAGGATTTAAGATCACACTACATCATGTATTTTATACAAAATTACATGTATGTGTATATAAAAATATATTTATAAGGAACTTCTATACATATCTAATTAACAAATCAGTAATTAACTAAGTATTCATCAATACTTACTATTAATCAGTATCTCTAATCATTAAAATCAGCAAGCAGATCAGTAATTGTAAATAACAAACTACAAATTGTTGAATTAAAGTAATCACTAAAGTAATACTAACCAATAGTACCAATCATTAATCACTGAAAGCAGCAAGGAAATCAGTAAAACTAATCATGCATTAATAGTATAATAGAGCAATAGGATATTTACTTCAATGCATTATAGCAGTACCCAATTATTTCAGCTTACATACCTTTCGTTAGCGGCGGCGGACAAGTAGGTGAGCTCCCAGCAGTGGTGGCGGTGACCGGCGAGCTCCAGGCGGCAGGGCAGGCAGGTGCAGCGGTGGCCGGCGAGCTCCAGGCGGCAGCGGCGTCGGCGGGTGGCGGCGAGCAAGGACGAAGGAGGAGGCGGCGCCGGGCGTGAGCAGGGAGGAAGGAGCGGGCGGCGCCGGGCGTGAGCAGGGAGGAAGGAGCTAGGGCGGCGGGCGACACTGGACAAAGCAGGAAGAAGCTAGGGCGGCGACGCACAGCAGCAACACCGGCAGCGTCGGCGAGGCGAGGAGCACAGGCAGCGTCGGCGACGGTGAGAACTAGCAGGCGATCGAGCAGCAGCGGCGCGGCGGGCGATGAAGACAATGAAACAGGTGCGGGCGATGAAGACAATGAAACAGGTGTGGGCGAAGAGTCGGGCGATCGCGGGATATTAAGTTCCCAAATAGCATCGGTTGTTTCCAACAACTGACGCCTAAACATCTTTCGCGTCGGTTGTTTGAAACAACCGACGTCCAATTGAACGATATTTTCATGAAATTATTTGGCGGGAACCACTTTCAGCGTCGGTTATAAAAGGATAACCGACTCTGAAAGTGACACTTTTCGCGCAAATTTCCATCGCACATAGGCGTCGATTTCTATCTACATAACCGACGCTGAAAGTGACACTATTTTTTTTGCTCGAAAATTGGATTTTGTGGGCGACTTTAAGTGTTGGTTTGTTATTAACAACCGACGCTGTATTCAAAGTGGTACCCGTGTCTGGCTGGTCTTCGAATATAGACGTCGGTTTGCCTAAATAACCGACGTCTAATATTGTAGGCGTCGGTTTTCCTAAAGAACCGACTCCCTGAAAAGCGACACTGAATGTTGTTTCTGTAGTAGTGATATGATAATATATATATAGTTGTAACATGTATCTATTCTACTGTTTCTTATATAACGTATATTATTTCAATCTAGGTTGGTATGAACTGTAAACTTGTAGTGGAGGTTCCAGAATATAATGTTGTGGCAGCGGGGAAAGTGTACAACCTTGGTGGTAAATTGCATTGCCAACAAATTACTGATGACATCTGCCGTGTGTCCATCCATCTTGTGTATGACAGAATGGGGGACAAACCACTACCCATACCTAATCCGGAATATAGTACAGTTGAAGAAGATGAGGGTGCTATGGTGGGTTGGCCTAGACACTTGGTTATCAATGACAAGGTATACCTTATTTCTACCATATTTTTCATATTTGACTGCATATATGAACTCATGTAATATAAGTATGTAATTTAATTAACAGGTTTGTAAACCAAAAAGTAAAACTTCTGCTAGTCATCCTCCTATGCCCAAGCCATCTTTCATTCCCGAAACTACATTCGATGAATTGGGAAGCAAATCTAAATGTTTGTGTCGATACTTAGCCAACCAAAGATCGGGATCACATATGATGGTCAAGTTAACAGAAGATGTAGTTGGGAGGGACTTTGAGAATTTTATTTTTCTTGATGATATTATAGAGTTGTTTCGGTATGATTGGCTGAACACTTCGATAATAGAAGTATGGATAAGGTAAGGATCTATCAATATATATAGAAAATTCCAATACATATTTTTAGCTTATTTCTACATATGAAAATAATTACAAATGTTTAACAGCCATTTATATACCGAGGTCACCAACTTTATATAAAGAATATTGCATGCTTAGTTCCTTCGGTCACTAGTCAGGTGGAGACAAATATTGAGGATGTGAATGAGTACTTCTCTGATGCATTCAAATATTTTTCTATGAGGGGAAGGAAATTATCCTAATTCCTTTTAACATCCAGTAAGTATTATTATTCAATATAATTTTAATAATGAATGAAACTATTTATTTTAATATTTGTTTTATTCTTACTCAGAGCTAGACATTGGGAATTACTGGTGATTGTCCCAAAATTGATGACTCTTTATTATCTTGACCCAATGGGTAAAACAACAAGGAGTCACAAACTGAAATTGTCAGCTATGGAGTAAGCATAAATTTAATCAATTGCTTCAACACGATATTTCTATTTAGAATTTCTATTTTACTAACTATCGTTTAATTGATAGGGGTATAAAGGCTTTTCATGAAGCTGGGGGACAAATACCCACAAAATTAAAGACATTGACTTTGAAAAATGTCAAGGTAGCTACTTTGACAACTGCTTACTCTTTATGTATTAATTTTCAACTGTAATATTTCAACTCTTATACTCTTATCTCAATTGTTGTTTATAGTAGTTTACTAACATTAAGTATAATTTGTTATTTGTAGTGTCCTATGCAAAATAATGACTGGGCTTGTGGCTACTATGTAATAAAATATATGCAAACTATTATCAAACAAGCATCACATGACATTCAGACTATAAGTCAGGTAATAAAGAATAACATCATAAATTTACAAGTGATTGTAGTCATTTTTATAAAATATTAACATGTGCATTTTCTATTACAGATCTTTACAAATCAGCCTTACACACATGTGGACTTGAATGAATTCTGAGAAGAGTGAACAAAGTGTTTTATAAGTGAAGTCGAAATAGCATTGGATTAAATATGTCGGCTCCATTTATGTATGTGGTTTGAGTACGTACTCTTTCATATTTTTACTTTTGTAATATATGTCATCTCAGACTTGCACTCTATCATTTTGTAAATTATGATATTTATTATCATTTTTGTTATGAATGCGCGGTTTTGAATGGTGACGGTTGAGCATCAATGCTCCCCTCTCCCAGAATATATGAATCTTCTTGTTCTTCTATTCTATATCAATTTCTGCAGAATTTTTTTTTAAAAAAATTGTAACTTTTAGCGTCGGTTTTTTAAATAACCGACCCTAAAGATTGAATTTAGTGTACACTCTTCGGTCGAGAAAATTTTCGACCGAAATATAACTTCTAGCGTCGGTTTTTGTAAAAAACCGAGTCTAAATGTCCTCTATAAGTTCAGATTTTTGAAATAACCGACCCTAAAAATTGAATAAAACATTTCAGTGTAAGACTCGATCGATAATTTTTAGGGTCGGTTATTTCAAAAATCCGACCTTATATAGAGTTCTCGGTCGAGACCGAAATATTTTCGGTCGATAATTTTCTCGACCGAGTGTTATCACTGAATTTTATTCAATCTTTAGTGTCAGTTATTTCATAAAAACTGACCCTGTAAACGTTCTCGGTCGACAATTTTCTCGACCGAGAACGTTTACAGGGTCGGTTTTTATGAAATAACCGACCTTACAGGCTCCTTTTTTCTCGCATAGGTCAGAATTTTTACAACCTTTTGCGTTGGTGTTTACTCTTTAAGGTCAGTTTTATGTGGTTAAATAATCCGACGCTATAGACTAAATTCTGTAGCGACGGCCACCTAGGCGTCGGTTAAAAAGTGACGTTGCAGGCTTTAAAAAATCTACGCTACATACCATTCCTGTACTAGTACTCAGACAATATAATTATTCTTTCTAATACAATAAAAACTAACCTATCAACAAAAATCAATCTAGAAAGGTTTCTAAAAAGGATAGAAACCGGACAAATAAAGTCAAGCTGCAGATGCCAACAAATATTTTGCCTGCTCAAAAAGCACAAAGGAAGGATATGTCCCGCGTGCCAAGACAAGATGGAAAGAGACAGCCATAGCAGCACTAGCCGCTAAAGAAGATGTAAGCAATGACGAGCAAAAGCAATAATACATCAGATACGTCAGCAATGACGTAAGAAGGCATTTACAAGAAAGAAGGATCGAAATAAGAAAAAGATAAAGAACTCTCCACTGGATAGATGTGTGACGGAGAAAGACATCAAAAAGCAAAACACTCGCCACCGGACAAGTGTACGACAAACATGTAAAGAGAAAACAATGTAAGCGTCAATGTAATGAAGAGAGAGTCTATATAAGCTCTCGAAGACTCGTAGTAGGGGGCACTCATAGTTGAGGAGAGTCCCGATAGGATATGTGTACACTCTAAGTCTTTCATTCAATAAAAGAGCATCGTCTCAATTTCCCAATTCCATTCCATATTCTATCTCAGTTCTTGACATGATTCTTGCATTCTAATTCCCATAGCGTAAGAAACAGGCTTTAGCTTGAAGTCCCTTCGTCCTTATACACTCTTTGCTTGATCGGACTTTTTTGGACGACGGCCTCCGGGATAGAATAAGGGAGAGATGACTCTCGACCGGTGAAGATAAAATGAACTGGGGTGTAACGGGTTACACACAGATCTTCCTTCTCTATGATAGTATAAGAATTATTATCTTCAAGCTAAAGCCTGGTTCTTACCCTATAGAAATTAGAATGCAAGAATCATGTCAAAAACTGAGATAGAATATGGAATGAAATTGGGAAATAGAGACGATGCTCTTTTATTGAATGAAAGACTTAGAGTATACACATCCTATCGGGACTCTCCTCAACTACGAGTGCCCCCTACTACCAGTCATCGAGAGCTTATATAGACACTCTCATTGTTACATTGACGCTTACATTCTTTTCTCTTTACATATTTTTCACACACTTGTCCGGTGGAGAGTGTTTTGCTTTATGATGTCTTTCTCCGTCGCACATCTGTCCAGTGGAGAGTTCTTTGTCTTTTTCTTATTTCAATCCTTCTTTCTTGCAAATGTCTTCTTATGTCATTGATGGCGTATCTGATGTATTATTGCTTTTGCTCGTCATTGCTTACATCTTCTTCAGTTGCTAGTGCTGATGTGGCTGTCTTTTTCCATCTTGTCTTGGAACGTGGGACATATCCTTCCTTCGTGCTTTCTGAGCTGGTAAAATATTTGTTGGCATCTGCAGCTTGACTTTATTTGTCCAGTTTCTATCCTTTTTAGAAACCTTTCTAGATTGATTTTTGTTGATATGTTAGTTCTTCTTGTATTAGAAAGAATAATTATATTGTCTGAGGCTTTGTGTAGCCAACTTCGATTTTCATTTATTAATTTTTCTAATACTTGGCAAAGAAGTTTTAGTCGCAGAGCTCTTCTTATTTCGACAAATTCTTTATTGACTTTGTTTCCTTCAAATTCTTTTCGGAAACTTTCTTCTATTTCTTTGATGTATTCTGGGGAAGATACTCCAATTTGGATGCAATGTACTGGATTAAACTTCTTTAATTTTTCACAATCTTCAGATGCTGAGAAAATCTTGATATAAATTTCACTAGTAGGTTTTACTAGTGGGCTATTACTTTTAAATTCTCTGACTGCTTTAATAATTTCTTGGGGAAGCCCTTGAATTTCTCTGAGGTCATGGCTCAAATATATTAAATTTGCTGCTCCAATTCTAAAATAGTCTTTTATAATTCTTGGATCAGCTCCTTTGTCGAAATTGATTCTGGGATAAATTCCTGTGTGATCTGGAACACAAGTCTCTGTTGTTTTGAGATTGTAAACAATCTCTAATAGAGATATGTATTCATTTTCATTCTTTGTTAAGAATTTTGTAAGGCTCAATTGTAGGTCATAATCCTACTCACTCTGAGATATCATGAATTTAAATATTCTTTCGGGCATCAGTTTTATATCATCCGCTTTATTGCGGGATTCTTTCTCCGAAGAGATTATATTTTCAGCTGTTAGGCGGGAGCTGTTTTCTGAAAAAATTGTAGTTTGAAAACTGCTTCTTGCCGTTTGGTTGTCATCTTTCTCAGAAGAGATAATATTTTCAGCTGTAAAGCTAGTCTTAGCAGTTTTAAAGATGCTTTCTCTTGTCGTTAGGCTTGTATTTTCAGTAGTTTTTTGGCTACTGATTGAATCAGAAATTTAGAGGGATATATCAATTGGCCTTTTACCTGTCGTTTTATCCATCCGTATTATTTCTGATCCTTTTTGCTGTATTTCTCTCCTAAAGCAATTCAGATATGCAATGATTCCTGCAATATCTTGTTTACTTTCCTCAATATTGTCAATAATCTTATCTTGTTTTTGTATCATTTCAATTAATTCTACGTAATTGTCTTGTTACATATTACAATTGCGTTGTAATCGAGCTTCTAATTCTGCAAGTTTCTTTTCAACTTGCTCCATTGTATTCTTTTGATAAAAAATCTGCAAGAAAGTTAGTTTCACCTTTAATAACTTCTATGTCAAAAATATATTATGCAAAAAACGTTTTCCATCTGCTTAGTCGTTTATATTCTGGTGTAGATGGTAGATTATTTTAAATGAAAGCTTTTACTTGATTATTATCTACTCGTGCTAAGAATTTTTTAGGTAACAAGAAATAAGAGAACTTCTTAATTCCCTTTTTTAGTGCTAGTAGTTCTTTTTCGAGTGATATCTTTTTTCTGTGTCGGTAAATGTTCCAGATGTATATCTGCATATTTTTCTTTTTGTTCGTCTTTTTTCTTTAAAACTGCTCCCCAAAATTCTTCAGAGGCATCAGTTTCTATTATTAAGTTGTCTCCTTCTAATGGGAGGTCTAATCTTGGTAGATATTTGCATTTTTCTTTTATAAATCTGACATGATTTATAAGTTCTTCTGTCATAAGGAAGATAGCATTTTTCTTTAATAGTTTTTGTAAGGGATTACTTAATTTTGCCAAATTTTTGATAAATTGTTCTGCATAATTTGGACATCCTAAAAATCTTTGAAGTTGTTTTTTGTCTTCTATTTTATCTGGGAACATAACGATTTTCTCTACAATATGTTCATGTAATTCTATTCCGCTTGAGTCTTATTTTAATCCTAAGAATTCTATTTTAGATTTACAGATTTCTAGTTTCTTTTTAGATAATACTATTCCTGCCTTTTGGCAAAGAAGACAAAATATTTGCATATGTTTGTAATGTTCTTCTTCACTTTTACTAGCTATAAGAATATTATCTACGTATACTAGACAAAAAGAATTATAAGGTTCGAATATTTTATCCATTCTTCTTTGGTATATTTCTAGAGCATTTTAATCTGAAAGGCATTACTGTTGATTCGTAATGTCCTTGTGGAGTATTGAATGTTGTTAATGGTATACTTTTTTCATCTAATCTTATTTGATAAAATCCTGATTTACAGTCAAATTTTGAATAAATGTTTTTTCCTCTTGTCATATTTATTAAAGTCTTTTTGTGTGGAAGAAAACATTCGTTGAACTTAGTATGTTGATTTAGTTGTTTGTAATTAACTACCATTCTAGCTTTTCCTCTTTTAATTTCTTTATGGTTTCTTACCATGAATGCTGGACTAGAATGAGGGCTTTTTGATTTTTGTATTAATTGTGATGTTTCTAATTCCTATAATTGGGTTCTAAATTCTTCAATGTCAACAAGATTATACCTCATAGGTTTTACTCTGATTATTTTAGTATAGTCAATTAGTTCTATTATATCCCATTTTTGACTAATATTCCAGAGGGCTAATGGATTATCACTATAGTTCTTTTCAAATAATGCTTCAATATCTTGTATATTAAGTTGTACAATGATTCATCCTTTTATTGGTTGTTTTATTGGTTGTTGTTTAGTTGTATTATAATCACCATGTTTGCTACGGAAATTAAATTTGTCTCTTTTATAGGCTTTTTGAACTCTTTTTACTGTAATCCAATGATCACAAGGTGTTAATAGTTGAATATATTGTTGGTGTTGGATATATAATTTAAATTTTTGCGTGAAGTTATTTCCTAATAATATGTCTTGTTGTGAATATTCAGGAGTATAAAATGGTGGACATGTAACTATATAATTTCCTAAAATAATTTTAGGTTTTCTCACTCCATGAGTTAATGCATGTCTTCTTCCTGTAAAATCTCTTCCATATAATGTAGGTAATGTTGTAATATATTTTTTAGGAAAGCATTGTCTTCGGGCAATGCAAGTCCCTGCACCTGTATCTAGGAATGCATGAAAGTATTCTATTTTATATTCTTCGTATACAATTACTGCTACTATATATACACTATATATACTAGTCATTTTCTTTTTTCCAGAAATATTCTTGGTTATTATGTGTAAAATATAGTCCTTCACTTTGTAGTGAAAATGGTTCCATTTGTTGTAGTGCACTCATTCCTAATATAATTTCTATGTCGTCATTACGACTGTCTGATTGTACATAAAGTGTTATCAATCTTTATATCTTGTATTTCAATTGGAACTATGGCTTGATGTGTTATTTCATAATCTTGTCCATCAAAATTCGTATATGCATAAGGTGATCCTATGGGTATTTTTTCTATATAAGGTATCATTCCTTGTTGGCTAAATGAAGCTCATGCTCCTGAATCTATTAGTATTGTAGTCAAATTTCATTCTAGTCCATTGAAATATTTTCCACATAATTTATAGTTTCTAGCATTTCTATTGTCTGCTAGAATTCTTAAACTTGTTGTTCTTTGTAAATTTCTTAATATTGGTCTTAATTTTCCATTATATCTATCTATGCTTGCTTTAGCTTCTTCTATTCTATCTCCATTTGTTAATTGTAAAGGATTTCCTTCATAACGTAATCTTTTTGGGATTTTATTATCCATTACCAAGGGTTTTTCTGAGACAACTATATTTATATTTTATGGTATCTCTATTTCTGAAATTATGTCTGGCTTTGTGATTTTTCCTATGTCTTTAAATATATTAGGAAGCATTATAATATCTTTATCTTCAAATTTTTCAGAGTGATGTGTGTTGCTAAGAGCATAGTTTATTATATATATTATTGAGTAAGGAATGGATCCTTTATTCATTAATTCTGTTCTTTGAAAATCTTGTATTAGACTTAAGGTCATATTTATATTATTGTCTCTAATGTTTACACTTATCTTTGGATAAATATTAAAGATTAGTTTTTGATGACTAAGATTTCCTTGTAATATTCCTAACATAGCATCTCTTCTATCATTAATTCTATTATCCATTAATACAACATTTATGGGTGAATCTATTCCTTCTCTAAAGGTTGCTTTTATCATCATTTGAATAGCTCCTATGTGAATCCATCCTATTTTAGATCTATCTTTTATTTTTTCCATTTTTCTCATCAGGTCTTCCTTTCGAAGTAAAGGTATATTTATTCTATTTCTAGTATATTCTATTTGCATAGGCATTTCTCTATTAGTTATTCCATAATAGAAAATATGTTTTCTTTGAGTAATATTTTCAAAAAGTGATGTCCTAAATCCATCAGAATTTTCTAATCTTAGTTCGGTGTTTCTTATTCGATTGAATAATTTTCTATCTATTAATACTTTTTGCAAGAAATTTCCCGCTTCTTCCTGATATTCTTCTATTATTTCTTCTTCAGTCTGATTCTGTGTCTGAGAAATAATAGATCGATCCATCTGATTGTTCTGTGTCTGTTATTTGAACAAATTCTTGAATGTTTTCTATTTCAGAAAGTTCTTCTTCTATAATTTCTTCGAATTGTTTTTGGTTAATTTTCTTAGATCCTCTTTTTGGACATTCATTGGCATAATGTCCTATTTCTTGGCATATAAAGCATTTACATTCTTTTGGTTTCTTTGTATTTTTATTATAATTCCTCTTTTTCTATAGTATTTTTTGTTTTGGTTTTGGTTTAAATCCGAACCTTCCTGCTAGAAGCTAGTTTCTTATGCTATGAACTTGATTATGCGAAAAACTTTTATTCGTCTAAAATTTGAACTAAAAAAGAAGATACTAAGAACCTTGTTTAAAATAAGTAATAATCATAGACAAAATGATAAAGCCGAAAAATCATACAACACCCATAAGGGCAGTTCGAGTATGTTTTTGAAGCATGATAACAGAATCAAAAAATTCTGCCAACAAAAAGTGGTATCAGAGCCAAGTAACAATCCAAAATACGAAGATGAAATCAAGTATGAACAAAACAAGTTAGAAGATTTACATAATAACATATACGAAGCCTAAGATCTAGAATTTGAAGTAAACATTGAATAATATGTATAAGAAATTAGAAGTACAGGTTCATGAAAACAATTCGAAAAACTTTCAAAAGATTCAAGAAATGATAGTAGAATTATAGAGAACAATGGAATATCTATATGAAAAAAATAACGAATGTATATCAAAAATAAATCTATTCAAACAAGCGGAAATGAAATAAGATTATGTCCTCTCCAGATAGAAGAAATAGATGACTTCAATATATATATACATATATATAAGTACGTACATATCTATATATATACGTATATATATATATATATATATATATATATATATATATATATATATATATATATATATATATATATATATATGTATACATATATATATACATATATATATATATATGTATATATATATACATATATATACGTATATATATACATATATATATATGCATATATATATGTATATATATATGTATATATATATGTATATATATATATATATGCATATATATACGTATATATATAGGTATATATATATGTATATATATGCATATATATACGTATATATATAGGTATATATATATATATATATATATATATATATATATATATATATATATATATATATATATATATATATATATATATATATATATATATATTTCAGTTCGAATGAAGAAATTTTGAACAAAAGGATCGGAACTCGCTGATAGGAAAAGAGAGAAAAACAAAGCAATGCCAAGAGCTCCATCAATCCGTTGTTCATCGATCGACAAAGTTTTGACGTCAGAGGGGCCAGGGAGGACGTCTGGGAGCAATCATTGTGGATGAGTCATTTTTCCTTCTCGCGAACCACTGGAATATATATATATATATATATATATATATATATATATATATATATATATATATATATATATATATATATATATATACTAGTAAATGTACACGTGCAATTGCACGTGTCATGCTAAATATAATAAACCTAAATTAGATGATCTTTTTTAGATAATATAGATGTATTTATCGTGTCTTGTAAAAATATCTGTATAGAGGTACAAACAACGAATTGGACTGCCAGTCTTTTTTAGATGGTGGAGCCTATTTAATTTTGAAACATATAAGTTTTTCATATATATATATGAAAAAAATAACGAATGTATATCAAAAATAAATCTATTCAAACAAGCGGAAATGAAATAAGATTATGTCCTCTCCAGATAGAAGAAATAGATGACTTCAATATATATATACATATATATATAAGTACGTACATATCTATATATATACGTATATATATATATATATATATATATATATATATATATATATATATATATGTATACATATATATATACATATATATATATGTATATATATATATACATATATATACGTATATATATACATATATATTTACATATATATATACGTATATATATACATATATATACATATATATATGCATATATATGTATATATATATATATGTATATATATGTGTATATATATATATGCATATATATACGTATATATATAGGTATATATATATATATATATATATATATATATATATATATTTCAGTTCGAATGAAGAAATTTTGAACAAAAGGATCGGAACTCGCTGATAGGAAAAGAGAGAAAAACAAAGCAATGCCAAGAGCTCCATCAATCCGTTGTTCATCGATCGACAAAGTTTTGACGTCAGAGGGGCCAGGGAGGACGTCTGGGAGCAATCATTGTGGATGAGTCATTTTTCCTTCTCGCGAACCACTGGAATATATATATATATATATATATATATATAAATATATATATATATATATATATATATATATATATATATATATATATATATATATATACTAGTAAATGTACACGTGCAATTGCACGTGTCATGCTAAATATAATAAACCTAAATTAGATGATCTTTTTTAGATAATATAGATGTATTTATCGTGTCTTGTAAAAATATCTGTATAGAGGTACAAACAACGAATTGGACTGCCAGTCTTTTTTAGATGGTGGAGCCTATTTAATTTTGAAACATATAAGTTTTTCGAATAAATCTTAGAATAGACACTTGTGATATGTATTGAAAATTTATTATTTTTAACTTAAAATAATATTTAAAAATATAATAAAGAAGGATGTTTTATATTAATATATTTATGCAATCTTTGTGAGGTATTATAAATCTTATGAAATAGAAGAAGAGTATTTAATATTTTGCACAAAAAAAAGTTGTTGTATACCTTTATATTACCATTTTGTACAAAACATAATGTAGAACAACCTCAGTACATGTCAAAAGAAAAAATATAGAGATGACAAAATATGTCTATATGAGGATAATTTCAGAAAGTGACAATCCATTCTTAAATTAACATACATGGTTTGTATTTGTTTATCTTTAATTATTATTGGAATTGAGCAAACAATATATGTTCCATAGGGTCAATACTTGTAGAGGTAATATTTGATTGATTGGTTTCATTGATTAACCAAATTATTTACATATATTAATTATAGATAGACCATATTATAAACTTTATTTTATTTTATGTGAGTGTGACAAATTATTTAATAATACCCAAAATAAGTAAATTATGGTATTGATAAGGAGATCGCCATTGGGGATTGATCATGGGTTGTTAGGAGACAAGAGAGTGGGGGATTTAGAATTAGTAGTGGAGTATTAGATGGGAACGATGGAAGAAAACATATTTATGTCATGAATTTTTTCACCCACATTTCAAGTAATGAAGGGTGTGCTTATCATATGTTTAAGAAAGTCGTGTCGTGATTTTCTAGAGTCTCAGTAGTTGGTGAAAGTGACATGTGTTCGATTGTAAGAAATCATTAAAAATGGAGGTGAGAAAATGGTAATTTATCATTGGTGATTACTTAGGTTTTAGCAGGTAGAAATTACAAGGCATAATCATCAAGAGGATGTTGGAAAAAATAAATAGGAAAAAGACTTTGAAGTTGGAAAGGCAATTTTGGAAGAAGAGAAAAATGTGCGATGAGAGAGAATTAATGTGGATGTAAAATTATTTATAATACAATTAACAAAAAGCATCACACTTATGCACGTAGATGTGCTAATGTGTTGTGCTTTATTTTGTTATATTTTTTATAAATTCATGGATATATGGAAGTAGTTATGCATTCAAAAAATATGTTATAATAAATGCATTACTTATTTCTTATTAAATACCAAATCTAAATCATTTTTACATCCCCCATTAATTAACTTAAATGTAATAAACTGATTTAAATCAAACAAGAATGTTGTCATTAGTTTTCTATTATTGAAACTTGCAACAATGTATAGCTCATGATTTGTATCTACAAAAAATAGATATTCATTGTATATAGATGCTAACAAGGATAGTATATGTGATTTTTTTCTAATATCTCATTATCTATATTGAGAAGTTATTTTTTTAAGGTAAATCTGATTGTATTCTTTATTTAGCTTAGATTCATGTTCATTTTTTGTATTAGATTCTAGTTACTGTTTTTGATGTCTTGGGAAACCTAACATATAGTAATATCAATAATCTACGTTACTATCATTTTTCCAATTGTTGCATAAAATAATATATTTATTTTAATTATTTTATATAATTTTGCATCTGAATTTTTGAAATTTATGTATCAATGTTTGTAAAATATTTTCATGTATGTTTGTAGCGAGGATTGAAATATCCTTTTTGATAAACTCTAAGGTATGTCTTCCTCTATACTTTTGGTCTGGTGAAGGAGATGAAGATGGTGGGAATCTGGTGGGTGAAGTTACGATAGAAGTCTGTAATCCATCTGCAGAAATCATAAAATGCAGAGAAAATGTGGAAACACTGATTACAGGATCAGCTTTCCAAGCCGTCAAATGAATGTATTAATTGATCAAATAAAAGAATAACGAAAAAAAATCCATGCACTTTGGTTTTTGTAAGTAGAAAGCACTTCCACTATGATTACTAAAGTCTTCTAGGAGAATAACCCTTCCGTGCTACATATATTTCCATGCCAAAAAGAGATGTTAAGTCAGAAAGAAAGCATGGATAAATTAATCAAATCCAAGGCAGTCAAGCATATATGATTTCACGTGGTAGTTGACACCAAGTAAAGTCCCGATGTGGATAGTGGGAAAGAAGGAAATGGAGTTACAAAATCGTATGACAACACATGATAAAGATTAATTAAACCTAAGAAAGAATTTTACCAACAAAACCTACATTTTTGGGAATGTACAACATGAGGGCTTCATAGAGACCCCACACGACGTTGAAGCCACCTAGAGAAAATGGATTCAACCCTGCAAAATGAGTTGGATCTGTAGATAACCAACCGACATCACATAAACTAGTAGAGAACAAACAGTTACTGATATGATTTGGTACCCTATCATATAACCAACCAATGCATATGACCGTCAACTGGAGGCTAATTATCAAATAGCTCCCAAGTCATGACCTACTTGATCAGCAGGCACTACATTGTATCCTGCATGTCGGCGACCTACGTCATGGGCCAGAGGAAGTGTGTGACTGGCTGGCCATAGGTGTGTGGGACGGCCTCACTGATGACCTGGCGGCTGGACTCATTGACAGTCATGGTTATGTCCCCGAACTTAACCTTGGAAAGGGCAGTGAAAAAAGAAAGGTGAAGATAGTGGAGAACAAAAATGTAAAATAGGAAAGATGATAAACAGTTACATTTTTCCAGTAAAAGCTACTGGAACATGCTGCTAAGATATCTTGTATTCACTCCTCAAGTTTTCTCAATAAGAAATAGATGTGTGGATCATCAAGTTTCGATCTTTTCGTAAGGAATAAATTCTCATGTTTAGAATTTATCTGCAAATCCTTTGACTGAAAAAGAATAAGTGTGTAGTAATGGGAGGGTGAATGATGAATTTACTGAAGGTGGTCAATTGAGAGGCACAAATCATGTCAAGAGACACCAAAATAGGAAGAATGTCCCATTATATTTGGGTTACAAAGGAAAACAGCGAGAGAAACCAAAGCAAGGATGGTGGATACATTCTACGACTTGCATCTATGTGCTGGGGAGAGTTACCATAGAATATGGTCCCTTACCTGGAAGCACATTGGGAGTTCCGATTTGTACTCAGCTCTCTTCTTCTGAATGTCAGAGCTCATCTCTCCCACTGACAACGCCTATTGCCACTGGACTAGTTGTTGTTGTGATGCCGTCAGTTTTCAACATGTACGACTGCATTTTGTCCGTATAGGAGCGGTCTATCCTCACCTTCTTTGATTCAGGTTCTTAAATGTTTAACTTTGTATTGACAGGAGAGATAAAGATAATAGAATTCAGTTGGCGTGATCGAAGATAATGGGATGCAGTTTTGTGAGAGGCGAGAAAAATGTGGATATGAAGTAAGTGGACGTGGGATGGGTTGTTAGTTATTATTTCCAATGAATGGTAAACAACGAGAATCCGGGTTGGTTTCTAATGTGAGAAACCAACTAAATCAAATTCAAATTCGAACGTGAGAGAGTTCAAAAATAGTGAGTTCCATTTTTTCAAACTAAATCATTTTTTTGAAGTAAAAAAAGTTGAAAAAACGTGAGAGCAGCTTGAGTGAAGGAGATAGCAAGCTTTTGCCACATTGGCGAAACTGTGGTATGTGATTGGTCAATATGACTTTGGGCGAGTGTATTTGAACTGCTTGCAAAACTCGCTCTTTTTATAGTAATATATATGGGATTGTTTTTAATACCCGCGCGGGTACTGTAGCAATGCTATCCGTCGTGTAAAAGCGGTGGCACATTATGTAAATAGTGCTAACGAATTGTTCTGTTTGCGGAGAGTGCAAGCTTTTGACTGGCTGGCCATAGGTGTGTGGGAAGGCCTCATTGATGACCTGGCGACTGGACTCATTGACAGTCTTGGTTATATCCCCGAAATTAACCCTGGAAAGGGCAGTGAAAAAGGAAAGGTGAAGATAGTGGAGAACACAAATGTAAAATAGGAAAGATGATAAACAGTTACATTTTTCCAGTAAAAGCTACCGGAACATGCTGCTAAGATATCTCGTATTCACTCCTGAAGTTTTCTCAATAAGAAATAGATATGTGGATCATCAAGTTTCGATCTTTTCGTAAGGAATAAATTCTCATGTTTGGAATTTATCTGCAAATCCTTTGACTGAAAAAGAATAAGTGTGTAGTTATGGGAGGGTGAATGACGAATTTACTAAAGGTGGTCAATTGAGAGGCACAAATCATGTCAAGAGACACCAAAATAGGAAGAATGTCCCATTATATTTGGGTTACAAAGGAAAACGGCGAGAGAAACCAAAGCAAGGATGGTGGATACATTCTACGACTTGCATCTATGTGCTGGGGAGAGTTACCATAGAACATGATCCCTTACCTGGAAGCACATTGGGAGTTCTGATTTGTACTCAGCTCTCTTCTTCTGAATGTCAAAGCTCATCTCTCCCACTGACAACGCCTATTATCAATGGACTAGTTGTTGTTGTGATGTGGTCAGTTTTTAGGATGTACGACTGCATTCTATCCGTATAGGAGCGGTCTAACCTCACCTACTTTGATTCACGTTCTTAAATGTTTAACTTTGTATTGACGGGAGAGATAAAGATAATAGAATTCAGTTGGTGTTATCGAAGATAATGGGATGCAGTTGTGTGAGAGGCGAGAAAAACGTGGATATGAAGTAAGTGGACGTGGGATGGGTTGTTAGTTATTGTTTCTAATGAATGGTAAACAACGAGAATCCAGGTTGGTTTCTAACGTGAGAAACCAACTAAATCAAATTCAAATTCAAACGTGAGAGAGTTCAAAAATAGTGAGTTCCGTTTTTTCAAACTAAATCATTTTTTTGAAGTAAAAAAAGTTGAAAAAACATGAGAGAAGCTTGAGTGAAGGAGAGTGCAAGCTTTTGCCACATTGGCAAAACTGTGGTATGTGATTGGTCAATATGACTTTGGGCGGGTGTATTTGAACTGTTTACAAAACTCACTCTTTTTATAGTAATATATATGGGATTGATTTTAATACCCGCGTGAGTACTGTAGCAATGCTACCCGTCGTGTAAAAGCGGTGGCACATTATGTAAATAGTGCTAACGAATTGTTCTGTTTGCGGATCACAACTATCGATTACTTGTCTACCTCATCCTATTCCTCGGCTACTTCTGCCGCGCCATCGCATGGTGCCTCAACGTCGTGGGACTTGACCTTTCTATCGCTGCATCTTCCTGAATTGTGCCAAGTCTTCCCTTGAATGATCCACCTCGCCTTGCATATATACTACCTTTGCTTGACTCGCTTCTCAGCCCTGCAGAAGCTCCGACCGCTGTGGTCCACTTCCTCAGAGGTGCAGGCGCCACACGTGTTGCGGAAGAGACGGCCGCCACAGACCTATGCCTTTCTGTGCCCCACCCATCATCCAAATACACATCCTTTCCGATAACAACATCAATTATTGTCGATACCTTGAGCGCTCTCCCCTTCTTCTTCCCTCTTCTGCCTCCTCTTCCCACTGCCACCTCGAGGGCCGTGCTGGCCCTGACTGCTAGGGCACTCATGTCAGCACCAGAAAGCGACCGCCTTTTCATGTCGTCCGAGAGCACGAAGTAGAGCCGGCCGGGTAGGAGTGGATCCTGGAGTGCTAGAGCGGGGATGGGCGCGTCGAAGACCAGAGCGTCGGCATTGCAGAGGAAGACAATGGGATAGGACCCAGACTCTGCGGCTTCCGCCACCTTTTCTATGTCGTCGAGGATGATGGATGTTGGGATGGGTGCACAGGAATACTCCTTGAGAGCACCTGAGATCGTGATCACCTTAGTCGAAGACGTCGAGGTGACTGCGGCAGCGGGTGTCGAGATCAACATAGCTAAATTTCAGAGTAGCTCCATTGAGGCTCTTGTTGCCGTTGCCGCGAGCTTGGCAGAAGAATCGCAGAAAGGATTGACATAACAGGGTAGTACTTGGCTAATTTTGGATGGAATTGTTGGGATGTTCTTCTAATCTTTTTTTTATGAGGATTTTCTAAATACAACTGAGTTCCCACAAAGGATTTTGGCATTGCTGCAGTTGTCTACGAGCTCAAGATTTTTCTCTGGCTTTCGTGTAATCTCTTGAAAGCGACTGAATAGCAAACGTGAAGTCAATTGACAGACTTCTTCATGCCAACCTTTTGCTTTGTCTGCAGAAGTTGAAACTTTTCTTTCTTACTCAAATTAAATAACATCGCAAACATGTAGTTCATTCAAAGATTCCTTCAAGCCATATGTTGCTTTGTCTGCAGAAGCTGAAATCTCAATTTTTAGTTTCCAGTATTAAAAACAAATAAATTATGGACATAGTAGGGTGGCAATCAACTAATTTTAGATAAAACCAGCAGGATGTTCTTGTAATTTAGTTTATGAGGCTTTCCTGTAAATACAACAGAGTGACCAAAGCAAATTCTTGGATTGCTTAAGTGGTTTGAAACTCGAGATTTTTTTCTTGGCTTTCTTGTAATTCCCAGAAAGCAACTGAATGCAGAGATAGAAAGGCTGAAGTCAATAGACAGATTCCCTCGTTGCTAAGTGCACATTACATGCTTGACAAAATGACCGTATGTACTGTATATATCTGCTATTAATTTCTGTAAATTGGTACTATGATTCATGATTTATGAAGGTGTATTTTACTGCTTTTTATCAGCTAATGTCAACTTATGAGCGATTCCAATTAAATTGTCCTTGAGGATACGCGTCTCCCTCTCCAAGTTGGCATCCATCACCTTCCCTAGCATAAACTTGGATTTTGAATCCAGCTCAAAAGTAACACTAAGGCCCTTAAAAGTAACACGTGGTTATTAAAACTAACTTATTAGATAGTGAAAGTAATAATAATTGTAAGTTATAGTTTTCTTAAGGTTTGACGAGCCACGATCAACCCAATGATATGTATATTCATATCATTATTATAATATTTTTACATGTATATGACTTTTGACATTAAAATGTAACTAGGTGACTAAGATATGAACCTCAAACATCATATGAACAATTTACATTATAACAAGATGTTGTTTATGATTGAGTATGTATTCATGGATACAAATTGAATCACAAAACTAACTATATGACATCGAAAGTAATACCAGGACTCAAAAAGTAACTATATGGTATAAAAAGTAATTGTCCAACACTAAAAGTAACATAATGACCCAAAAAGTAATTATCTGACACCGAAAGTAACACTAGGACATAAAAAAGTAACTATATGGTAAGAAAGGTAACTATCTAACATTAAAAGTAAGAGAATGACAAAAGAGTAACTATCGACACTGAAAGTAACACCATGACACAAAAAGTAACTATAAAGTAACACAAAGACACAAAAAGTAACTATCTAACGCTAAAAGTGTCATCAAGACACAAAAAGTAACTATATGGTATAAAATGTAACTATGTGAAATTCAAAGTAACCATGTGATATGAAATGTAACTATTTTGTATAAAGTATAAGCATATGATATACAAAGTAACTATGTTACTTTCTTGATTTTTCCCTATGAAATTGGCTTTATATATTGTTGCTTCTATGAATTTATTTAATTTTTGAGTGAGCTATTACTAAATCAACAAACACATGAGAAGTCAGTGTTGCACAATGTTGAGAGTTTAATTTTTGGAATAGGTATTAGAAAACTTCACGTAATGAGAAAATATATATTACAATAAAAAATGGTTTGCAATTTCTACTCTAGACAAGTTAACATAGACATGTTGATGAATAGGAGAAGCGCAACTGTGAGATCCAACATTTTGCCGCCATTCAATTTATCATCTACGGTGATTCTGTAATTTTTTTATGAACACAGTAAAATGTAAATGGTAGAGCTAGAATAAATCACCTCGTCGGACAATTCATGACAGCATTAACATTATCATCAACTTAGATAATGTCTAACTTGCAGGTCGGGCATTGACACAGGAAATGACATCCATGTTTATCGACTTAAATTCCATGGTCCATGAGTGGTTGGGTAAGTTGGTGATGACAAGAGTGCCACATACAACAACGAGTGATGCGGTTGGTGGGGTTCGATTCATCCCCTGCCAGGACTGCGGCAGGAGCCAGAAGGTGTTTGACCAAGATGCTAGGAGAACGAAGAGGTGTGTGTAATGCAATGGGAACAAGATGGAGAGGCTCCACTGACTAATGTGCTTGCTTCGACTAACTTTCACAACCCTGGAGTAACTGAAGAAACACTGCGAGTAACTGAAAAAGGACTACGAGTAACTGAAAAAATATTATGAGTAACTGTGACAATACTACGAATTAACTGTGACAATAATGTGAGTAACTAAAATAAACCCTGTGAGTAACTGTAATAGCAGTTAGAGTAACTGCAAAAACACTGCGAGTAACTGTCACAACCCTACGAGTAAATGAACAAATAATGCGAGTAATTGAAAAAAGCCTGCGAGTAACTGAAACAAGCCTGCGAGTAATTGAACACTGCAAGTAATGGTTGAGTAACTAAACAAACATTGCGAGTAACTATCACAAACCTGCGAGTAACTGAACAAACACTGTGAGTAATTGTCACAACCCTACGAGTAACTAAACAAACACTGCGAGTAACTGAAAAAACCATGCGAGTAACTGAAAAAACCTTGTGAGTAACTAAAAAACCCTGTGAGTAACTAAAAAAAGCATGTGAGTAACTGTGAAACACTACAAGTAACTATGACAATAATGTGAGTAACTGAACGAGCACTACGAGTAACTCAAATAGAAGTTAGAGTAACTATGAAAACAATACGAGTAACTGAAAAAGCACTACGAGTAACTGTGACAACCCTACAAGTAACTTAACGAGCACTATGAGTAACTCTAACAACAATAAGAGTAACTGTGATAGCCTAGAAAAGAAACACTATGATTCAAACTCAGTTACACTTATACTTTGAAAGAGTAAATGTGACAACACTAAGAGTATCCATTGCACACAAAGACAAAAACATATTCTTCAAAAAGAATAACAACTGATTAGAACATATTCTTTGTAACATATTCAGAGTATACATACAGGTGATGGAGCACAAGGTAACACAAAGAGAGACAAATATTCTTCAAAGAGTAACATCTGATCAGAAAAGATTCTTTGTAACATAATCAATGTATACATACATCTTCTGGAGTTCAAGGTAACACAACAATAGATTCCAAACACAAGTCAAAATACAGGAAGAGTGATGATCTCGTAAAGTAATTATAAGAACACTAAGGGTAACTGTAAGAACACTAAGAGTAACTGTAAGTACACTAAGAGTAACTATAAGTACACTAAGAGTAACTTTAAGAACACTAAGATTAATTGTGACAATAGAGAAAAGTAACCCTATGATTCAAAAAAGTAACTCTCATACTTTGTAAGGTAACTCTAACAGAGGAAGGTAAAATATTTATCACAAAAACAATGTGTATGGAACATAGAGTAACAGGGACATCTTGTAAGTAATTGTTATACTTTGTAAAGTAACTCTTGTGGAGTAACTATATTGATAAAAGAGTAACTATATGACTAAAAAAGTAAATGTGCAAAAAATATATAGTCAGTAAATATATAGACATATTTTTTTTATTTTGGGGGGCAAATGATATTATTTTTGGATGAAATTTTTTGGGGAGCTAATAAAATGCTCCTCTACAAAAAAATTTAAAAAAAGTGACAGGAAGGGTGTGCGGGTAGCTAACCGCACGGGTATTAAAGATGATCCCTTCAATTAATAACCACATTGATATGAAACACAAATATTACTATAACTAAGGTGCCCAAAGTATGTAACACATTTCCATCACAGAATTTGAACGTCTGTGCCCATGTTTTCCAATACACATCAAATTACATTAAAAAAGTTCACTACGTGAGTTACTTACACTGATATACATTAACGTAGATAGGAAATGTTATACGTGCAATTGCATGCCTCCCTAACACATGTATATATGTACACAAAGAGAACTAGCACAACCACACCGGCAAAAGGTAACTTACGAAAATAAAATTTAAATTTTTCTTACAAATGTATAAAAAGTAATTATTTGATGCAGATTGTAACTATATAGCATTAAAAGTAAGTATTTGACATAAAAAATAACATTGGGTCACGAAAAATAACTATTTGTCACATACAATAACATTTAATTATAAAAGACAACTACTTACACAATAAATGTTGTTACATACTAAAATGTATATTAATGATTACATATAATTTTATGTACATCTTCTTCATCCACCACAAGAAGTTACAATTAGAAAGAATTCTTCTTCATGATTGCTCACTTGATATTGTAAGTATGTCCCCAAATGAGCACCATAAACTCTCCATTCAACAACGTCCCACTCGAGCCTACAGATGTGATGGGAATCCAAAAGATACTAATGTTAACTAACTATTAGCTTTCTTATTCAGACAGTTATTTGGTAAACAACGATAAGTAGACCAGCCCAACATACATTTTGATTCAAAACGCAGATACTAATGCAGAGCATCTTCCAAGTTCAGTATAGACTAGGGCGCAACAATTTGTTCGCATGGAACTTTTTTTTTAGAGCAAAAGGATCGATTCATTACTTGTTAGCCATACGGCATCTACAATTGGGAAGAAAGATACAAACAGAACATACAAACATCACGTTCAGTAACCCAAAGGCACTACAACTCATATTGGAACGAGAGAGAGACATTTCTGCATTGATTCTTCTTCCTTGAGGCTATCTTAAGCAGCTTTTTCTGAAGAATTCCTTCAACCTGAGCATTGAGTAGTGGTAGAGGGGCTGAAACAAGACGGTGTTCTGCTCGTATATCAACTCAAACGAAGCTATATAACTGAGTAATAAGATCAATCCAAAGCAAAGATGAGATCTAGCCGTGGCTAGAGATCTCATCGCTCTCCCGAAGGGAGGTCGTAACAAAGCACGACAGATAAACTCCGACTTGCGGCGACAAAAGACAGATAAACTGCCAGAACCACTGGCTAAACAATCCAATAAAGACAAAAAACTGAGGCCGAAATACTGGGGAAACCCAGAGCTCGGAAGTCTTCACGACGGAACGGCTAGAAACCTTATTCAGAAAATGTAAGCTACTGAAAGGGGGTGGGAGAGCTCGATACCACCAGATCTGTGAGGAAGACGGAACCACCAACACCACTCCACCTTCAATCCGACCAGAGGCCCGGTGGGGGAAACTGAGCCGAAGCCGCCC
>OY856409.1:1932457364-1932522364 GCA_963693085.1 Alisma plantago-aquatica
TTTCTGCAATATTTTTAGATTAAAAAATGTGTACCTAAAATTACTATGCAATATTAAAAATAAAATAATTATATTGCTACTATTTGATTCCACATTACTAAAATAATGTTATAGAAAATGACACTTGAAGGTTAATTACTGTTCAAAAAATTATTATTCCAAATTTTAAAATTATTGTTCTAAATTCCAAAATTATTGTTCTAGAATGTTAATGTTATAGAAAAATATTGTTTCAAATTTATTTCCAAATTCAAAATTATTGTTCTAAAATCTTAACTACTCTTCTAAAATTGATGTCAATGTTCGAGAAAATTAATTCATGCTATAAAATATTAGTTTATGTTAATTATTGTTCTAAAGTTAAATTACTATTCTAAAATTTGAATTACTATTTTACAATGATAGAAATATGGCATCTAGTTCACATTCACAAATTGTCAAGCTTCGATATAATGATCAATTTCTCTCAGATGGGTCTTATTCTAGTCGATCTGTTAGACCCATAAATATTTCAGTTATCAATACCATATCCGAACGAAAATCATATATCCATACAATACATGACATCAACCCCAACCACTTCTCTATCAATATATCCTATCATTTCCCTGGAGAAGATCATATGCTCATACAAGTTGATGATGATGATGCATATAGAACCTTGTTTGCACTTTCATCTGATGCCAATATTGATGTGTGTTTTGAAAAAATATCTTTCCACCAACAATCTAGTTTCATTAGTTTGTTGAATCAATTTGAATCCCAACCATGTAGCAGTAATGTAACTATTGAATGGAATCAACCACCTGAATTCTCTCAAAATCCTACTATTGAGAGTATTGGTGTTGAGGTTGAGGTGGGTGAACAAGAAGGTGATGATAATAGTGATCATGAAGGTGATAATGATAGTGATCGGGAAGCTAATAATAATAGTGATCATGATGATGAGTCATTGACTGAAATAGATGATGAGCATGGACATCCATTCCCTAACTCTATTATAGCATTGAGTTTCATTCCATCTATATTTGATAAAGAATGGACCCGACATGGACATATTTGATACCAACTAGAAAGCTTTTCAAGATGAACAATGGGTGGAAGATTTTCGTCAGGAATTCTGTCTCAATTACAACCCTTCCAGCACTGAAATATATGAGGGTGCTTTATTTGCATCCAAAGTTGTAATGGTTGAGATGATCCAAAAATGATCAATACAAAAGAATGTTCAATATTAGACACAACGCTCAAATAATCGTCATCTTAAATTTATTTGTATCCATGACCATCGATGTCCTTGGAGTTTGACCTCTTGCTAGTCCAAAAGAGCAGGTGGCATGTGGAAGGTAAAACATTATAGTACAAGCCACAATTGTCAACTAACTGTTCTGAATTAGGACCATCGCCAAGTCACATCATATTATATTGCTCGTATGATAATGTCAATCCTAGTATCAAGATTGAATATGTCCACACGAGAAATTTTTGACAAGGTGAATGTTGAACTAAGGCTCCATATATCTTACAAGAAGGCATTTCTAGTGAGGAAGAAGGATGTCTGTAAAATATTTGGAGACTGGGAATCATCATATCATACTTTGTTGTCGTTGTTGATTTCTCTATCACAATTTATTCCAAGAACTATATATTCCCACCTTGTGGATGATTATACCCTTCAAAGTGAAAGCACTCATAGATTCAAGCGGGTGTTCTGGGCATTTGGTCCAGCTGTGAGGGGTTGGGCCTATTGCATGTCTGTTTTCACTGCTGATGGCACATTTCTAATAGGAAAATATTTTTGCATACTTTTCATTTTATGTGGCATAGATGCTGATAATGGTCTATTTCCAGTTGCTTTTTTTGTTGTCGAGGCAGAAAATAAGGACTCATGGGAGTGGTTCTTTGATTCTCTACAAACTTGTATTCCAATCATTCCACGCCGTACAAATCTGTGTATTATTTTTGATCGAATGAGTGAAATTTTTCCAGCACTTAGGACAAAATTTAACTGGGCTCAACATCATTATTGTCTTCGACATCTTCATGAGAACTTCCATCAAAAGTTTAAGTCATAAGATTTGAAGGAACTTCTGTGGAAGGTGGGATCCACAACTGATACAAATGAGTTTGATTGTCTAATGGCTGATATAGAAACCATAGAACCAGAGACTAAGGAGTATCTGATAGCCCAAAATTCTGTACAATGGTCTCTCACATATGACAGAGGCTACATGTATGGTCATTGACTAGCAATCATGTTGAAGGGTTAAATGGAGTCTTAAAAGGTGTTAGACGTTTACCAATATATGCACTTATTGTTGCCACATACTATCGCTCTGTTACAATGTGGTTGGAGAGGCATAATCAAGCATATGGTCATCCATAAAAGGGTTTTAAATGGCCCTTTAGGTTTCATGATAAGCTTTTTGATGTATCACAGGATGCACAAAAATTATCAGTAAACATTCATGTGAACAATGATGAATGGCTTTTTGATGACATGGACGGACATCGATTTCAAGTCTTCATGCGTCCAAATGGTGTAAGTGAATGCAGTTGTGGTTTTCCACAACAATGGCATTTTTCATGTTCTCATGTTTGAGTAGCTGCAAGATCTATCAATTATGATACGGATGCACTTTTGAGCCCATATTACACAAATGAAGCTTATTTAAACGCATACAAAACTGAATTTCATGGTATTCCCGACAAGAGGTATTGGCCTCATTTGGATGAAAGAAGAGGCATTTATCCCTTATTACCCCCAAGGAAATGAAGGCACGCTGGAAGACCAAAGAAAAAAAAAGGCATTCAACTATGGATGTTGATCCAAATCAATATACATATCATTGTCATAAGTGTGGTAGAAAGGGCCATAATAGACACACTTGTTCGAATGTAATATGATGTCTGGTCATGTAATGTTTGCTGTTTCAATTTACTCAAGGCATGTAATGTTTGCAATTTTAGTTTGTTCAAGTCATGTAATGTTTGCAATTTCAATTTACTCAAGTAATGTAATGTTTGCAATTTCAATTTCATCAAGTCATGTAATATTTGCAATTTCACTAAAAGAATGAATTTATAATGGGTTTTTTTTATAGATGGCTCATCAAAGGACATGGACATTTCAAATGCCGATAGAGTTAATCCAAATAATAGCAATAAAGTGCCTACAAGGAAAAATGGCTCATCAAACTCTATTGGATGACGACTGGAATGATGTACCGAATTTGTTGTACAACAAGTTAGGATTTATAGTGACAAAAGAACAAGAAAATTTTCATTGGAAAATTTTAAAGTAAATGTTTCACATGTATGAAGAACTTCTTGAGCTACTCGGTTGGTATTGGGATCACACAAAATAGAAAGCAATGCCAATCAATGAACAAGTTAAAAACTAGTTAGCTATATCACATCCAAAGATACATCGAGTTGTACATAAAATGTGTCCATTTTATGAACCTCTAGATGAGATATTGAATCAAATGTAGTAACTAATTATTGTAATATTTCTCTTTTAGTAGTTCATGTTGTATTTTAATATTGTTTGGTAGTTCATGTATTTGAATTAATTTCATCTTATCTAATGAGGAATCTTGACAAACTTATATGTTGTACAATATTTGCACTTTTTATTTAATATAATATTTGCACTTTTCATTTAATGTAATATTTGCACTTTTCATTTAATGTAATATTTGCACTTTTCATAGATATGGCTCCTAGACAAGCATCCTTCTGACTCTCCCAGCACCACTTTATATTGTCACAGTGGCCTGTTACTGACCCGGGTGTTTTGGAAAACATTTCTTTGGCTGATTTTGGGCTTGTTCATAGGCTACGACCTATCCACCTTGATCTCAGTTTAATCACTACCTTAGTTAACCGGTGGGACAACTCTACCAATACTTTTAGATTTCCCCCTTTTGAGATGAGTGTAACCCTTCAGGATGTTGCAGTTCTTTTAGGCCTTAGGATTTATGGGCCACCGGTTATATCTTCATATCCTTTAGGTGTAGATGAGGGGCAATTTTCTTCATGGTCTCACCTTTGTGAGAGTTTCTTAGGAAATGCACCAGATGGGATGTCTAAGGAGCATATCTCCTTGATATGGTTGTGTGAGACCTTTAGGGATATGGATTTCACTTTTGGAGATGAAGAACAACAAATACAAAATAGGATAAGGTACACTATAGCATATCTCCTATACTTTTTAGGTAGTTACCTTATTCCTGATAGTACTGGGGACAGGGTTCATGTACGGTACCTCCCACTCCTGTCTGACTTTTCTAGTTGTAGCACTCTATCTTGGGGTGTTGCAACTTTATCTTACTTGTATCAGGAGTTGTACGAGGCTACCACCCATTCTAAGAAAACTATCCACCTTTCTGGTTGTGTATGTCTACTACAAATGTGGTGTTGGGAGAGGTTAGGAATTGGATGCCCAGGTTCAATTGTTATGAACTGGGGGGAGTGGCTAGACAATGTTCCCTTGGGTTACATGTAAATATTTATACAATTTTTTTATACATTTGTCCAAACATTTTGTAATGTTTATCTAAATTTAGTTTGTCAATTTAATAGGTGGCCTACATTTCTTGAAAGGAGTGATACTATGAGAGGTTCGTTCCAAATTTTTGATTTAGCATTTGACCAGATTTTGCCCTCTCACGTATAACTAACTTATTTCTACTAACATGTTATATGATATATGTTATATTTTTTATGTAATTTACTCTATTTTATATGATACATGTTGTATCTATTTGAATAACAGATATAGTTAACTCCTTACACTATTGATATTCTGGAGAGACTTCCAGCCTTATGCCGAGAGGGTCAGGATATTTGGTTGGCACGAGTTCCTTTACTGTGCTACACAGTAGTAGAGTGGCACTTCCCTGATAGAGTACTTGGACAATTCAGATTTTTTTAAGTACAACCTACTCTAGAGTTGCCACGCCTTAGTAGGATAGATGGGAAGGTTCATGCGGTTGAGGACTAATTGCATCATTATAGGCGGGAGGTACAACTATGGAACAACAAACGTGAGAGCTTAATCCCCCCTCCACCAGCAGAGATAGTATTCAGTCCACAGACGCACTACGGATGGTATCATCCCCAGTACGTACTGCCCACTCTAGCTCTGCCTCCGACTACATACTACCCACAAAGTTATCATCAACAACAATTTGTGAGTATCATTTGTATCTCTTTTACAAATTGTTATTATTTATCTTTATTACTTGTAATATATGCAATTGGTCTTTATTATTTGTGCATACTTTGTTTGAACAGGTGGAATCACATGTGCGGATCCGAGCGGCTTTACAGCATGCCCCTACACAGATCAGAGATGACATCTATGGCATCCAAGGGACTTACTTTGACAGTCTTCCCGACTACACTCGCCTGTATGATCCCATACCCACTCATACCATAGCCCCTGAGCCCACTTCTACTCCTACTCCTACTCCTACTCCTACTCCTGATCCTACTCCTGTGATTACTGTTTCTAAGCCCACTCCCACTCCCACTTCTCAGTTCATGGCATGGGGACCGACAGGGTCATACTTTTCAGGAACTAGTTCATTTTCCTCATACATCACCCCACCTCCACCAGCATCCTACTATGGAGCATGTCCTTCTTCTGTTCCATACACTCCACTCCCACCACCAGTTATTCATGACAGTCGACCACCATCCTATGTCACATACTCACTGACTACATTTGATTTCTCAGGATGCACCCCACCTGATGCCCCACATCCTAGTATTCAGAGACCCCTCACTCCACCTCCAACTTTTCATTACTTCCCTGGTCCTCATCAGCCTACTGCTATGCAATTGTCCCCCATTGAGGCATCTCCACATGAATTTGGTACTCAGGATCCAGATGTTCAGGGAGGTGGGCGAGGACGTCGTGGGCATGGAGTACGTGCTTAGATTTTCATAGTTTTGTACATGTTGTGTAGGATTGTATATATGTCTTTGTTCGGGCATTTATTTGGCTTTTATGTGGATCTATCATATTATGATATCATATTGGTTCATTTTGGATCTATCAGATTGTTCTGTTGTGTATTATTTTCTCATCAAGTTGGTTCATGTTTTAACCCTGTTTTTAATGATATCTCATTTTTTTAGATGAATTTCTTCTTATATAATCAATTAGGAAGCAACTAGTGATGGTTGTAATACCACTTCTATAATCCATATGCATGTTTAGAGCTATTGAAATTAACAAATTTATAATAATTGGCTATATTATAGACATTCAAATACAAGTGAAAGAATAGTAAGTGGGTAAATATAATCAATGTTGTTAATATACAAACATTATGCATTAAAGAATATTTATGAATGAAAAAAATTGTAAAACAGCAATATGTCATGCATGGGGAAGCATTACTCATAATGTGTCTTGCATGGGGACGCATTACTCAATGCGTCCCCATGTGGGACGCATTGCTAAAAATGCGTCTTGTGTCAGGACACATTGGCCCCACCGAAGGGCAATGCGTCCAACTCTGGGATGCATTGTTCTCTGATGGGACCAATGTGTCTCAGATCGGGACGCATTGCTCTATCACAGAGCAATGCGTCCTGGTCCGGGATGCATTGCTCTGTGATAGAGCAATGCGTCCCAATATGAGACACATTGATCCCACCGTAGAACAATGTGTCTTGGATTCGGGATGCATTGCACTTGTGTGGGGCCAATGCATCCTAGAACGGGACGCTTGCCTCCCAAGAAAGCAATGTGTCTCTACAGGGGACGCATTGTCCCAAAATGTGCAATTTTGGGAATTAAGTTCAAGAACGTGTTATTCTGGGAATTAAAATGGCCAAACGTGCCATTTTGATTTTTTATTCCTAAAAGAAAATATACAAATCTCAGGGTATTACTTCATTTTTTTATAAAGGGTAGAGGGCCCTATAATTGGTACCCCCCATCGTCTATAAAACTAGGTTGTATCAGCCAAAGCTAGGTTCACAAAGTATGAAGGAAATGACTGGAAAAAGGAAAACCTATCTACTTGTCCCCTTCGTGCCATGGTGGCAACTTCATGAGCAAGTTTGTTACATGAGCGAAAAATGTAAGAAAAATTGCAAAAAGAGAAAAGGTACTTCAGATTCCTAATGTCGTCAGCAAGGATCCCCACGTAGTCTCTCCGTGTAGAAGATTTGATGCATGCTTGGACAACTTCAAGGGAGTCTGTCTCCATCTCCACCTGTCTGGCGTCATGTCTACTCGCCTACTGGAGTGTTGTCCTCATGGTTGTAGCTTCTTCCGTTGTTATCCCTGTGCCGCTGCAAATTTTTTCTCCCGCTATCCCCATTAGCA
The DNA here is from genome assembly GCA_963693085.1 of Alisma plantago-aquatica. NCBI lineage: Eukaryota > Viridiplantae > Streptophyta > Magnoliopsida > Alismatales > Alismataceae > Alisma > Alisma plantago-aquatica. Next base: position 1,932,464,716 of record OY856409.1, read on the forward strand.
CCCCCTCACTATCCCGCATCACCATCCCAATAGTCGTCTCTCCATCCTCACCACATGTAGAATCCACATTGATCTTCAGTCGTCCATGTGCTGCCTTGACCCACCATGGTATCACTTCTCTGTCTCGTCGAGCTTTTTTGTAACTCCTTGGGTGTTGCTCTCTTCCAACCTGCTTGACCCATGTCAGTGCCAAAAGAAAGAGGTAATTGTTGTGCACTTCACCGTCTTGGAAGATTCACATGTTTCGCCCCCTCCAAATAACCCACATGGCTGCAATGATCGCTTCTTTGTCAATCCTGCCCAAAGCCTCCCCCATGGTGCTGATGATGTCTTCGTCCTTATAGTCTTCCACCCACTCTTGGGTCCCTTGCTCCAAGTGTTCACAAACCTCCGTAGCATTGGGACAACATAATAGCATGTGTGGAATAGACTCCTTTTCCGACATGCAAAGCTGACACGTACCATCGTCAATGCAATGTCAGTTGAATAGCCTTCCCTTTGTTGCTAGACTCCCCATGCACACTCGCCAAATGAAGTGTGCAGCTTTGGGGTCCACCTACCTTTCCATATATGCTACCATAGCCTATCACCTTGTTGCATTGCTTGCTTCCTGGCTTCCTCTTTCCCTAACATGCCAAGCTAGTATGTTGATCGCACTGTGAATAGTCCTTTCTTTGTCGGACACCACGACCATACATCATCTTGTTCACGAAGACTAAGCGGGATAGTTCTTATCCTCTCTATGTAAGTCGATGGGAAGCAGTCCTCCAACTTTGCAATGTCCCATGTTAAGCCATCCGATGTCATGAGATGATTTACCTTCAAATAAGGTGTGTCATCTGATTTCTTGAAATGTGCAAGAGTGTCCTCCTCTCCCGGCAGCCATGAATCCTCCCAAATGTCTGTGTCTTTCCCATTTCCTATCCTCCACTCCATCCCTTCCTTCCGTAGTGCCTTTGCTCCCCATAAACTCATCCATGTATAGTTGGGATTATAGCCTCTACTTGCTTCCCAAATGGATGTTCTAGGAAAATATCTAGCCTTCAGCACCTTATGCACAAGGGAGTGTGGGTTCACTCCTAACCTCCATAATTGTTTCGCTAGAAGGGCTTGGTTAAAGACGTGGAAATCCCTAAAACTGAGCCATCCCAGCCTTTTTGGTTTACACATATTTTCCCAACTTGTCCAAGCTAGTTTCCTTTCATTTCCTTTTGCACCCCACCAAAACCTTGATATGATGCTTTGAATCTCATCAAGTGTGCCCGCTGGGATTTGGAAGATGCTAATCACATATGTCAAAATAGTCTGTGCCACTACCTTGATAAGGACCTCCTTGCCGGGTTTGGACAGTAATGTTTTGGACCATCCTTGGAGTTTTTTCCAAATCCTTTCCTTTATGAAGCTGAAAATTTGTTTCTTTGATCTACCTATTACCGTTGGAAGGCCTAGGTACTTTGTGTGTCGTTCTACCTCCTTTACTTGCAACAGTCCCTTGAGTTCATTCCATTTTGTGGCCGACATCCCCTTGCTGAAAACTATCTCCGTCTTGGATAAATTAAGTTGTTGTCCAGATGCCTGTTCATATTGGCTGATAATTTCAGCTATCTTCAAGCACTCTAATGAGGTTGCTCTTGCAAAAAGGATGTTGTCGTCGGCAAAGAAAAGGTGAGATATGTGTGGCGCCCCTCTACACGGAGTGATACCGTGTATAAGGTTGTCACGTGCAGCAATACTTAACATGGTAGAGAAATCTTCTACACATATTATAAAAAGGTAGGGAGAGAGAGGGTCACCCTGGCGAAGTCGCCGCGAAGGTTTTGTTCTCCTGGTCTGGTCCCCGTTGATGGCAAACATATGTTGGATAGATGTGACACACTCTTGAATCTTCCCCCTCCATACCACCCCAAATCCCATTCTCTCCATCACATAGTTTAGAAAACTCCATTCTACCCTATCATAAGCTTTGGACATGTCCAACTTCAGAGCAAGGATGCCTTTCTTCTTTCCTTTATCCCTCTTCTGAGCATGGAAAAGTTCATAAGCAATAAGAGCGTTATCAGTGATCATGCACTCCAAAATAAAAGCACTTTGATTCTCTGTTATGATGTTGTTCATGAGCGGCTTTAATCTATTTGTCATTACTTTAGATGCGAGCTTGTACAAAATGTTGCAAAGGTTGATCGGGCAAAACTCCCCTACTGTTTTGGGCTTGTCGGTTTTCAGGATCATCACCACCAGTGTATCATTTACCTCCTCCAAGATCCTTTCCCCTTTGCACCACCCCTTAATGTAGCTAGCCACATCTTGGCCCACAATGTTCTAATATTTTTGGTAGAACATCGCCTTCATTCCATCCGGACTCGGTGCCTTATTAGGGTGCATCTGTCTAAGGGATGCCCATATTTCCTCATCTGTGATATCTCTTTCTAAAGCTTCTTTCTGTTCCTCACTGACCATCTGCCTAATGTCTCTTGCTGCTTGTTCAAAACCCATGGGATTACTCATGTGGAAAATTTGGGAAAAGAAATTGGTGATGATAGTTGAAATATCTTCTTCATTTGTTCTAAAAATTCCTTGTTCATCCTAGAGACCCTTAATCCAATTTATTCTTTTCCTGTTAGACGCCTTTTGATGAAAATAGGCTATATTACGATCCCCCTCCTTGAGTTCTTTGACCCGTGACCTAGCTGCCCAATACTCCTTATCCTTCTGCAGTCAATATTGGAAGTCTTTAGATATCTCCCCTGCCCTTTGTAGTTTTACTTGGTCCACAGGTTGAGTTTGATTTTTTTTTAGCTCGCCTTCAAGCTCATGAATCTTTTTTCTTCGATTCCCAAATTTCTTTGCAGCCCACATGTTAAGTTGGTCTTTGCAAGTGTTAAGCTTTGTCTTCAAGTCTCCACCACAGTCCATGCTTTCCCAATAATGTTTACGCAATCCTCCTTGCCTGTCCACATGGGCTCAAAAGCAAAGTACCTTCCTCTTGTTCTTCCTTTTCTTCTTATATTTTTAGCCATCAAGATGATAGGGGCATGATTTGATTCATAAATGTCTAGGTGGATAACCTTATAGTAGCTAAAGAGATCATGCCAACTGAGCTCTGCAAGATATCTATCAAGCCTTTCTTGCATAAGGGATTGGTCAGACAACCCTCTTCTCCAAGTGTACATGTTTCCTTCAAAGCCAAGGTCCACCAGCTCGCAGTTGTCAATGACGTCCCAGAAATTCTATATAAACTTTTCCTCTTTGGGTGTGCCACCTTTCTTTTCAATATTAGATACTATCTCGTTGAAATCACCAAAGAAGAGAACCGGCTCCTCGACCTCTGCCTTTAGGCTCCTCATCAAGGAACATGTCTTTGATTTTCTCTGTTGATCCTCCCATCTGTATAACCCAATGACACACCATCTAGCCCCTGTAGTGTTGTCTTTAACAAGACTGTTGACATGTCTATTTGAGTAGTTGAGAACCTCCACATCTGCCTCTTTCCACTAGAAACTGATACCCCCTGCCCGGCCCATGCTAGAGATGCACAATCCATCTTTGAAGCCACAACTTCTTTGAACACCTTCCATATTCTTTCCAGAAATCATAGTTTCCATAGTGAAAACTATATTTGGGCGCTCTCTCCAACACCATGATCGGAGAGCCATACACGTGTCAAGGTCGCCCAATCCCTGACAGTTCCAGTTGAAGAGTTTCATTATCCTTTGTGGGATTGGGCACTACCAATCTCCGCTACTTGGGCCTCATCAACCCTTGTTGAGGTAGTTCCGCCTTTCATAACTTGCCTTGGCTTCTTTTCACCAGCCCCTACTATTGGTAGTTCATCAAGCTCCATGTCGTATCATTCTGAGTTCTTGTCCCTTTTCCCTGCCCTTTTTTCCCACACCACCTCCTCCTCTGGGATGCCTAGACGGGAACCTCTACTCATCTTGTACACCCAAGGTTGATGTTTCTTCTTTATTCAAGTTGGACGTGCCCCTTACTTCGACTTTAAACCATCTGCCTTCCTTCTTTGAGCTATTGTGATTGTACGAGGTTCTCCCTTCTCTTTTTGTGTGTTGCGTCCCTCCACTTGCTGTTGCTGCCAATATGTTGTCTCCGTCAGAGATATGTCTACTTTATGGCGTTGTTCTTCATTGCAACGTTGCATCATTACCAGCCCTACAGAGTCCCCGTCCAGATCTTCCTCCTCTTCTGTCGGTGCTTGCTCTTCTATTCTGACCCACCCATAAAGCTCATCCTCTTCCCCCTTACGTCGTTCCTCTTGTTGCTGTCTAACAAGCTTCCCCACCACCATGTCCCCCGAGATCGACATCCTCACATCTCGCAACGCATGCCCCTTGTCCCCCGTCAGGTCCCCCACCTCTAAGACGCTCGGTGCCACATTCCCTTCTCCCTTCTCTAACCTTTTCTCTTACTACATACCCCCTAATGTCTCCCCAACAGTGCATCCCGCCTGACGCCGTGTTGCACCCTCCTCCCCACCCAGCGCCATCCCTGACGTTGTGTTGCACCCTCCTCCCTGCCCAGCATCGTCCACACCCCTCATCACGCTCCCGATGTAGCACCCGCCGTAATGATGCCTGACTTCTTCTATTTGCCCCTTATCCACTGACTCCTTCCCCACGTGTTGGATTACAACAATGCCCCCACCCATCCCTGTTCGACCCTCATCGACCTCAGACCCATCGCCATGCTCTGTGCCCCTACTCTCACTCATGTTGTTGCGCCCAAATCTACGGCGGGTAGCGCCGACACCCTCGCCTTCCATCACATTCCCCCCTCGTCATCCACCCCTAATGCACCTACCGTGTTGCTCGTTGTATCCCCGACGCTACGCCAAGGTGAACGTCGTGATGCACCCACAGTCCCACTGTTGTTATGATCTTCCCGTTGCCTCTCCATAGAATCACTGCGCTCAAGGCTTCCATATTGGGATGACGTCCCCTATCTCTTGTATTTGAAAGTAGTTTGTGCCTCGTCGTTCCAAGCTTTCCGTCAGTGACATGGTCTGGTCGTCGCTGCTTCCACGGTGATGCCTGTAGCCAGTTCCCCCACCACTGCACATGGTCTTCCTCGACAGCGGTGCCCTGGCAATCCTTGTCAATGTGGCCAAGCATCCCACACTCGAAGCATAAATTGGATAGGGACTCGTATTTCACCTCAATATCCACGACGTTGCCCTCTTTCACCCTAATCTTCAACACTTGTTTCAAGGGCTTGGTAACATCTAGTAAAATCCTGACGCGGGTGGACGCATCCCACCCCAAGCCGTCTGTGTCCACTTTGGTCATGTCTCCCACACATCCAACAATTTCACGTATCGTGTCTTCTCCTCTATACCCTAGTGGGAGGCCATATAAGTGAATCCAGAAAGGACTCTTGTTTATAGCAACCTGCCCCGACTGTTCCTCCTTGCAAATGTCTTTAATCATCAATAAACGCCCATCGAAGTGCCATGGCGTCCCGTCAATGGCGCGTTGCCTATCACGCCAATGGGTGAATTGAATGACAAAGATTTCTCATTCCAGTTGTTTGAACTCCACCTTCTCTTTGAGGCTCCAAGCCAGCGATAGCCTGTGTTTCATGGTTCTAAAGTTGAAAGTGCAGTCTGTTAACAACTTCCATATCAATGTCAACGACGTATGATCCTCTTCCTCACCGGTGCCCACTGGCTTAACATCAATGGGTTCCTCTTCCTCATCCGACAACCGTAGACCTACGTATATGTCTAGTAACGTTTCCTCCATCTTGGGGAGGGGACTAGAAGACAACCAAACGCTTGAACCTACAAGAGAGAGAGAGAGACCCTAGAAGGGTGGGGGGCATCCACTTCTCTCAACCCTAATCGCCAGAGCGATGGGAGCGAGGGGGCGAGTTAATGATTCTCAGGGTATTACTTTGTGTCCCTCTCACAAATAGGACTAAGCGAATGAGTTCGATAGCATTTATGCTCTGTGAAGCTTCCATATTCAATTTTCATTCAAGTGTATGAAGCCATTCATCATGCTTTCAAGCTACGAGCTAGCTCTGGCATGTGATTTTAATAAAGCTTTGAACATCTAATTAGTGTGGAAATCTTCCGTGCCTATGATATTATGTAACAAAGTGGCAAATAACTTTAAGCCCGTAGTGTCACAGGAAGGCTTCCAGCCGGTGATAATCAAATGTAAGGTGTAGAAGGAGATCCAAAAGAATGATTCCATCTATCAGCTGCCTTGTCACAAAATATATTAACAACAATGTATGTGCATGACGAAACAACTAAGGTGAACGTCACACAAAATAACAAGTCGAAGATGGGACTTTTACATGCTAAGATAACATTCACATATGTTGATGCTCCAATTTATATTTACTTACTCCAGTATGAACACGAAGTATGCTACATCTTGTTTTATCTTATTTTCTGATCTCACCCGCTTATGGTATCATAAAACCACAAGTTCACATTTATTCATATAAAACTAACACAATATGTGTCATTTTTTATAATTAGCTTTGGAAACATTTCTCCACTTTTGTTGAACCTCCATGAAGGATCGAGATAGAAAACTTTCAATGTAGTAGACTGCTTAACAACGATAAAAAATAAAATAAATATTTATATATAATTTGTAATGTTATATCTCTTGAAAATAATGCAATGTATGTCTTATCTCATTGTTTCTAATGCTAATTATCTCAATTACAATTACTACATCGTAGGCTAACATCAGTTATGATAATGTTTTTTTTTGTTTTCATGCAATTGGATGTGTGGTACGAGGTTGCACAATGACGTTGAAAAGTGTATAAGCAAGTTACATAAATCTGATATGCATGCTTTGATTCCTAAAAAATGTAACTAGATCGTAGTCTTTATTTCTAGGCCAATAATTATATTTCATTTCTGTGAATGTAAGATAGTCATCAATATATTATAGGAAACAATAGCATACTTTGACTGAAATAATTCCCTTCCCAACACCCCTAAGAAAATATTTACCAAGATAGAGCACTTCTTAATTGAATCTCAATTTGGAAATCGCCACTTAGTTGGTACTTCTATTTTTAAAAAATTATTTTTTTTTATTTTTGGTAGAACCTCATGTCACATCAGAGTGGTACTTTTGGTATCTAAAACTAGGAACACCACTTTAAGTGGTGTTTATACACCAAAGTGTGCTAAGGTAGGAAGTATATTTCTGATGGTGCTAAGATTGGTCGAATATGTTTTTTTTACTTTATATATATATTAATTAATGAATTCAAGTATACATTAAAACAAATATTTATATCAATTTTTTATATATTTTTTGTAAAACAAACACAAGCAAATTAAAACAAAATTATTTATATTTACTCTTGATCTATCACTATTTTCAAAAATACATTTAGTACATCGACAGTCGTATTATGAACACCATTTGTCTTGAAATGAGAGTGTAAATTAAATGAAAAACAAAAAATATAAAACCTATGTCATGAACCATTTCTACTGGGAAACAACAAATATATCAAAATTTCTGTAATGCTACATAAGAGACTATGTCTGTCGATGGGAGTTTATGACATCATTAATATGTAATACAATTTTTTTTATTTGAAAGAATAGTGGAGATACCAACACAAAGAGAGGTTGACGAGATTTTATTAGAAAACATAGGTTATTCATAGATGGATAAAGATGGTGAATGTCGTACAAGAATGTGGATAAAGAAAAAATATAGTAACAAAAGGAATGATGATAAAATACTTGTTTTGAGATGGAATGTGGAAATGAATCTATTGGGAACTGAGAGAAAGGATTCAAAGAGCTTATATTGTTAGTATATTCCTTTCTCGACGTGCACTATTTAAAGGTGAATAGTGTCAACTTCGAAAGTAGCACAATTGTTTTATTTTTCAAAAACTTAAATTTCTATCAAAACTCTAGAGTTTTTATTATAAATTTATGTTCGTGTGTAATATTATTATTCTTACTTTGGAAACTAAGAATCAATAAGAATATTGTAAAATAGATCTTTTTTATAAAAAAAATGATATTTAATCACCCTAAGAAAAGATATTCATTTCATACAATATTATGCATAATTGCAAACAAATTGTTCATTATTTCTTACTTACATGGGCACGTCTATGTTTACCAATTTAGAAGAAATATAAATAGAAAAATTAATATGTCAAGAAGACCCTTTAACTCCAAAAAAAAATATCAAACAACATGCCAATTTTCATGCAACAAGCACATATTCTTAAATTTATTTACCTTAGCATGAAAACATTAAAAATGTTTAAAATTAAATTAGTTCATGTACGTCCTTCAGCACTTTGTCAATGTACGTGGTTTGACTTAGTCTGAGAAACCTTTTAGATCTATCTCTATAGATCTTAATACCTAGAATGTAGGATGCTTCTCCTAAGTCCTTCATTGAGAAAGTATTCCCGAGCCAAGTTTTAACCTTCTCTAAGGCTGAGACATCATTCCCCATCAATAGTATGTTATCCACATACAATATGAGGAATGTGGTCATGCTCCCACTAACCTTCTTGTACACACAAGGTTCATCGTCATTTTGAATAAAGACAAACACTTTTACTTCCTCGTCAAATCGAAGATTCCAACTCTGAGATGATTGTTTCAATCCATATATTGACCTTTGCACCTTACATACTTTATTGGCATTCTTTGGATCTATAAAACCTTCAGGTTGTGTCATGTAAACATCCTCATTTATATTCCTATAAAGGAATGTGGTTTTAACATCCATTTGCAAAATCTCATAGTCATAGTAAGCCGCAATAGCAAGCATAATCCTGATGGACTTAATCATGGCAACTGGAGAAAAAGTTTCATCATAGTCCACACCTTAAACTTGTCGGAACCCCTTTGCAACCAATCTGCCTTTATAAGTTTGCACATTGCCATCCATGTCAGTCTTCTTCTTGAAGACCCACTTGCACCCTATGGGTTTTACCACTTCAGGTGGTTCCACCAAATTCCATACTTTGTTGGAGTACATGGATTCCATCTCAGATTTCATTGCCTCAAGCAATTTCTCAGAATTTGGTCCCCCCATAGCCTCTAGATAGGTATTTGGATCATCATCTATGACCAACTCACTACCTTCCTGAGTAACAAGGTATCCAAATCTCTTAGGTTCAAGGGGTGTCCTACTAGATCTACGAGGTCCTTGTGTTACTTGAGGAGACTAAGATTCCACAACACCTTGTGAATCTCTATGTTCCTCTTATACATCTACTGGTTCAATGTTTTCTTATTGGGCTTGAACCTCTTAAAGATCTATTTTCCTCCCACTGCTTCCTTTGGAAATAAATTCCTTTTCTAGGAACAAAGCATCCCTGGCAACAAACACTTTGTTGTCAGTTGGGTGGTATAAGTAATATCCCTTGGTCTCCTTAGGATATCCAACAAAATAGCATTTATCAGATCTAGGGCCTAGCTTGTCAGGAAACATTTTCTTGACATATGCCTCACACCCCCAAATAAAAGACATATTGGGACGTTTCCCAGTCCATATCTCATATGGTGTCTTTTGAACCGATTTACATGGTACTCGGTTAAGTGTAAATGTGGCGGTTTCAAGAGCATGACCCTAGAAGGAAATCAGAAGATTAGCAAAACCCATCATTGATTGCACTATATCCAGTAAAGTGTGATTCCTTCTTTCAGACACACCGTTATGTTGTGGTGTTCCAGGCGGACTCCATTGTGATATAATACCATGGGCTCACAGAAGGTCCTCAAACTCCTGGCTCAAGTATTCTCCACCTCGATCAGATCGAAGTTCTTTAATACTTTTACCAAGTTGGTTTTGTACTTCATTCATGAAATCCTTGAACCTTTCAAGGGTTTCTAACTTATGTTTCATCAGGTACACATAGCCATACCTACTGAAGTCATCAGGGAAGGTAATGAAGTACTGATACCCATTTCTGGCATTAGTTCTAAAAGGCCCACATACATCAGTATGTATGAGTCCTAATAGATCACTAGTTCTCTCACCTTTACCTGAAAAGGGAGTCTTGGTCATCTTGCCCAACAAACAAGATTCACATGTCTCTATTGATTCATTATCAAAAGAGTCTAGATAACCATCTTTATGGAGTCTATAAATGTGTTTCTCATTTATGTACCCTAGACGAAAATGTCAAAGATACATTTTGTTTGAGTTGTTGAGTTTTTGCATTTTGGTGTTTACGTTGTATACATTTGTCTCTAGATCTATCAAGTATAGACCATAAGACATTGGGGCACTACCATAAAAGATCCCATCTTTTGAAATAGAACACTTTCCATTCTTAATAAGAAATTCAAAACCATCCTTGTCCAAATAAGAGACGGAAATGATATTCCTATTTATGGCAGGTACATAATAGCAGTTCTTCAACTCTATTATTATCCCACTAGGTAGAGTTAACTCATAGGTTTCTACGGCACTAGCGGCAACCCTTGCCCCATTGGCAACACGTAGTTCAACCTCGCCTTTCGCCAAAGGCCTACTTCTTTTAAGATCCTTCACATTTGAACAAATGTGAGACCCACATCAGGTATCAAGCACCCATGACAAAGAAGTAGTAAAGTTAATCTCTATTACGTATACACTAGAAGTAGAGATCTCTATCTCTCGCTTCTTCTTCCAGCGTTCCTTCCATCCTCTCCTTGTTTTGAGCGTAGAAGATTCTGACATTGGTTTGGTGAGAGAACCCTTCTCTCCCTCACCTTTGTCATTAGAATTTGTTCCATTGATCTCCATCAATGAACTATCCTTCTTCTTAAGTGCACATAGAGTGGATTCAAAGGCTACCAGTATTTCTAGATTGTGCAAAACACTTCTCACAATCCCCAACCAGTTATGGAATTTATTCTCAATTAATTTGCCCATTTTAAAAGATGATTCTTTTGCCATTCTATAAGAGAAAATTGCATGTGTCAAAACTCCTTTTGATTTGATTTGATTTGAATCAAATTTTATAGTAGTTAGTTAGGCCTTTAATTAATTACCGCTCCCACTATTTTGATTCAAATTGACAGCCCTCACCATCAATTCAGAACATTGCAGCGTACAATCTTCTAGTGGGTCAAGATTTGTATTTCATCAAGTTATGAGTCAGCTTTTGCTGATCACCCACAACTTGACTATTTAGGTAGGCCATCATGCCAATGGCATCATATGAAACTCTTGATGAATGAACATGCGCAACACCTTGCCATGAACATTTCGTGCCTCTGGGATTAGACGCTCTAAGAATCACCAGTTAAGTCTATCCCAAAATCTGACACGGTAAACATGCACCCTGCTTTGGAAGAACCTACATGTTCACCCTTCACACTTCTGCGAGATAGACGGTGCACCACACTTTGGCGTAACCTACACTTGGTCGATCAGGTTTTTCATGTGTGATGCTAATGGAAGGCATGAAAGACTTAATATTTAGATGAGGGATTTGGTTTTTATAGGTACATATACATATCCAATCACCACAATATAGTAAGTATCATATACATGCTATATCCCATGGAAAACATGTGAAATGATAAAAGCAATGATTATGGCCATCCTAATGTGATTCCTTGAGCCAAGATGAATCACGGTCATCTAGGTGTACATCTCATGCAACCTGTACAAGATGAACTCTGTGCTTTTCCTTTCTGGGTTTGATCAACTCATCTCCATGATTGATCTGCTCTCCATCAGGTCGGTCGATTGGGTGCCACCAGCTAATCGACTGGCACCTCTAGCCGATCGGTTCACTGGTCATCATGCATCTCCTCAAGCCACCACCCGCTCATCTCACTCCTTGAACCGGTCGTTAAAAAAAAGTCTGTTGTTCTTTGACATAACAGGAAATAAAAAAATCTATCATATTTTACATTTGAAAAAGGAAACCCTGAGTTACATTCGGGGGGGAGCAAAGGTAGGATAGAAATCCCGAGTTATCTCGAGTTACATCAGGAATAGGAGATAGGGAATCGATGCACAAACTGAGATGTAAGAAACCACATTCAACCAAGCACACAAACATAGGGTTTATTGGCCATAACCATGTTGTACATCCACCACAAAACTCATTTAAGGGCGACGTGTATCGAGTGCATTCATATTACATATCATATATGTATATAGGGATTTGTGGATTTAGGATTGGACATGCATAAAGCCAATTTTATTTGCATCGTATGCAATAAATAAAGGTGAAAAACCAAAATCGATCACATTGATAATCCTAAAGTATAGAGCATTTGATGTGGCTTGGATACCACTGTCGAGTTTTAAGAGAGACAGAGAAGGCAGTGTAAACACAAATTTCCTTCTCCCAAAAACCCAGAATAAAGGAATCACGTCAACATCTATACAATAGGAAGGATGGTTTGTAGAGGCATACCTTGTCCTGAGGATTGCTCGACGATGCTACCTCGCGGCTTGTGCGGTCTTCACTTCCAGTCTTGGATGGTGTCTGTGCAGCTCCTAGTCTCACCAGGACTATCAGGTTTGACAGCTGTCCTCTGAGCGGCAGAAGTCTCCCGCCTCTGTAGTCATCCACACAGACTGCATGGAACTCCGATCTCCTTGTCCCACAAGGAATTGGAAGGAGTCATGCCCTCCTATCAATGTACTAGTCACTGACACTCTCCTTCCACTAGTCGCTTTTTTGCAGTTGTATTTCCCTTGGTGTGCCTCCCTTATCATGTAGCAATTTCTCAGGCTCTCTCAGTTACCAAAACCAAAGAGAATGACAACTTTGTAGAGCAACTGGTGTTCTGATTGTACTTTGAGAAGCCTCCCAATACCCCTATATATAGGAGGGTCATGGGATAGGGTTCTCTACCCCGGGCAATGCGGGACTAAAGTAGGAGTAGAAGGGTTTGAGATTTTCCACAAAACAAACAACTGCGCCAGCTGAACAGATCATTTCAACCCTAAAATGGTCAGCTGGTAACCTCAGCAGATCGGTTCACACCTGAACTGATCATTTGGTGCATCTGAGCCGATCGGTTCATGCTTGAGCTGATCGATTCATGCTCCTGGTCCAACAAGAATTGACTTTCCATGTTTGTTTCTGATTAATCAAATATTAGTCCTTGTTCAAATCAAAATTTTACAAGTGAAACAAATATGTTTTTACAAAATAGTCTTCTGACTTTCCAAACGATCTCAGTTGGTCACATGAATCGACCAGTTCAACAATTGAGTTGATTGTCTCATTGATACATGAGCCGATCGTCTCACCAGTTGAGTCGATCGGTTCACCAACCTGAGTCGATCGGTTCATCACATGAGCTGATCAGTTGGAAGTTCATACTGTGCAAAATCAGTTAATTGTAGTTTCAATCAATTCGATACTCTAATCAATTGGTCCAACACCTTGAACACTATGATTTGAGCTATCAATCAACTGAGTGTTTAATTGAACTACTAAACTCCTCTAGTAATCAATCTAAACATTGTTTGTGGATAAAATCCTCTTCCAAGTTAAATCCTATGTGTGTGACCAAGCAGGTCTATTTCATGTTGATAGTGAAAGTCCATAACACTTATGACTTCACAAGCAAAGAGCGGTGCCTAGTCACACATTAGTGCTGCCCAAGTGAAATAGAAAGTTGGAGAACAACTTTCAATCCTACAATTCGTGAATGGTGTTATAGTGAATGTATAATTCCTTTGTCACTAATGTCCTGAATGAACTCAGGGCATGGTACAATCATCCTTTCAACGTTCATCCATTTCCTTGATCTCAGAGCAGACTGGGTGAGATGTGTGTGACATCAATATCACATATTGATTCACACATGCATGCACATGCCTTTCTCAATCCTACTCATCAAGTGGCCATGGACATCAAACTCCCTTAGGAGGGACAAATCCCATATCTATCACTCACCCCTCAAAAGCCCTATGCATCAAAGTCACCCAATCATCACCTTTATAACAACCCATGTTTTAGGACTGTGTTTGATGATATCAAAGTGTACCCAATGACATGTGTCGAGTGTAGTGATTTCAGGTCAAAGAATCACACTCACCACCATCACTGTGAGAGCTGACTGTGACTACTAAATCAAGGTTCCACGTGTCACTCTCACGGTGAGTCTGTGTGGTACACTTGTTCTCTAACAAGTACCTATGTGCTTGGTTTGATATCACTATGTCATGACTAATGAGATTCTGTCATCAACCAACACACAATCTAGTCTTTAGTGTTATTGATGTCTATGGTTATTTCCACAATAAAAATCGACTAGGGACTAAACAAGAATGTATACTCTTAACATCTGTATGATCTCATCATTTAGGTCCTTAACCCAAAAGCATACGTCATCGAGTAAACAATTCTTTAGACATCTATCATGTTACACTATCATCTTAGAAATAGTTAAAACATATAGATCAGAAATTACCTTTATTATTATTCAAATCATTTACAAAGTATCCCATTACAATCATCACATGACTTTCTCTATGGACATACATACCAATAGACTCCCACTTGCACTTAGATCCAGTCACCTAGGAACCTCAGTCCTTATGACCTAGCATGACCATCGTGCTTCTGCTGAGAAAGGGCCTTAATTAGTGGATCAGCTATGTTGTCTTTAGTTGGTACTTTGCAAATCTTCACATCTCCTCAATGTATGATCTCTCGTATGAGATGGAAGTGCCGCAGTATGTGCTTGGATCACTGATGTGATCTAGGCTCCTTAACTTGAGAAATAGCTCCATTATTGTCATAATAAAGCTTAATTGCATCACAGCTACTGGGAACTACACCAAGTTCAGTGATGAACTTCTTGATGCACACAACTTCCTTTATTGCATGTGAAGCAGCAATATACTTGGCCTCTGTAGTAGAATCAGCAACTGTTTCCTGCTTGGAACTCTTCCAACTCACAGCTCCATTGTTTAGGAAAAATACAAATCCTGATCGCGATCTGTAATCAACTTTGTCAGTTTGGAAGCTTGCGTCGATGTAACCCTTTACAACCAGTTCTTCCTTGTTGTTGTATACAAGGAACTGATCCTTAGTCCTTCGCAAGTACTTGAAGATGTTCTTTACGACTGTCCAGTGAGCATCCCCGGGATCTGACTGGTACTTGCTCGTCATGCTAAGGGCATACGAGACATATGGGTGTGTGCACAACATAGCGTACATGATGGATCTGATGGCTGATGCATATGGGATTCCATTCATATGCTCCCTCTCTTCATAAGATTGGGGATATTGAGCTCTAGAGATAGTGACTCCATGTAGCATGGGGATATTGCCTCTCTTTGAGTTCTCCATGCTAAACTACTTCAGCACTTTGTCAATGTACGTGCTTTAACTTAGTTCGAGAAGCCTTTTAGATCTATCTCTATAGATCTTAATACCTAGAATGTAGGACGCTTCTCCTAAGTCCTTCATTGAGAAAGTATTCCCAAGCCAAGTTTTAACCTTCTCTAAGGCTGAGACATCACCCATCAATAGTATGTTATCCACATACAATATGAGGAATGTGGTCATGCTCCCACTAACCTTCTTGTACACACAAGGTTCATCTTCATTTTGAATAAAGCCAAACAATTTGACTTCCTCATCAAATCAAAGATTCCAACTTTGAGATGCTTGTTTCAATCCATAGATTGACCTTTGCAGCATACCGACTTTATTGGCATTCTTTGGATCTATAAAACCTTTAGGTTGTGTCATGTACACATCCTCATTTATATTCCCATTAAGGAATGCGGTTTTAACATCCATTTGCCAAATCTCATAGTCATAGTAAGCCACAATAGCAAGCATAATCCTGATGGACTTAATCATGACAACTGGAGACAAAGTTTCATCATAGTCAACACCTTGAACTTGTCGGAACCCCTTTGCAACCAATCTGCATTTATAAATTTGCACATTGCTATCCATGTCGGTCTTCTTCTTGAAGACCCACTTGCACCCTATGGGTTTTACTACTTCAGGTGGTTCCACCAAATTCCATACTTTGTTGGAGTACATGGATTCCATCTCAGATTTCATTGCCTCAAGCCATTTCTCAGAATCTGGTCCCCCCATAGCCTCTAGATAGGTATTTGGATCATCATCTATGATCAACTCACTACCTTCCTGAGTAACAAGGTATCCAAATCTCTCAGGTTCAAGGTGTGTCCTACTAGATCTACGAGGTCCTTGTGTTACTTAAGGAGACTGAGATTCCACAACACCTTGTGAATCTCTATGTTCCTCTTGTACATCTACTGGTTCAATATTTTCTTGTTGAGCTTGAACCTCTTCAAGCTCTATTTTCCTCCCACTGCTGCCTTTGGAAATAAATTCCTTTTCTAGGAACACAACATCCCTGACAACAAACACTTTATTGTCAGTTGGGTGATATAAGTAATATCCCTTCGTCTCCTTAGGATATCCAACAAAATAACATTTATCAGATCTAGGGCCTAGCTTATCAGGAAACATTTTCTTGACATATGCCTCACGCCCCCAAATCCTCATAAAAGACATATTGGGACGCTTCCCAATCCATATCTCATATGGTGTCTTTTGAACCGATTTAGATGGTACTCGGTTAAGTGTAAACGTGGCAGTTTCAAGAGCATGACCCCAGAAGGAAATCGGAAGATTAGCAAAACTCATCATTGATCGCACCATATCCAGTAAAGTGTGATTCCTTCTTTCAGACACACAGTTATGTTGTGGTGTTCCAGGCGGACTCCATTGTGATACAATACCATGGGATCACAGAAGGTCCTCAAACTCCTAGCTTAAGTATTCTCCACCTTGATCGGATCAAAGTGCTTTAATACTTTTACCAAGTTGGTTTTGTACTTCATTCATGAAATCCTTGAAACTTTAAAGGGTTTCTGAATTATGTTTCATCAGGTACACATAGCCATACCTACTGAAGTCATCAGTGAAGGTAATGAAGTACTGATACCCATTTCTGGATTAGTTCTAAAAGGCCCACATACATCAGTATGTATGAGTCCTAATAGATCACTAGTTCTCTCACTTTTACCTGAAAAGGGAGTCTTGGTCATCTTGCCCAACAAACAAGATTCACATGTCTCTATTGATTCATAATCAAAAGAGTCTAGATAACCATCTTTATGGAGTCTAGAAATGTGTTTCTCATTTATGTGCCCTAGACGACAATGCCAAAGATACGTTTTGTTTGAGTTGTTGATTTTTTTGCATTTTAGTGTTTACGTTGTATACACTTGTCTCTAGATCTATCAAGTATAGACCATAAGACATTGGGGCACTTCCATAAAAGATCCCATCTTTTGAAATAGAACACTTTCCATTCTTAATAAGAAATTCAAAACCATCCTTGTCCAAATAAGAGACGGAAATGATATTCCTATTTATGGCAGGTACATAATAGCAGTTCTTCAACTCTATTATTAGCCCACTAGGTAGAGTTAACTCATAGGTTCCTACGGCATTGGCGGCAACCCTTGCCCCATTGGAAACACGTAGTTCAACCTCGCCTTTCCCCAAAGGCCTACTTCTTTTAAGATCCTTCATATTTGAACAAATGTGAGACCCACATCTGGTATCAAGTATCCATGACAAAAAGTAGTAAAGTTAATCTCTATTACGTATACATCAAAAGTATAGATCTCTATCTCTCGCTTCTTCTTCCATCATTCCTTCCATCCTCTCCATGTTTTGAGCGCATGAGATTCTGACATTGGTTTGGTGAGAGAACCCTTCTCTCCCTCACCTTTGTCATTAGACTTTGTTCCATTAATCTCCATCAATGAACTATCCTTCTTCTTAAGTGCACATAGAGTGGATTCAAAGGCTACTAGTATTTCTGGATTGTGTAAAACACTTCTCATAATCCCCAACCAGTTATGGAATTTATTCTCAATTAATTTGCCCATTTTAAAAGACGATTCTTTTGCCATTCTACAAGAGAAAATTGCATGTGTCAAAACTCCTTTTGATTTGATTTGAATAAAATTTGACAGTAGTTAATTAGGCCTTTAATTAATTACCACTCCCACTATTTTGATTGAAATTGACAACCCTCACCATCAATTCGGAAGATTGCAGTGTGCAATCTTCTAGTGGGTCAATATCCATATTTCATCAAGTCATGATTCAGCTTTGGTTGATCGCCCACAACTTGACTATTTAGGTAGGCCATCATGCCAATTGCATCATATGCAACTCTTGATGAATGAACATGTGCAACACCTTTCCATGAACATTATGTGCCTCTGGGTTTAGATGCTCTAAGAATCACTAGTTAAGTCTATCCCAAAAGCTGACACAGTAAACATGCACCCTGCTTTGGCAGAACCTACATGTTCACCCTTCACACTTCCGCAAGATAGACGGTGCACCATGCTTTGGCGTAACCTATGATTGGTCGATCAGGTTTTTCATGTGTGTCGCTAATGGAAGGCGTGAAAGACTTAATATTTAGATGAGGGATTTGGTTTTTATAGGTACATATACATATCCAATCACTACAATATAGTAAGTATCATATACATGTTATATCCCACAGAAAACATGTGAAACAATATAGTAAGAGGAATCACGGTCATCTAGGTCTACATTTCATGCAACTTGTACAAGATGAACTCTTTTTTTGCCTTTCTAAGTTTGATCAACTCATCTCCATGATTGATCTGCTCGCCATCAGGCCGGTCGGTTGGGTGCCATCAGCCAATCGACTGGCGCCTCCAGCCAATTGGTTCAATGGTCGTCGTGCATCTCCTCAGGCCGCAACCCGCTCGTCTCGCTCCTCGAACCGGTCGTCAAAAAAAAGTCTGTCATTCTTTGACATAACAGGAAATAAAAAATCTATCCTATTTTATATTTGAAAAAGGAAACCCTGAGTTACATTCGGGGGGAGCAAAGGTAGGAAAGAAATCCTGAGTTATCTCGAGTTACATCAGGAATAGGAGATAGGGAATCGGTGCACAGACCGAGATGCAAGCAACCACATTCAACCAAGCACACATACATAGGGTTTATTGGCCATAACCATGTTGTACATCCACCACAAAACTCATTTAAGGGCGACGTGTATTGAGTGCATTCATATTACATATCATATATGTATATAGGGATTTGTGGATTTAGGATTGGACATACATAAAGCCAATTTTATTTGCATTGTATGCAATAAATAAAGGTGACAAACCAAAATTGATCACATTGATAATCCTAAAGTATAGAGCAGATGACGTGGCTTTGATACCACTATCGTGTTTAGGCGAGATAGAGAAGGCAGTGGAAACAAAAATGTTCTTCTCCCAAAAACCCAGAATAAAGGAATCGTGTCAACATCTATACAATAGGAAGGATGGTTTGTAGAGGCATACCTTGTCCCGAGGCTTGCTCGGCGATTTTACCTCACGGATTGCGTGGTCTTCACTTCCAATCTTGGACGGTGTATGTGCAGCTCCTGGTCTCACTAGGACTATCAGGATCGACAACTATCTTCCTAGTGGCAGAAGTCTCCCGCCTTTATAGTCGTCCACACGGACTTCCTGGAACTCCGATCTCCTTGTACCACTAGGAATCGGAAAGAGTCACACCCTCTTGTCGGTGTATTAGTCACCGACACACTCTCCTACCACCAGTCACTTTTCTGCAGTTGTCTTTCCCTTATTGTGCCTCTCCCTTATCGGGTAGCACTTGCTCGGGCTCTCTCGGTTACCAAAACCAGAGAGAATGACAACTTTGCAGAGCAACTAGTGTTCTGAGTTGTACTTTGAGAAGCCCCCCAATACCCCTATATTTATAGGAGGGTCATGGAATAGGGTTCTCTACCTCGGGCAATGCGGGACTAAAGCAGGAGTAGAAGGGTTTGAGATTTTCCAAAAAACAAACAACTGCGCCAGCTGAACCGATTGTTTCAACCCTGAAACAGTCAGTTGGTGACCTCAGTCGATCGGTTCACTGAACTGATCGTTAGGGGCATCTGAACCAATCGATTCATGCTTGAGCCGATCGGTCCATGCTCCTGGTCCAACTCAAATTGATTTTCCATGTTTGTTTCTGATTAATCAAATATTAGTCCTTGTTCAAATCAAATTTGTACAAGTGAAACAAATATGTTTTTACAAAATAGTCTTCTGACTTTCCAAACGATCTCGGTTGGTCACATGAATCGCCTGATTCAATAATTGAGTTGATCGTCTCACCAATTGAGCCGATCGATTCACCAACCTGAGTCGATCAGTTCATCACATAAGTTGATCGGTTGGAAGTACAGACTGTGCAAAATCAGTCAATTGCAGTTTCAATCAATCTGATACTCTAATCAATTGGTCCAACACCTTGAACTCTATGATTTTGAACTATCAATCAACTGAGTGTTTAATTGAACTACTAAACTCCTTTAGTAATCAATCTATACATTGTTTGTGGATAAACTCCTCTTCCATGTTAAATCATATGTGTGTGACCCTGCAGGTCTATTTCACGTTGGCAGTGAAAGTCCATAACACTTATGACTTCACAAGCAAAGAGTGGTGCCTAGTCGCACATTAGTGCTACCCAAGTGAAACAGAAAGTTGGAGAACAACTTTCAATCCTACAATCCGTGAATGGTGTTACAGTGAATGTATAATTCCTTTGTCACTAATGTCCTAAATGAACTCAAGGCATGGTACAGACATCCTTTCAATGTTCATCCATTTCCTTGATCTCAGAGCAGACTGGGTGAGATGTATGTGACATCAATATCACATATTGATTCACACATGCATGCGCATGCCTTTCTCAATCCTACTCATCAAGTGGCCATGGACATCAAAATCCCTTAGGAGGGACAAATCCCATATCTATCACTCACCCCTCAAAAGCCCCATGTGTCAAAGTCACCCAATCATCACCTTCATAACAACCCATGTTTCAGGACTACGTTTGATGATGTCAAAGTGTACCCAACGACATGTGTCGAGTGTAGTGATTTCAGGTCGAAGAATCACACTCACCACCATCACTGTGAGAGCTGACTGTGACTACCAAATCATTGTTCCATGTGGCACTCTCATGGTGGGTCTATCCGGTACACTTGTTCTCTAACAAGTACCTATGTGCTTGGTTTGATATCACTATATCATGACTAATGAGATTCTATCATCAACCTACACACAATCTAGTCTTTAGTGTTATTGATGTCTATGGTTATTTCCACAATAACAACCGACTAGGGACTAAACAAGAATGTATACTCTTAACATCTGTATGATCTCATCGTTTAGGTCCTTAACCCAAAAGCATATGTCATCGAGTAAACAATTCTTTAGACATCTATCATGTTACACTATCATCTCAGAAATAATTAAAACATATAGATCGTAAATTGCCTTTATTAATATTCAAATCATTTACAAAGTATCCCAATACAATCAGCACATGACTTGCTCTATGGGCATACATACCAACATATATATATATATATATATATATATATATATATATATATATATATATATATATATATATATATATATATATATATATATATATACATATGTATATATATATACATATACATTCATACATATATACATATATATACATATATATACATATATATATGTGTGTGTGTGTATGTATAGATGTATTTATATATATATATATATATATATATATATATATGTATTTATATATATGTATGTATATTTGGATGACTGTAAGTCACTCATCCAAGGGCAACAAAATCAACTCACGAAATTAATTTGAAATGCATAATTTTTGTGATCTTTACAACATGACCTACAAATGTCCAATTGTGCTCAAATTATATATATATATATATATATATATATATATATATATATAGAGAGAGAGAGAGAGACATATATATACATCTATATATAGAGTTAGGCTAGGATACACTTAAGTGTATTGGGGCCAGGATACAATCAAGTTTTAAGCCATTGATCTTCCCCAATTTTGATCAGTGGTTGGGAATTATCCCTCCCACTAACACAACAACAGACACTGGGTCCACCCAACCGCTCTCTCCCCTACTATCACCCGACTCTCTCTCTCTCCCCCCACTCTCTCTCTCCCTTCTCTCTCTCCCCCTCCCTCCCCTCTGCTTTTCGGCGCCCTCTCTGTCGACTGAGGCTCATCGGCCGAACGTCAGTGACCTTCTTGCTTGTACGATGAGCTGTCGGCACCTAGATCTGCCGGCAAGCTACTGCTGCCGGCAAGCTGCTGCTGCCGGCAAGCTGCTGCTGCTACCCTTCTGCCGACTAGCTGCTACTGTCGGTGAGTTGTTGTTGCTTCCCTTCTTTCGACGAGAGAGCTTGGTGCTTAGATCTCATCGAGGTCCCTATATCTCATTTGGGTTCTGAGTGGCAGAGTGTTTGGAGTGCAAGAAAGTTCTTTGCTAAAGATTAGAGTTGTCGGCGAGCTTGCTTGGAGTCCCTGAATCTCATCGAGGTCAGGCGGCATCTCATTGGGGGCAGGCAACACATCTCAAGGTAACATGTTATTCACATAAACATTGCTTGCAATGGAGAAATAATAATCAAAGACCCTCATTTTCGGTAACACTCAAAATTGTAACACTCAAAATTAGAATTGTTAGCATTTTCTGCATTTTTTAAGTACATGAATCTAATAAGACATGAATGTTATCAATCTGCATTTTTTAGATACATTTTCTGCCTTTTTAGGAATAGATTTCTGCATTTTTGTATGAATGTTATCAATCTGCTGACTTAAACTAACCACACCATATGCCAAAATAGTAATTTTTTACATGACAAGAATGGAACAAACGTTACTGAATTCCATACTATGACTGCAACAATTTATATTTATGTATTGGGTTGTTCAATGTGGTAATTTAATCATATTGGGTTTCTCATGATATTCAATTTTTTTTTAAGATATGGAAGGTTACAATCCATTTTTTTCTAATATGGAAGGCACTAGTGCCACACAACCACCCCTACATGGTTAGACTTCCTTTGAACTTATCAATCTACTATAACTTTCTATTGGTTGATAATATGAAAAAAAAGGAATGATTATGTCTTTTTTTTGGTAGATATGGATTTTTCTCATGATGTAGACGGCATGATTGGAATAAATTGGTTACATGAAGAAGCAGTGTGGATGCAAATGATCAGTTTGGAGAAGAAAATGAGACCCCTATGGAGGATGAAAGGTTTGAAGTACAATCTGATATGGGGCCTTTCATAGGTTTGCAATTTGATAACCTTGATAAGGCTGAGGAGTTTTATAATCAATATGCATATCGTATGGGATTTAGCATAAGGAAAAGGAATCAATATGTCTCAGATAAAACAAAAAAGTGACAAGTAGGGTATTCATGTGCTTTAAGGAAGGGTTATATAAACCAAAAAAGAAGGAAGACAATGATCATAAGGGAACCCCACAAAAGGACATCATTTCTAATCAAATAGGTTGCAAGGCTCAAATGTGAGTCAAGCTAGAAGAGGATACAAAGTGGGTGGTTATGATCTTTGAGAAAGAGCACAATCATGATCTCACCAATAGTCCATCTAAAAAGTGGTTTCACCACTCACACCGTCACATGTCTTCTGAGGTGAAGGATTTGATCCATGCAATGCATGACCAAAACATTTCAAGTGCACAAATAATGTCACTTATTGCTAGCCAACAAGGTGGAATTTGTAATGTCACATTCACAAGAAAAGATCTAAGCAACACACTTGTTTCTTTGAGAAGGAGATACATAGGTGTTGATGTAGCATCCACATTATAGCATTTTAGAAAGTAGCAAGCAATTAACCCTGCATTCTTCTACTCTATACTATTTGATGATGAGGGTTGTGCACGCAATATCTTCTAGGTAGATGTGAGATCAAGACTAGCATATCAAACATTTAGGGATGTGATTACATTTGACACAACTTACATGACTAATAGATACAATATGCCATTTGCACCTTTTATAGAGGTGAATCATCATAAGCAATCTACTTTTTTTGGTTGTGCTTTATTAAGAGATGAGACTGCCGAGTCGTTTGTTTAGGTTTTCCAAATATTTCTAGAAGCAATGTATGAAAAGCACCCAAAGGCAATTTTAACTGATCAAGATCCAGTAATGAAAAAGGCAATTCATATTGTGTTTCCCAATGCAGTTCATCATTGTTGGCAATGGCATGTAATGAGAAAAGCACGTGAACATCTCAGTGTGATCTATGGGACTGTTGTTGGGTTCATTGAAGAGTTTCAATGTTGCATCAATCACCCCATCACTATTGATGAGTTTGAGAAAATATGGAATAAGATGATAACTGGTTTCAATTTGAGTCACAACGCACATCTAACCTTGTTGTGGAATATCAGAGAGCAATGGATTCATGTATACTTTAGAGACACATTTTTTGCCAACATGTCAACAACACAACAGAGTGAGAGCATGAATGCAATATTTAAAGATCATGTAAATAATCATTTGCCTTTGTTTAAATTTGTCCAAGCATTCGAGAAGGTGGTCGATAACCGATATGACAAAGAAGATGAAGAAGACTACATATCTAAGGATGGACAACCAACACTATGGTCTTATGCTCCCATTGAGAAACATGCAAGGGATATCTGCAATGGATCCGTTTTTAAGATTTTCAAAGAGCAAATGAAGTTGACCTCATGCTATGATTTAGAGGAGGTTAGTAAAGATTCTATATATCAAATTTCAAGTGTTGGCGGTGAGTCACTTGCATTTATATCAAATAATAGCTACCAAGTACATGTTAATCTAAATAATGACGAATTCTTTTGTGAATGCAAGCTATTTCAGTTTTCTGGCATCTTATGTGGACATATAGTAAAAGTGATGCTTTATCTTAAAGTTCATAAGATACCACCTCTATATGTGCTGAATAGATGGACTAGGAAAGCAAAAACTACAAGTACAGATCATTATGCCAAAGAGACTTGTGAAGAAGTTGATGGTAGTACCCCTTTGGGTAGGTACAACTCACTTTGTAGATCAGCAATGAAGTTAGTTGGTATAGCTTCTAAACATAAAGACAGTTACCTTGATGTGTACTAGTTGTTTGAAAAAACTTATGACAACATCATGTCCTCGCAAAAAGATATGGGAATAGCTTCTTGTGAAGAAGGCATTCCATCGTCTCAAACTCACATTCCAACACAAGGTAGTCAATGTGTGCTCCAGATTCAAGATGTGGAAGATGGAATGGAAGCAAGATATCCACCTCCATCACATTGTAAAGGAAACACGAAGCCACAAAGGTTTAAGCCATAAGCCGAGTTAAAGGCAAAAAGACAAAGGACATGCAGTACATGTAACGGAAAAGGGAACAATGGTCGTACATGCAAATCGGGGGTTAGTTGACTTAGTTGATTTTTGTTTTAGTTAATTTACTTGATTTTCATTTTCCTGGTCACTCATGATGCAAAAATTAATTCAGGTTGTCAAAGAAACATCTGATGCTCATGTTCTTCACCAAATTTACAAGTCTGAAGAAGAATAAGATGCAGGTGGATGCTCATGATCAATTTGCCTATGTGTCTTGCAACCATTTCTATGCTAAAACTATGTATTCATGTATGCATGTCCACTACAATGTATTCATGTATGCACATTCAGTGCTGATGATGTATTAATGTATGCACGCTCAGTGTTGAAACGGAAAATTCTATTCTTACTGGATCTTTTCTATAATGCTTATCCAAAATTCTGAAATGAATGGACTTGTTGTTGGATTCAGTTCAGTTCATGTTTGGCTCGATTGTTGATATTTTGGTACATGGTTGGATTTGAGTGTGTGGTTTATTCAATGTAATTCTTATGGATTGAATGTGGAATACGAACTGGTTCATTAAGTGTTTTTATTATTGTTGCAAGAAAAACGAATTGTATAATAGTGAGGTAATGTATTAATTAAAAATAAGACATGTTTATTGCTAAGCTTGGTATGGAGGAAGCCATGGAAAAGAAAGGAATGCATTTTAATTTTTTTCTATTCTCCTTGACTATATTATCTCAAAGGGTGTGCTGAATCCCTAATTGTGATAAACTGAGGTACATATAGTATGGTTTTGGTATGTTTATCGTATCTTGTTATCCTTTGTGCTACATGTTTACTGAAAGTACCTCACCATCTGAATATAATGTGATTTTGTTGTTGAAACATGAAGACTTAGATGTCTTCCCCTATTTGCAACTTCCATTTCAGATATCATACTTGTTGGTGAAAAAAATGAAAGCATTGGACTTGTGTCATAGTTATTTATCAACTGCAGAGTGTAATATGCTTCTTTTTTAGGATGAAGTGCTCAATCTCAAAAGGTGTGCAAGCTAGCTAAACACAAATTGGTTTTATGGAGAGATAAATATACACTTAAGCTACCTAAAATTTTTGTTCATTCATGCTTCAGTTAACTCTAAATTATAGCATGTTAGTCAGTAATCAGAATACTTCAAGTCTCACATATGGGAACTTGTTTGGTGCTTGTTTGTATCATCATCCAGGCAAGTGAGAACTCTACCTAGAGAACTTTTTTATGTGGTTGGGTAGCTCCTTTTCAGATTTTCAATGAATTGATGTATCATAGATAGCCAATGATTTGCAACGAATTGATGAATAAATAATGTGATATGTTTAGTACAACAATCTTTGCTGCATATCACTTCGTTGCTGCTTCAAGTGCACAGATGAATGCAAATCCTTAGTTAAGTTCATGATTTAGCAATTTTAAATTGGGGCGTGGTTACTTTGGTCCTACTAATGTACTGAAACTCAACATCCACTTGAATTTTCATTCTGTTGTTTCTTACTGAAACTCAATGTCCTCCTGAATTTTCATTTTGTTGTTGCTTGGCACAGTGCACACAGTTTAAATAAAACATCAATGGATCATAGCAAGAACCTCCCATATGGTAGATGGTATTCATTTAGATGCAAGAATAGGATTGACAGAGCTTCATAAGGTGGATCATATCAATTTTTACATTTAGTCTGACTCATTGAGTGTCAATGGAATGCACAAGTAATGTCAATGGTGGGTAACATTCATTCATTCATAAACCAGTACAAATATTCAGAGATTACAACTCCAAACCACAACTACAATGCACTTACTAAACCATAATATATACTCATTCTTTGTTAATACCCACAACTTACTAACATCGTCCTACATACACAATAAGAAGAAAGACCCAAGAAACCACCAATATAGCTATACAACACCTATATTTGGTAACAGTTTTTTCTTCCCTCATCTTAGACATCTTCATTCCTTCTTCAAGTTGTTTCATCTTGATAATATATTCCCTAGGAATGTTCATAGGTTCATCAACCCATTGGAAGAATCGACAATGATCAGTTCCCTACATACAAAAACGAAAATCAATACCATTGACACTGGACTCAAAGTTCCTAATTGAAGATACCATTAATTGGTTGAAAATAACATGTTTGTTGAAGTTGGGACAACCAAGAAATTTCCAGCCATAATTCTTCTCAGTCTAGGTTGTCTTAGCTTGAAGTACCACACCACAGTAGCAATGTTGGCTAATGCTTCCACTCCCGTTAAATGTTGTTGAAAAAATAGAACCAGGATTGCTTCTAACTCCCATCATACTAGTTGGGGAAGAGTACATCCAACTGAAAATAGGGGGAATTAGGATGAAATGGCATACGAAAGGAGGAAAGGGGGAAAAGATCTAAAGGGGGAAGATGACCTAAAGGGGGAGAAGATCTAAAGGGGGAAGATGACCTAAATCTCACTGGCACATAGATGCTAAAATCGTGACAGCATAGATATGAGAAAATCACGACAGCACATACCTAGATTTTGCACATACAGCAGTACAAAAATGGAGTGTTGTAGTGTGAACGGTGGAGGTGATCGTCTCCCTACTGCCACCTTGTCACCTGGGAAGCCGAAGGATCCTGAGTTGGAGGTGGGTCACTCCTTATTGTGTCGGTTCACCTTATGTTGACGAAGCCACCTAACTTCTACGGCGACGGCCGGAACTTACAGACAAACAATGAGTGGGGGAGACAGAGAGCGGGTAGTGGGGAGAGGGAGAGAGAAGAGAGAGAGCGAGTCGAGGAGAGAGAGAGCGTACCAAGCTCTAGCCGACAGAAGGGCAGCAGCAGCAGCTCGTCGGCAGAGCAGCTTGCCGGCAGATCTAGGCACCGATAGCTCGTCGTGCAAGCAAGAAGGTCGTCGACGTTCGGCCGATGAGCCTCAGTCGAAAGAGAGGGTGCCAGAAAGCAGAAGGGAGGGAGTGGGAGAGAGAGCGAGGAGAGATAGAGTCGGGTGATAGTGGGGGAGAGAGCATCTGGGTTGACCCAACGTCTGTGGTTGTGTTAGTGGGTGGGATATATATATATATATGTATATATATATACACACGTATATATATACGTATATATATATATATATGTATATATATACGTATATATATATATATATATATATATATATATATATATATATATATATATATATATATATATATATATATATATATATATATATATATATATATATATATATATTTATATATATATATATATATATATATATATATACATATATATATATATATATATATATATATATACGTATATATATATATATATATATATATATATACGTATATATATATATATATATATATATATATATATACGTATATATATATATATATATATATATATATATATATATATATAT
This sequence comes from Alisma plantago-aquatica, assembly GCA_963693085.1. NCBI lineage: Eukaryota > Viridiplantae > Streptophyta > Magnoliopsida > Alismatales > Alismataceae > Alisma > Alisma plantago-aquatica. The sequence goes on from OY856409.1 coordinate 1,932,493,420, forward strand.
ATATATATATATATATACGTATATATATATATATATATATATATATATATATATATATATATATACGTATATATATGTATATATATACGTATATATATATATATATATATATATGTATATATATATATATATATATATATGTATATATATATATATGCATATATATATATACATATATATATATATATATATGTATATATATATATAAGTATATATATATATACTTATATATATATATACTTATATATATATATATAGTATATATATATAAGTATATATATATATATATATAAGTATATATATATATATACTTATATATATATATATATATATACTTATATATATATATATATATATACGTATACATATATATATACGTATACATATATATATATACGTATATATATATATATATATATATATATATATACGTATATATATACGTATATATATATATACACGTATATATATACCTAAAAATATGTATATATACATATATATACGTATATATACATATATGTATATATATGTATATATATACATACACTACTACAGAAGTGCCTTTTAGTGTCGGTTGTTTAACCCCCTTTGGCGTCGGTTTCTGAACGATGCCTATGTGGGCGCCGCTAAAAGGTTGGACACTTCAGCGTCGGTTAAAAAACCGACGCCTATTTAACATCAAGGCGTCGGTTTATTATAAAACACCGACTCCAAAAGGGTTCGCGCCACAGAAAACGGCGTCATCTAGGACGCTTTCTGCGTCGGTTATATACTAAAAAACCGACACAGAAAAGTGTCCTAGATGACTCCCATTTCCTGTAGCGCGAACACTTTTGGCGTCGGTGTTCAACAAAAAACCGACGCTGTAAGTCTGTGCTGACGGTTATCGGTAAATAACCGACGCCTATATCTATTTTTTTTTTATAAATCTGTTTGCAGGCCTGCTGTGGCTGGTCAGCAGGATGAGAACCTGCAGTTCAGTTTTCTGAACTGCAGGTTTACGACATCCATTGATATCAGCCTACAAACAGGCCACAAACCTGCAAAATTAACATAAAAAGATTCACACAAGTAGATACATTCAGACATCAATTCAATTGTCATGTTCACACATATAGAATCATTCAAATACATGTTTTAACATTCAGAAACATTCATTTACAAAGTATCATTCATCATCACTATCAACATCCCAATTATATCTTACAGTTTATGACCCCACATGCCTTCCTCCCCAGTTCCTGCCGCTAGACAACCACACAATGGATCCAAGAGGATATGCAGGCGTTCGCCAAAGACTATAGGCTGAGTTAACTATTGAGTTAACTCAGCCTATAGTCTTTGGCGAACGCCTGCAATCCTCTTGGATCCATTGTGTGGTCGTCTAGCGGCAGGAACTGAGGAGGAAGGCATGTGGGGTGATAAACTGTCAGGACTAGCACAGCAAGTTGCGATGGAGGTGGAGACGACGACGACGGTGGTGCTTCAGGCGACGCCTGCTTGGCCGGGTAGGGCTCGGCGAAAGGGTTCAACTGCGGCATGGCTTCGATGTAGTAGAGGGAAGGGAGGGGTTCAGAATCCTACGAGAAACGTTTAGAGATGAGGATATTACTGCGGAGGAGGAGGAAACGGTAGACGATATCTCGAGTTGGAATGTCCTCTCCGCGCATCAAGTTGCTCCAGTGCTTCAGTGGGTACATGTGCATCATCAACCTAAAATTTGACAAAAATAAACACACTAAATTAGCATTTGTATTAAAAAAGCAAACATTTAGCTTCAAGTTGTTACCGCAATGCCGCAAAAATTCATCCCTTGTGCCCTGAGGGATGAACGTGCCTTGTTTCCTCTGCTCATCATGGACTTCATGCTCATCATGAACATCATTCTCATCATGGTCAGCCATCTGAAAATGTCATTAAAAAGGCAAACATTTAGCATTTGTATCAACTAGAAAAAGGAAAACATTTAGCATTTGTATAAATTAGAAAAAGGAAAACATTTACCATTTGTATAAACATACATGTCTCTAAAATTGTGATCTTTTATCAATTAACAATCCTTCATTGTGATCTCCGCGCACATATAAGTCATCATTAGCTTCAATATTTTGTGGAGTTGGCAACCCAACTGAGAATGGACTGGAGTCATCATACTTATCATAGTACTCTTCTTCATCTATAGGATCTTCAATGAACTGTCTTTTACCATGAAGAACAACCGACCATTTATCATTTGCAGGATCATCGATATAGAATATTTGTTTTGCCTGTGATGCCAATATGAATGGTTCAGCCTTCTCGCCAATCATTTCAAAGTTCACCAAAGTGAAACCCAATTCATCCACTATAACTCCTTTGGTGTTATCAACCCAATTACATTTAAAGAGCGGAATATTGAAATCTATGTAGTCAAACTCCCAAATGTCTTCAATGACACCGTAATATGAAATTTTAGCTTCACGTGGACTCTTATCCTTTGCACTTGCAAAGTACATAGTTGACGCTTGAAGAGTGACCCCACTATTTTGGACGACACTCTTATCATCTTGGCGCTTTGTGTAATATGTGAATCCATTAATGTCAAACCCTTCATAAGACATAACATTCAGTTTTGGTTTAAAGGCGAGACATTTGATAGTTTCTGTAATATCATTTGGTGTTTGAGATAGTTGATGTAAGACTTTATCTTCAAACCACTTAGTAAAAGTCTTATTATGCTCTCTAGCAAGCCACATTGAACTTGCTCGAGGATGTTGTCTCTTTATGAAATTGGTATGTTCCTCGATATAAACACTCACTTCGTCCATATTATGTAAAATATACAAGTGAGCTTGTTCCAACTGCTCACGGCTGATTACTTTCACCCGTGATCCCAAAATTCCTTTGCCCTCCTCAATATTCTTGTCATTATCAGGAGTGTCATTACCACTGAGAAAGTCATTGCAGAAATCCATAACCTCTCTCGCCACATAACCTTCAATAATACTCCCTTCAGGACGATAACGGTTTCGAACATCACCTTTAAAAACGCTCATGTATCGTTCAAAGGGATACATCCAATGCAAGAAAACCGGTCCCAAGATTTTCACTTCCCTAGTCAAGTGGACAACAAGATGTACCATGATATCAAAGAACGAAGGAGGGAAATACATCTCAAGCTGACATAGGGTAACAACCACTTCTCTTTGCAAATTATCGAGAGTATCAGGGTCAATAACTTTGCTGCATAGACTGTTGAAAAAGAAACAAAGTCTGGTAATTGCAAACCTTACATGCTTCGGCAATATAGATCGAATTGCCACGGGCAATATTTGTTGCATTAGATTGTGACAATCATGAGATTTAAGACCTATCAACTTCAGATCTTTCATTGATACCAATCTACGGATGTTGGATGAGTAACCATTAGAGTGTGGCCATACTACATTGTGATTTCTTACCAAATTCATTGACAATGTCTTTTACTCTTTCATAAACAACATCCCCTGGTATAGGTTTAGGTGCACTCCGTTCATCATTCCATCCATTGAATGCTTTGCGCTTCCTACGATACGGATGGAATTTTGAAAGAAACCTTCGATGACCAAGATATACAGTCTTGCCGCCATATTTTAGTCTTATTGAATCAGTGTTTTCTTCACATATAGGACACGCTTTAGCTCCTTTGACACTATATCCAGACAAATTCCCATATGCCGGAAAGTCATTAATAGTGCAAAACAACATAGCATGCAAACAAAATGTCTCTCTTGCTGAAGCATCATAGGTCATCACACCTTCAGCCCAAAGTTTCTTTAAGTCATCAATCAAAGGTTCACGATAAACATCGATATCATTTCCGGGTTGTTTAGGGCCCGATATCTACAATGACAACATAACGTACTTATTTTTCATACACAGCCAGGGAGGAAGATTGTATATAACAAGCATGACTGGCCAAGTGCTATGTTGGCTGCTCAATGTCCCGTACGGATTCATCCCGTCTGTACAAAGCCCAAGTCTTAGATTCCTAACTTCTTCACCAAATTCAGGGAACAATACATCAATCTTCTTCCACTGTGGGGAATCAGACGCATGTCGTAGGATCCCATCATTATTTTTCTTAACATCTGCATGCCACCTCAAATTCTTCGCATCTTTCGGATTTGCAAACAAGCGTTGAAACCGTGATGTTATAGGTAGATACCACAACACCTTGGCAGGAGAACCAGTTTTGGACTCCCCCGAAGTCGTCAATTTATATCGTGACGCACCACATTTTGGACAATCTTTCAAATCTACATAGTCCTTTTGAAATAATACACAATCATTCGGGCATGCGTGTATCTTTTTGGCCTCCATTCCCATTGGGCACAACATTTTCTTTACCTGGTATGTTGAGATTGGCAGCTCGTTTCCTTCAGGAAGAATTTCTTTCAACAAAGTCAACAATTCAGTGAAGCTTTTGTCGCTCCATCTATTGTTAGCTTTCAACTTATACAATCTCAGCACAGCGCTAAGCTTCGTAAACTTAGCACAGCCTGTGTATAACGGTATCTCAGCATCATGCACAATGTTTGTAAAGATAGGAGGTGGATCGGTGTGCTCTACCCTACAACTATCCAGCATCGCATCAACAATGTCTGCTGGAACTGGTTCGTTCACATATACGTCATCGGAGGCAATTTCTTCTTCCACCCAAGCACTGCTATTGACATCTACTGGATTCGATTTTGAAATCTCTCCATGCCAGTGCCATTCTGTATAGCCTTGTACAATCCCGTTGCACATGACATGACTTTTGATTTCCTCACCAGTGTTGACTTTCAAGTTGTTACTGCAATGCCTACATGGACAGTAGAACCTATCTGTAGGTTTTTTCCTATGTTCCTCAGCAAATCTAGTAAACTGATCAAGACCAGATATAAACTCTGGGGTGCAACGATTACGAATGGACATCCATGATCTATCCATTCTATGATCAGAGAAAGCAAGTATATATTAGGAAAGAAAGTATATATTAGGAAACAAGTATATAAGCAAGTATGTCGTATTACAGTTCATCATTAAGAAAGATATAAGCAAGTATGTCGTATTAAAATAGACTAAACAATAAAAGAATTTTTTTTTGAGGCAAGACAATATGAGAAAATAGTAGTGTAATCATGTAAATGGGAACATTCATGGGAACACACACTTCAGTTATAAGCATTCATGTAGCAACTTACAGTTCCATTCATGGGAACACACACTTTAGTTATAACAATAACTAAACAAAGGGGTTGGTGTACCCCTAAACATGCGCATAATTAAAAAAACTATTAATACAGACAAGTCTAGATAGATAGACAACTAAATACTACACCAACATGGTCCCGCATGCATCAATAACTTCTTTTTGATGATGAAGCTGTGTCACGAAGCTCTCCAATCCAATCACGCCTCAGATTCAGATTCCTCATAGATGATATCCGACGCCGTGCGCTCATACCGCAGAAGATGATCGGGGGTCTCGCAGTTGTTGTTGGTTATCCAAACTTTGATGGAATTATCGCCAACTGGACGGAGAAAAAGCCTATTCCAACGGACCAGATACAGCTCTCCAATCCAATCACGCCAACCGGATTTTGATACAAGATTTCCCGCCAAATCATACTCAACCTCGATTACATGTGAATAATTTCCAAAAGTTAGGGTCACTTTACCAGGCATGTAGTGTCTTCCTTTTAGAAAACGCCAATGTTTGGGTATGACCAATTGGTTTAAGGAACGATCATCTAGGATGATGTCCAATTGTTCTTCAATAGGGAACGTTAACATTGACATAGAGGCCCAATTCATAGTCATTGTTATGGGAAGACAGAGACTGCACAATATTAGTATTAACAAAGTGTAAGTACATATAACGATGTTATATATTTTCAGAAAAATTGTATAACATCAGTTAACCTTTTAAACAAGTATATATTAGGAAAGAAGTATATATTAGTCAATCTTGGACGGGTTTCTAGGCCAACAAACACATTTGATGTCAATCTTATATATAATAAATGTGTACCACCTATCCCATCCTTGAACACCTAATCTCACTAGTAAGTGTATAATGTGTATTTGGTTTTCAAGAAAATTTCGGCAGCATTTCCCCGTTGTTCTCTAAGTACATATGTACTTAGAGAACAAACGGAGAAATGCTACCGAAATTTTCTCGAAAACCCAATACACATTATACACTTACATCCTAAGTGAGATTAGGTGTTCAAGAACAGTCCCAAACTGGGGACTATCCAAGATTTACTCCTACTGAGTAAATCTTGGACGGGTTTCTAGGCCAACAAATACATGTGTTGTCATTCTTATATAAACCCTATAATTCATGAAATCATTCTAATTCAATTTAATATGTTGGGATCACATAATTATATAATGACATCAGAATATATAGAAGAATCATAATTAACATGATTAACAACATGCTCATCAAACTAGGGTTTTCTTGAATATCATCTAATAAATCAAGAATTTCATAGTTTCAAACATGCAATAATTCACAATGCAATGTTATAAACTATAGGCAACATGGATAGATGAAATAAATAAACATCCAGCATCTATCACTTATTCAATCTTCAAGAAACCTTGACAAACATCCAACATCTATCACTTATATAATTAGCATGTATATACACCCTAAAGTGCCACAAATCATATAATAAAACTATCATGTTATGATATTAGGACCACTTAAAGCAGATTAGGCACATTAAGCAAGCAGAGTAGGGAGCCAATTTTGTGCAAGCAGATTAGGCAAGCAGATTAGGTCAGCACATAAAGAACCAATTTCGCGCCTGGGTAGGTCTGCAGGTACCTAGGCAAGAAGAGTAGGGTGAGGTCGAGCTGGTTGAGTACGTGGGTGGCGGCCGACGAGCTCCAGAACCAGCGGCAGTGACTCCGACGAGCAGGAGCGTCAGCCGCAGCAGGCAGGCAGGCGGCCAGGCGGCGGCAGGCAGGCAGCGGCCAGGCGGAGGAGAAGGAGAAGGGGGTACGGCGGCGCCGGTTCTCAGGCGTGGCAGGCAGGTGGGCACCAGGCGTTGCGGCGGCGCCGGTTGTCAGGCGTGGCGGCGGCGCAGGCGGTTGGAGCAGCAGGGCGGGCAGCAGGGCGGGCAGCAGGGGTGCCAGAGAAGAAATGCGTCGGAGAGGGGCGCCGGAGAGGGGACGCCGGAGATGGGGCACCGGAGAGAAGCGCCGGAGAGAAGCGCCGGAGAAAAACTAGTAGCAGCAGCAGAGAAATCGCCGGAGAAATCGCCGCAATAGGGAAATAGGGTAGCAATGAAACATAAGAAAGGGGAAGAGTCGGGCTATCGAAGGTTATGAAGTTCCCAAATAGCGTCGGTTGTTTACAAAAACCGACGCCTAAACATCTTTACCGTCGGTCGTTCGCAACATCCGACGTCCATTTGGACGATATTTTCGTGAAAATGTTTGGCGGGAACCACCTTCAGCGTCGGTGATTAAAGGACGACCGACGCGGAAAAGGACACTTTTCGCGCAAATTTCCATCACACATAAGCGTCGGTGTTTTAACTACAGACTCGACGCCGAAAGTGACATTATTTTTTTTGCTCGAAAATTGGATGACATTATGCGTCGGTTTTTTATAAACAACCGACGTTGTATACAAAGCGGTACCCGTGTTTGGCTGGTCTTTGAATATAGACGTCGGTTCTTCTAAATAACCGACGCCTTTAATATAAGGCGTCCGTGTTCCTTAATAACCGACGCCCAGAAAAGCGACACTGAATGCTATTTCTGTAGTAGTGATATATGTATATATATATATATATATATATATATATATATATATATATATATATATATATATGTATGTATATATATATACATATATATGTATACGTATATATATACATATATATATGTATATGTATATATGTATATATATGTATATATATACATATATATACGTATATGTATATGCGTATATATATGTATACGTATATATATATGTGTATATATATATATATATATATATATATATATATATATATGTGTGTGTGTGTGTGTGTGTGTGTATGTGTGTATACGTATTAGACTCAAGCGGAATAGAATTGCAAGAACATATTGCAGAAAAAATTATTTTGTTCCCAGACAAAATAGAAGACAAAAAACAACTTCAAAGATTTTTAGGATGTCTAAATAATGTCGAGAAATTTATAGAAAACTTACCAAAACTAAGGAACCCATTACAAAAACTACTAAAGAAAAATATGATCTTCCTCATGACAGTAGAACTTATAAATCATGTCAGATTTATAAATGAAAAATGTAAATATCTACCAAGATTAGACTTCCCTTTAGAAAGAGATGATTTAATAATAGAAACAGATGCCTCTGAAGAATTCTGGGGAGCAGTTCAACAGAAAAAAGATAAACAAAAAGAAAAAATATGTAGATATACCTCTAGAACATTCACAAAAACAAAAAAAGGTATCACTCAAATGAAAAAGAATTGTTAGCACTAAAAAAGGGAATTAAAAAATTATGCTACTTTTTATTAACTAAAAAATTTCTAGCACGAGTAGATAATACTCAAGCAAAAGCTTTCATTAAGAACAATTTACCATCTACTCCATAATATAAAAGATAAAGCACATGGAAAACACTTTTTGCATAATATGTTTTTGATATAGAAATTATTAAAGGCGAGATTAACTTTCTTGCAGATTTCTTATCAAGAGAATATAATGGAGTAAGTTGAAAAGAAATTTGCAGAACTAGAAGCTCTATTACAACGTATATGTAATCTACTCCAAGAGAACTATGTAGAATTAATTAAAATGATCCAAAAACAAGATAAAATTATTGACAATATAGAATAAAACAAGCAAGATATTACAGGTATTATTGCATATCTGAATTGCTTCAAAAAAGAAATACAACAGAAAGGAACAGAAACAGTACATATGGATAAAGCGATAGGTAAATGACCAATCAACATATCCCTCCAAATATCGGATTCAATCAGTAGTCAAAAAACTACTCACAGTACTAGCTTAACAGCAAGAGAAAGTAGTTTTAAAAATGTAAAAACCAGCCTCACGGCTAAAAGTATTATCTCTTCAGAGAAAAATGATAGCTAAATGGCCAGAAGCAGTTTTCAAACTGTAAGATTAAGCGTAAGTGCTAAAGATGATATCTCTTCAGAGTACAGTTCCCCCCTAACCACAGAAAATACTAAGAGTTCTAGGACTAAGAGTTCTCTGTCAAGTAATAGAAAAATTAATTAATGATAATCTAATTTGGTTGCATAAAGCTTTAGACAGTATAATCATTCTTTCTACCACAAGAAGAGCTAATATATCAACAAAAATTAATCTTGAAAGATTTCTAAAGAAAATATAAACTGGACAGATAAAATTGAGTTCCAAATGCCAGTAAATATTTTGCCAGCTCAAAAAGCACGAAGGAAGAATATGCCTTGTGTGCCAAAACAAAATGGATAAAGATAGCAACAACAGTAGTAGTTGCTAAAAATAGCTGTCAGAAAACTCCAAAACGTCAGCAATAACAGCGAAGTATCCCCGATGGGACAAGTGCCATGACAACAAGAAGCTTCTACAAAGCAAAACACTCACAACAGAACAAGTGTTCGGATGTAATGAATGAAGAAAAGTAAATGCACCTCAACGGAACACGTGTTCGGTGGTAATGTAAAGAAGAAAAGTATCATGTAGGCATCGTAAGAATACCGAAGAGAAGAGGGTCTATATAAATCCTCAACATATTGTAAGAGGCATCGACGGAGAAGTCAAAGAGAACCTCAAAAGAGTATGTAAATGTTCAAAGTGTTGTAGTTCAATAAAGAGAGAGCATCATCTCTATTTCTTTCTAATTCTAAAAAATGTGTCGTGTACACTAGTTCCCTTAGCGTAAGAAACCAACTTTAGTGAATGATAGTAATCCTTGCACTACTATAGAAGAGGAAAATACATAAGTAACCTATTACAACCCCATTCCAATATATCTTCACCTGTCGAGAGTCATCACTCCCTTAGATTATCCCAGAAGCCATTGTCCAGAAAAGTATGATTAAACAAAGGAATGCGCAAAGACGTGGGGACAGTCAGGCTATAGGATAATGATAAGGAGTTCGAGATCTGGAACATCTAAATCCAAGGATTGCTTCTCTTAAAAATCATTAAAGCTATGATTGGTTTGTCGTAACTGGTCTGGAAAATACATGAACTGGAGTTCTTTGAGTAGTTTTTCTTGATTGGTTTAAAGTAAGTATTGGAACTTGAGTTTCGTAACTTTGGGGGAGTTACAGAGTTATATACAAAATATAGCACCTGAGTTCCCTCTTAAAAAGAGCAGAAAATGAGTTCCAGAAAAACTAACAACATTTCTTATATAATTATATTCTTCATTCGTTACAAGTGACACATGTAAAAATATTTATGACTAGAAATATTAATGGTGAGGATATAGTTCGTTGCTAAAACCATAACATAATATGACAAGATTTCATATACTATAATCGCACTATGTAAAATATTTAACACTATAACCACCATTATCATTACAATCTACAAAATAAAAAATACAAATATTATGAAAAAAAACACCACACCATATGAAAACAATGTGATTTACATAATATATTTTTATTCTTCATGTTTAAATAATATGATGTACAAAATGATAATTAATTGTAACCATGCACAAATAATATAGTAAAATTTTTGTACAGATATTTTTTTTAATTTAATATTCTACATTGTGTTAAACAATGATGAACCAAAATTTATAATTACAAGCACATGAAATGTGGATATTATTATAATACTTTGTTTATACAAAGTAAAATAAAAATATTGTGATGGGATTTTAATCATAATATTTTTATTAAGATTATAATTGTACTATAATAAAATATTTTTAAAGGAGCAACATCGGCACCATAACTTCTTGTTATGGTTATTATGATTTCAAGAATATTATGATATTTTACAGATATGGTTCCTTTTTTATATCTTTAGCATGTTTATTTATTTGTATTATACAACAAAAATTAACAATATTTTTAGTGATTTCCATATTTACACTTACAACAAACCAATCACATGGAAGTGAATGGAACTGAAGTTCCAGAAACTAAACTGGGGTTCCCAGAAAATGGTTCCATAGAACTTATCACTTACATCAAACCAATAGGAGCCTTAGAGAAGATCGACTGGCACTGAAGATTAACGGAAGTAAGGTGGGCAACACATATATACAGACTTCATTTTTCTCTCTATAGTACTCAGAGTATTACTATCTATCTGCTAAAAATTGGTTTCTAATGCGTCAAAAGACATATCAAGCATGAAGTTACTAAAAATTCAGTGTAAAATAAGTAATAAACATAGACAGAATGATAAAGCTGAGAAAGCATTCAACACCCATAAGGGCAGCTCGAGTATGTTTTCAAATCATAATAGTAGAATCAAAAATTTCTGCCAACGTAAAGTGGTATCATAACCAAGTAATAATCTAAATAAATATGAGAATGAAGTTATATATGAACAAAACAAGTTAAAATATTTAGATAATAACATATACAAATCTTTAGACGTAGAATTTGAACTAAACATTGAATGATATGTACAAAAAACTAGAAGTACAATTTCATAAAAATAATTCAAAAAACTTTCAAAAGATTCAAAAAATGATAGTAGAATTACATAAAACAATGAAATATTTATATGAAAAACAAAATACTGAATGTATATCAAAAATAAATCTATTCCAAACAAGTGGAAATGAGATAAACTTATGCCCACTTCAGATAGAAGAAATAGATGACTTTAAAATAGAACAATTAGAAAACAAATATTTAGAAGTTGATGCAGAAGAACTAGATAACTTAAGCCAAGAAATTGTTAGATTAACGTAAAAAGTTAGAACCATAAATCTAAAACTCATAGAAAGAAAGACTTCTGGAAGTCAAGTAATGATGCCTATTCCCACAACTATTCCTAGAGGACAAGGTAGAAGAAATGAAATGCCAGAACAACTAGGAGCTAGATACTAGTCAGATCCTAGTTTTTGAAGAAAACCTACTGACAAAAATAGATACGAAGGAATAAATTGGGCATCAGACAGAAGACCAAATGATATTTCTCTAGAAACCCCAGTAGATTATATGAATCAAGAATCTATTAGTGCAAATGGAATTTATTTAAACCTAAATTGTGTTAGAAATATAGATGAGGCTATAACAAGATGGGTGAAAGCCACATATTTATCGATAACATCACAAAGTTATGATATTGACACAGCAATAAGATTTTGTCTTTTAACCTTTCAAGGAATCGTAGTAGATTGGTGGAAAGGATTAACTGATAATGATAAAGAAGCAATAAAAGGAACAACAACCACTTTAGCCCAAGTAGTAAATAATTATGAAAATAAATTACGCAGAGAATTTTTAGGAGAAACATGGAATACAAATAGAGATGTAGAGAAAGAAAAAGAAAAACAAAGATTTACATTTCTATTATATAATCTAAAGTTTTGTGACATGTGTCGCATAGATGACTATATATGTAAATTTTAGGAATATTTCTATAAAATATATGATAGAACTGACAAAGAAAACGTAATGAACAAAAGTCTATTAAATTTATTTTATACAAAGGTACCTGACCCTTGGGGATTTAAAGCCATGCAATTATACCCCCAATATATAGGACAGCGAGCAGATTCATTGGGAGGAAGAATAGAATTTCTAAGAATGAAATTAGAAGAATGGTGTGCAGAAGCCACATTAAGTAGAAAAAACCAATAAAGTAGTAAAACAAGGACTTTGTTGTTCATAATTGACTCATGCAATAACCATAGGATGCTGGACACCGGAGGCGGACACAAGGAGAGATGCATTCACGACGGCTCCCGTTTGGGTCTCGCTCCCCAATGTTGGTAAACATTGGACCCCAAGGGCTATTGTGGTGATCGCCAATGCCATTGGGGCTCCAAGAGCAATTGACAGACGTTCAGATGGCACCATAACATGATGTTCTAGGGTGTGTGTGGACATATCTACTACGATTGAGCCTCCTCTGGAGGTGATGGTTGAACTACCCAATGGCGAGGAGTGGGAGGTCAAAGTCAGATATGAAGCCATGCCTCATAGGTGTGTAGAGTGCAGGGTGTTCGGACATGATATAGGCAAATGATTGGGCGCATGCAAAGATGTCAACTTCGACCCTCCAATTGTCCCTGAGCAGCCTAGGGGAAGAATGAGGAGATCGGAGAAGGAAAAACCAAAACTTCCGAACCAGAGAAAAGGCAAGGATAGGATGAGTGATATGTCTGATATTGGCCAATCGTCTAGCGATAAATAGATGGCGGTCGACACGAACTCCATCGAGGTAACCGAGGAGGGGAAGGTTCTTGAGGCTATGCCTCTTACTGAGCAGGTTAATGAGGAGGTTGTGTCAGCTGTGGTAACTGAGGAGGTTGGGGTAGCTATGGTAACTGAGGAGGTTGTGGCAGTTGTGGTAACCAACCCTACGGCTTATGTGGGGGAAGTGATTGTGGAAATGCCCAACACATGAGAGAAAATAGTTGATGGAAGTAGTGGGACCCAGTTTGCTATTCTTGATCATTTAGATGAAGACAACAACCTGGAGAATGACACAGATAGAGGAAGGAACCAGGTGGAGATGAGGAGATCCAAAAAGAAGAATAAGAAGTCCAACCGCTCTGGAGATGGGAGCAGATAGAAGACATCTTAATGCCCATCCTCGCATGGAACGTGCGAGGAGCTTCCCTAGCGGGGAGTCAGAGGGAAGTGAGGAAGACAATAAATGAAGAGGGACCTAGTTCTTGTGCTTCGAGACTAGGATTAGAAGAGAAGTCAGGGACATGGTTGATTCCTTATTTCCAGTAGGCTGGAGGGCTTTGTCCAATTTGGACCAAGTCAAAGGAGGAAGGATAGTAATAGGTTGGGATCCAAGAGCCTGGAATACTGATGCTATCAGTTTCACTGACCAAGTCTGCATGATTAGTTGCTACAATAAGGGTGGGATGTCTTTTATCACCTCATCTATTTATGTGGAGAATCTCGAGAAGGAAAGGGAGAGTATTTTGGAAACACTAACCAACACAACCCAAGAAGAGGTGCCTTGGCTCGTTATAGGTGACTTTAACAACATCAGGAAGGCCAAAGACAAGTATGGGGGGAGAAGAGTTCCTAATAGAGTGATGGATGCCTTTAACAACATGGTGGACAGGATTGAGCTATTTGAGCTAATTGTGAAAGGGGGGTGAACCTCTTGGTCTAATAAGCAACATGGTGTGAGGAGAATCGCTAGTGCCATTGACAAATGCCTTGTAAACGAAGCATGGTTGGATATATGGCCCAATTCTGCTATCAAAATGGGTGTTAATCCACTGAGTGATCATGCATGGATGAAAATTGAGTTAGTTAACATGACTCACCAACCTCGACCCTTTAGATTCAGCAATTGGTGGTGCAATTGGGGTGGTTTCAAGGAAGTGGTGAAAGAAGCTTGGAGCCATGAAGTGATAGGTAATCTGTTGTTCATCACTCTGAAAAAGTTATAAAATACTAAGAAAGCCTTGAAGCTTTGGAGCAAAGAAAAAGCAAACCTCTGCAACCTGTTGGGCAAAGCAAAGAGAGAATATGAAACAGATGTGATGGAAGTCAAACTTGACCCCCTGAATGAAGAGAAGACAGAAAAGGAAATGATATTGGAGAAAAGGTTGAAGCAACTAAAGAAGGCCGAAGAAACCTTTCTGTGGCAGAGGAGTCATATGGCTTGGATCAAATACGGTGACCACAACACGAGAACCTACAACACTGCCATAAAGAAGAAAGAGATGCATGAGACTATACATGAGCTCATAAATGAAGAAGGATAAATGGTTGAAGGAAGAGCAGCTATCACCATTAATGTGACGAGACACTTCTTTCAACTTTACAACAGAGAAGGTGGTAACTTCCCTATTAAAGAGGAGATGCTACCGAGGGTCCGCATCATAGATGAGATGAACAGGGAACTATGTAAGATTGCTTCTGAGGAGGAAATCAAAGTGGCAACATTTTCCACTAATCCATCTAAGGCACCTGGGCCGGATGGGTTTAATGGGAAATTCTTCCAAATGATGTGGGGCATCATAAGGAGGGATATCATTGAAGTTGTGAGATGGTTCATGGGAGGTGGGAGGATGGTGAGAGTTGTGAACCACGCTTTCATCAAACTCATACCTAAGAAGAAGGAAGCTACCAATATGAATGACTTTAGACCCATAGCTTGTTGTGGGGTCCTATATAAAATTATTGCCAAGCTTATTGCAGGTAGACTGAAGGCTATCTTACCAAAGATCATCTCAAAAGAACAAAGTTATTTCATCCCAGGTAGAAGGATTGCGGACAGCACCCTTTTGGCGGCCGAGTTCATGGTGGGCTTCAACATCAAGCGTGAGTCGGCCAAAGCTTGCATGAAGGTCGACTTAACTAAAGCATATGACCATGTAAGATGGGAATTCTTATGGAGAGTGATGAACAAAATGGGTTTTGACCCTAGATGGACAAATCTGATTAAAGAATGCGTACAGACTACCTCCTTATCTATCTTGATTAATGGCTCACCAGAGGGACTTTTCAAGTCTAGCAATGGGTTGAGATAGGGTAACCCCATGTCCCCCCTCCTATTCACTCTGGTTATGGAAGGCCTCACTAATATGCTACAGATAGCGGAAGAGAAATGTGCTATTAAGACTTTCCACACCAATGGTATAAAAGTCCTATCCCATTTAATCTTCACGGATGATGTGATGCTATTCTCAAAGGGGAATGCGAAAAGACTACATGAATTGAAAAGAGTTCTTATCCAGTTTGCTAAGATGACTGGGCTCTACATCAGCCATATAAAATCAAAAATCTACTGCTCTAGATCTTGTGATAGTAGGAGAGGTAGGTTGAAGATGGAAATAGGTATGGAAGGTGGAGAGTTCCCTACGAGGTACATTGGGGCACTTATTGCAGGTGGGAAAGGAGCTACTAAAGACTTCATGGCATTCCTTGATGGCATTAGAACAAAGGTGGAATAGTGGATTGGGATCAAAATCTCCATGGATGGGAGGTTAGTCCTTGTAAGATCGGTCATCCAAAGCATGATTAGATTTTACAGGGACATTTTTGAGATACCAAACCCAGTGGTGGACAGAATGAAATCCATAACAACAAATTTTGTTTGGGGAGGTAAGCACCATAATGTGGCTTGGGATGTGATTGTTGAACCCTTTCAGAAAGGGGGGTTGAACATCAAGCACCCCAAGGACATTGTGGACAGTTGCAGAATGAAAAGACTGGACAAATTTTTTAGAGATAAAGACAATGTGTGGACAAGTTGGTTGAGGCTTAGGTATGGCTTTATACCTTCTATGACCATGCAACAATCAAGAGTTTGGCGGCAAATGTGCTACAGCTGGGAGAAGGCACAAAACTTCTACGATGTTTATGACGATGGTTTGATGGTATTAAAAGATTCATACATCACACCATGGATCAACTCGGTCGAAGGCTCTTGTGTATACTGGTTTAAAACACTTTTGGGCCCCTTTCACATACCAAAGTGGAGTACAACAACCTAAAAAGCCATCTTGAAGAAGTTAACAACTAAAGATAGGATGCGCAGATGGGGATTGCAAGTTAGCGCTAACTGTTGTCTCTGTGAAAGAGAAGTGGAGGATCACGATCATTTGTTTAAGGCCTGCAGCTACTCCATGTACTTATGGAGAACAATCTGCCTTAAAATGGTTGGACTGCCAACAACCATATGTGTTTTGAAGATACCATCAAGTATTTTGATGTCTCAAACAAATCCAAATATGAAATTGGATTTTTTGGGTTGTGCATTACCCTTTTTTGTTACGTTGTATGGTAGGAGAGAAACAAAAGAGCCCATGGTAGTAGTAGGGCTACTGAATTAGACCTCATTTAGAAGATATGTATAGACATTAGAAACATGGTTCGAGCTAGAAAAGACCTTGCCAAAGGCAGCTCACCACTTGCTAGAAAGTTTTGGTGCTTTTTGTAGAGTTACGCCCTAGATTGTGTGAGCTGCTCTGTATGTAAGTTTGGTCATAGTTGTAATGTGTGATGGGTAGCTCTGCTACACCTTTTGGCAATACTATTTACCTATTTCCAAAAAAAATAACCATAGGATGTGAGCCAATGAGGTATAATAGAAGAAATAAATATAAGTTTAAAAAGAGAAAAAGGTTTGGTTTTAAACCGAAACCAAAGAAAAAATATTATAGAAAAAAGAGGAACTATAATAAAAATGCAAAGAACCCAAAAGAATGTAAATGCTTTATATGTCAGGAAAAAGGTCACTATGCCAACAAATGCCCAAATAGAGGATCTAAGAAAATTAACCAAAAGCAATTTGAAGAAATAATAGAAGAAGAACATTCTGAAATAGAAAACATTCAAGAATTTGTTCAAATAACAGATGATGAACAATCAGATGGATCAATCTCTTATTTCTCAGACACATAATCAGACTGAAGAAGAAATAATCGAAGAATACCAAGAAGAAGCAGGAAGCTTCTTGCAAGAGGTATTAATAGATAGGAGATTATTTAATCGAATAAGAAACACTAAATTAATATTAGAAAACTCAGATGGATTTAGAACATGTCTCTTTGAAAAAATTACTCAAAGAAAACATATTTTCTACTACGGAATAACCAACAGAGAAATGCATATGCATATAGAATACACTAGAAATAGAATAAATATACCTTTACTTTGAAAAGAAGACTTAATGAGAAAAATGGAAAAAAATAAAAGATAGATCTAAAATAGGATGGATTCATATAGAAGCTATCCAAATGATGATAAAAGAAACCCTTAAAGAAGGAATAGTTTCACCTATAAATATTGTATTAATGGACAATAGAATTAATGACAGAAGAGATGCTACGTTAGGAATATTACAAGGAAATCTCAGTCATCAAAATTTAATCTTTAATATTTATCCAAAGATAAGTGTAAACATTAAAGATAATAATATAAACAGAACTTTAAGTTAGATACAAGATTTTCAAAGAATAGAATTCATGAAAAAGGATCCATTCCTTATTCAATAACCTATATAATAAGCTATGCTATTAGCAACACACATCATTCTGAAAAATTTGAAGACAAAGATATTATAATACTTCCTAACATATTCAAAGATATAGGAAACATTACAAAACATAACATAAACTCATAAATAGAGATACCAGAAAACATAAATATAGATGTCTCTGAAAAACCCTTAGTAACAGATAATAAAATCCCAAGAAAATTACGTTATGAGGGAAATCAGTTACAATTGACAAATGGAGATATAATAGAAGAAGCTACAGCAAGCACATATAGATATGATGGTATACTATGACCAATACTAAGAAATTTACAAAGAACATCAAGTTTAAGAATTCTAGCATATAATAGAAATGCTAGAAATTAGAAACTATATGGAAAATATTTTAATGGACCTGAATGGAGTATGACTACAATATTAATAGATTCAGGCATAGGAGCTTCATTTATCCAATATGGAATGATACCTTATATAGAAAAAATACCCATAGGATCACCCTATGCATATATGAATTTTGATGGACAAGAATATGAAATCACACAACAAGTTATTATTCCAATTGAAATAAAAAAAATATAAGGATTAACATAACACTTTGTGTGCAATCAGATAGTCGCAATGATGATATAGAAATTATATTAGAAATGAGTGCATTACAACAAATGGAACCATTTTCCTTACAAAGTGAAGGACTATATTTTACACATAATAATCAGGAGTATTTTTGCAAAAAAGAAAATGATTAATATATATAGTGTCTATATTGTTGCAGGAATCATATATGAAGAATATAAAATGGAATGCTTTCATGCATTCCTAGATACTAGTGCAGGAACTTGTATTGCCCGAAGACAATGCTTTCCTGAAAATTACATTACAACATTACCTACATTATATGGAATGGATTTATAGGAAAAAGACATGCATTAACTCATGGAGTCAAAAAACCTAAAATTGTCCTAGGAAATTACATAGTTACATGTCCACCATTCTATACCCCTGAATATGCACAACAAGACATATTACTAGGAAATAATTTTAAACAAAAATTCAAACTATATATGCAACACCAACAATATATTCAATTATTAACACCTTGTGATCACTGGATTACAGTAAAAAGAGTCCACAAAGCTTATAAAAGAGACAAATTTATTTTTTGTAGAAAATGTGGTGATTATAATAAAAAACAAAAACAACTAATCAAAGGCAATGTCATTGCATAATTAAATATGCAAAACATCGAAGCATTATTTGAAAAGAACTATAGTGAGAATACATTAGCCCACTTGGATATTAGCCAAGAATGGACTACAATAGAATTAATAGACTCCACTAAAATAATCAGAGTAAAACCTATGAGATATAATCATGTTGATGTCAAATAATTTAGAGTCCAGTTGAAGGAAAAAACATGTATTTAAAATTTGACTGTAAATCAGGATTTTATCAAATAAGACTAGATGAAAAAAGTATACCTTTAACGGCATTCAGTACCCCACAGGTACATTATGAATGGAGAGTAATGCCTTACAGATTAAAAAATGCTCCACAAATATACCAAAGGAGAATGGATAGGGTATTCGAGCCATATAATTCTTTTTGTCTAGTATATGTTGATGATATTCTGATAGCTAGCAAAAATGAAGAAGAACACTATAAACATTTGCAAATATTTTCCCTTCTATGTCAAAAAGCAGGAATAGTACTCTCTAAAAAGAAAATAGAAATCTGTAAATCTAAAATAGAATTCTTAGGACTAAAATTAGACTCAAGCAGAATAGAATTGCAAGAACATATTGTAGAAAAAATTGTTATGTTCCCAGACAAAATAGAAGACAAAAATAACTTCAAAGATTTTTAGGATGTCTAAATTATGCAGAGCAATTTTTAGAAAACTTAGCAAAACTAAGGAACCCGCTACAAAAACTACTAAAGAAAATACGATCTTCCTCATGACATAAGAACTTATAAATCATTTTAGATTTATAAAAGAAAAATGTAAAAATCTACAAGATTAGACCTCCCTTTAGAAGGGGATGATTTAATAATAGAAATGGATGCCTCTGAAGAATTCTGGGGAGCAGTCCTAAAGTAAAAAGATGAAAAAAAAATGTAGATATACCTCTAGAACATTCACAGAAATAGAAAAAAGGTATCACTCGAATGAAAAAGAATTGTTAGCACTAAAACACTCGAATTAAAAAATTCTCCTACTTTTTATTACCTAAAAAATTTCTAGCACGAGTAGATAATACTCAAGTAAAAGCTTTCATTAAGAACAATTTACCATCTACTCCAGAATATAAAAGATTAAGAAGATGGCAAACATTTTTTGGAGAATATGGTTTTGATATTGAAGTTATTAAAGGTGAGACTAACTTTCTTGTAGATTTCTTATCAAGAGAATATAATGGAGCAAGTTGAAAAGAAACTTGCATAACTAGAAGCTCGATTACAATGTAATTGTAATCTACTACAAGAATATTATGTAGAATTAATTGAAATGATCCAAAAACAAGATAAAATTATTGACAATATAGAAGAAAGTAAGGAAGATATTGCAGGTATTATTGCATATCTGAATTGCTTCAGAAAAGAAATACATCAAAAAGGAACAGAAACAGTATAGATGGATAAAGCGACAGGTAAATGACCAATCGACATATTCCTCCAAATATCTGATTCAATTAGTAGTCAAAATATATTGACAGTACTAGCTTAACGGCAAGAGAAAGCAGTTTTAAAACTGTAAAAACTAGCCTCATGGCTGAAAGTATTATCTCTTCGGAGAAAAATGATAGCCAAACGGCTAGAAGTAGTTTTCAAACGGCAAGAACAAGCTTAAGTGCTAATGATGATATCTCTTCGGAGAACAGTTCCCGCCTAACCGCGGAAAATACTATCACTTCGAAGAAAGAACCCCGCAAGACAGCAGACAATATAAAATTGATGCCCGAAAAAATATTTAAATTTAGGGTATCTCAGATTGAGCAGGATTATGACCTGCAATTGAGCCTTACAAAATTTTCAACAAAATATGAAAATGAATACAGATTTCTACTAGAGATTGTTTACAATCTCAAAATAACAGAGACTTGTGTTCCAGTTCACAAAAAGATTTACCCAAGAATTAACTTTGATAAAGGAGCAGATCCAAGAATTATCAAAGATTACTTTAGAATTGGAGCGGCAAATCAAATATATCTAAGTCCTGATCTTGGAGAAATTTAAGGGATTCACCAAGAAATTATCAAAGCAATTAGAGAATTCAGAAGTAACAATCCACTAGTAAAACCTACTAGTGAGATTTACGTTAAAATCTTCTCAGCATTCGAAGACTAGGGAAAATTAAAAAAGTTCAGTCCAGTTCACTGCATTCAAATTGGAGTATCATCTTCAGATTACGTCAAAGAAATAGATGAAAGTTTCCGAAAAGAATTTGAAGGAATAAAATTGATAAAGAATTTGTTGAAGTCAAAAGAGCCCTAGGACTAAGAGTTCTCTGTCAAGTAATAGAAAAATTAATTAATGATAATCGAAGCTGGTTGCATAAATCTTGAGACAGTATAATCATTCTTTCTACCATAAGAAGAGCCAATATATCGACAAAAAATAATCTAGAAAGATTTCTAAAAAATAGAAATTGGATAGATAAAATCGAGTTGCAGATCCTAGCAAATATTCTGCCAGCTCAGAAAGCATGAAGGAAGAATATACCCAGCGTGCCAAGACAAAATGGATAAAGACAACAACAGTAGTAGTAGTCGCTAAAAATGGCTGCAAAAAAACTCCAAAACGTCAGCAATAACAGCCAAGTATCCCCGATGGGACAAGTGCCATGACAACAAGAAGCTTCTACAAAGCAAAATACTCGCAACGGAACAAGTGTCCGGCTGTAATGAAAGAAGATAAGTAAATACATCTCAACGGAACAAGTGTCTGGTGGTAATGTAAAGAAGAAAAGTATCATGTAGGCACCGTAAGAATGCCGAAGAGAAGAAAGTCTATATAAACCCTCAACATATTGTAAGAGGCATCGACGGAGAAGTCGAAGAGAGCCTCAAAAGAGTAGTAAATGCTCTAACTGTTCTAGTTCAATAAAGAGAGAGCATAATCTCTAATTCTTTCCAATTCCAAAACATGTGTCGTGAACACTAGTTCCCTTAGCGTAAGAAACCAACTTTACCAAATGATATTAATCCTTGCACTACTATAGAAGAGGAAAATCCGTGTGTAACCGGTTACACCCCCATTCCATAGAAGACAAAAAACAACTTCAAAGATTTTTAGGATGTCTAAATTATGTAGAGCAATTTATAGAAAACTTAGAAAAAATTAAGAAACCCACTATAAAAACTACTAAAGAAAAATATGATCTTCCTCATGATAAAAGAACTTATAAATCATGTCAGATTTATAAAAGAAAAATATAAAAATCTACGAAGATTAGACCTCCCTTTAGAAGGAGATGATTTAATAATAGAAATGGATGCCTCTGAAAATTTTTGGGGAGCAGTCCTAAAGAAAAAAGATGAACAAAAAGAAAAAAATATGTAGATATACCTGTGGAACATTCACAGAAATAGAAAAAAGGTATCACATGAATGAAAAAGAATTTTTAGCACTAAAAAAGAGATTTAAAAAATTTTCCTACTTTTTATTACCTAAAAATTCTCTACCACGACTAGATAATACTCAAGTAAAAGCTTTCATTAAGAACAATTTACCATCTACTCCAGAATATAAAAGATTAAGTAGATGGCAAATGTTTTTTGCACAATATGTTTTTGATATAAAATTTATTAAAGGCAAGACTAACTTTCTTGTAGATTTCTTATCAAGAGAATATAATGGAGCAAGTTGAAAAGAAACTTGCAGAACTAGAAACTCGATTACAACGTAATTGTAATCTACTACAAGACAATTACATAGAATTAATTGAAATGATCCAAAAATAAGATAAAATTATTAACAATATAGAAGAAAGCAAGAAAGATATTACAGGTATTATTGCATATCTGAATTGCTTTAGAAAAGAAATACATCAAAAAAGAACAGAAACAGTACAGATGGATAAAGCGACAGGTAAACGACCAATTGACATATCCCTCCAAATATCTGATTCAATTAGTAGTCAAAAAATATTGACAGTACTAGCTTAACGGCAAGGGAAAGCAGTTTTAATACTGCAAAAACCAGCCTCACGACTAAATGTATTATCTCTTCAGAGAAAAATGATAGCGAAATGGCCAGAAGTAGTTTTCAAACTACAAGAACAAGCTTAAGTGTTAAAAATGATATCTCTTCGGAGAACAGTTCCCGCCTAACCATGGAAAATACTATGTCTTTAGAAAAAGAACCCCGCAATACAGCAGACAATATAAAATTGATGCCTAAAAAATATTTAAATTCAAGGTATCTCAGATTGAGAAGGATTATGACCTACAATTGAGCCTTACAGAATTTTCAACAAAATGTGATAATCAATACAGATATCTACTAGAGATTATTTACAATCTCAAAACAACAATGACTTGTGTTACAGATCACAGGGATTTACCCCAGAATTAACTTTGATAAAGGAGCAGATCCAAGAATTATCAAAGATTACTTTAGAATTGGAGCAGAAATTCTAATATATTTAAGTCCTCTGTCAAGTAATAGAAGAATTAATTAATGATAATCAAAGCTAGTTGCATAAAGCTTGAGATAGTATAATCATTCTTTCTACCACAAGAGTCAATATATCGACAAAAATTAATCTAGAAAGATTTTTTAAGAAAATAGAAACTGGACAGATAAAATTGAGTTGCAGATCCCAGCAAATATTCTGCCAGCTCAGAAAGTACGAAGGAAGAATATGTCCAGTGTGCCAAGACAAAATGGATAAAGACAACAATAGTAGTAGTATTCGCTAAAAATGGCTGCCAAAAACTCCAAAATGTTAGCAATAACAGCAAAGTATCCCTGATAGGACAAGTATTATGACAACAAGAAGCTTCTACAAAGCAAAACACTCACAATGGAACAAGTGTCCAGCTGTAATGAAAGAAGAAAAGTAAATACATCTCAACAGAATAAGTGTTCGGTGGTAATGTAAAGAAGAAAAGTATCATGTAGGCATCGTAAGAATGTCGAAGAGAAGAGGGTCTATATAAACCCTCAACATATTATAAAAGGCATCGACAGAGAAGTCAAAGAGAGCCTCAAAAGAGTATATAAATGTTTTAAGTGTTCTAGTTCAATAAAGAGAGAGCATCATCTCTAATTCTTTCCAATTCCAAAAAATGTGTCGTGTACACTAGTTCCCTTAGTGTAAGAAACCAACTTTACCGAATGACAGTTATCCGTGTATGTACTACTATAGAAGAGGAAAATCCATGTGTAACATGTTACACCCCCATTCAATAGAAGACAAAAAATAACTTCAAAGATTTTTAGGATGTATAAATTATGCAGAGAAATTTATAGAAAACTTAGCAAAACTAAGGAACCCGCTACAAAACTACTAAAGAAAAATATTATCTTCCTCATGACAGAAGAACTTATAAATCATGTCAGATTTATAAAAGAAAAATATAAAAATCTACTAAAATTAGACCTTCCTTTAGACAGAGATGATTTAATAATAGAAATGGATGCCTCTGAAAATTTTTGGGGAGCAGTCCTAAAGAAAAAAGATGAACAAAAAGAAAAAATATGTAGATATACCTCTGGAACATTCATAGAAACAGAAAAAAAGGTATCACTCGAATGAAAAAGAATTGTTAGCACTAAAAAAAAGAATTAAAAAATTCTCCTACTTTTTATTACTTCAAAAATTTCTACCACAAGTAGATAATACTCAAGTAAAAGCTTTCATTAAGATCAATTTACCATCTACTCAAGAATATAAAAGATTAAGCAGATGACTAACATTTTTTGCAGAATATGTTTTTGATATAAAATTTATTAAAGGCGAGACTAACTTTCTTGTAAATTTCTTATCAAAAGAATATAATGGAGCAAGTTGAAAAGAAACTTGTAGAACTAGAAGCTCGAGTACAACGTAATTCCAATATACTACAAGACAATTATGTAGAATTAATTGAAATGATTCAAAAACAAGATAAAATTATTGACAATATAGAAGAAAGCAAGAAAGATATTGCAGGTATTATTGCAGATATGAATTGCTTCAGAAAAGAAATACAACAAAATGGAACAGAAACAGTACGGATGGATAAAGCGACAGGTAAACGACCAATCGACATATCCCTCCAAATATCTGATTCAACCAGTAGTCAAAAAATATTGACAGTACTAGCTTAACGGCAAGAGAAAGCAGTTTTAAAACTGCAAAAACCAACCTCACAGTTGAACAAGGGCGGAACCAAGGGGGGGCGGGCAGGGCCCATGCCCCCCCCCAAAAAAACTAAAAAAATAAACATACATATACATATATTTGTAACTTATATTTATAATATATATCATGTATGACGCATAAAAGACACGAATGTGAAAGTAGTATATTGGTTTGCAGCTGCACTCATGTACCAAAGGTCATGAGTTTGATTCTTGGTGTGGGCATTACACATTTTTTTGCAATAAATGTTGAATATAGTTACTATTAATACAATGTTTCACATATAAAGACACAAAATTGAAAATGGTGTAGCGGTTGATATGTTATTTGATGTACCAAAGGTCATGGGTTCAAACCTTACAATGAACATTTAGGTTTTGGCCCCCCCAACCTATGGGTCCTGGTTCCGCCATTACGGCTGAATGTATTATCTCTTCAGAGAAAAATGATAGCCAAACGGCGAGAAGCAGTTTTCAAACTGCAAGAACAAGCTTAAGTGTTAAAGATGATATCCCTTCAGAGAACAGTTCCCGCCTAACCGTGGAAAATACTATGTCTTCAGAAAAAGAACCCCACAATACAGTAGACAATATAAAATTGATGCTCGAAAAAATATTTATATTCAGGGTATCTCAGATTGAGCAGGATTATGACCTATAATTGAGCCTTATAAAATTTTCAACAAAACGTGATAATGATTACATATATCTACTAGAGATTATTTACAATCTCAAAAAAATAGAGACTTGTGTTACAGATCACACAGAGATTTACCCCAGAATTAACTTTGATAAAGGAGCAGATCAAGAATTATCAAAGATTACTTTAGAATTGGAGCGGCAATTCTAATATATCTAAGTCCTGATCTTGGAGAAATTCAAGGGCTTTCCCAAGAAAATATCAAAGCAATCAGAGAATTCAGAAGTAACAGCCCACAAGTAAAGTCTACTAGTGATATTTATGTCAAAATCATCTCAGCATTCAAAGACTAGGGAAAATTAAAAAAGTTCAGTCCAGTTCACTGCATTCAAATTGGAGTATCATCTCCAGATTACGTCAAAGAAATAGAAGGAAGTTTTTGAGAAAAAAAATTAAAATAAATAAAATTGACAAAGAATTTTTTGAAGTCAGAAGAGCTCCAGGACTAAGAGTTCTCTATCAAGTAATAGAAAAATTAATTAATGATAATCGAAGCTGGTTGCATAAAGCTTAAGACATTATAATCATTCTTTCTACCACAAGAAGAGCCAATATATTGACAAAAATTAATTTAGAAAGATTTCTAAAGAAAGTAGAAATTGGACAGATAAAATTCAGTTGCAGATACAGCAAATATTCTACCAGCTCAGAAAGAACGAAGGAAGAATATGCCCGGTGTGCCAAGACAAAATAGATAAAGATAGCAACAGTTGTAGTAGTCGCTAAAAATAGCTGCCAGAAAACTCCAAAACGTCAGCAATAACAACAAAGTATCCCCGATGGGACAAGTACCATGACAAAAAGAAGCTTCTGCAAAGCAAAACACTCACAACAGAACAAATGTCCGGCTGTAATGAAAGAAGAAAAGTAAATACACCTCAACGGAACAAGTGTTCGGTGGTAATGTAAAGAAGAAAAGTATCATGTAGGCATTGTAAGAATGTCGAAGAGAAGAGGGTCTATATAAACCCTCAATATATTGTAAGAGGCATCAACCGAGAAGTCAAAGAGAGCCTCAAAAGAGTATGTAAATGTTCTAAGTGTTCTAGTTCAATAAAGAGAGAGAGCATCATCTCTATTTCTTTCCAATTCCAAAAAATGTGTCGTGTACACTAGTTCCCTTAGCGTAAGAAACCAACTTTAGCGAATGATAGTAATCCTTGCACTACTATAGAAGAGGAAAATCCATGTATAACCTAATACATCCCCTTTAGAAGGAGATGAATTAATAATAGAAACAAATTCCTCTGAAAAATTTTGAGGAACAGTTCTAAAGAAAAAAGATGAAAAAAAAGAAAATATATGCAGATATACCTCTAGAACATTTACAGAAATATAAAAAAGATACCACTCAAATGAAAAAGAATTATTAGCACTTAAAAAGGGAATAAAAAAATTATCCTACTTTTTATTACCCAAAAAATTCCTAGCACGAGTAGATAATACTCAAGTTAAATCTTTTATTAAAAACAACTTACCATCTATTCCTGAATACAAAAGTCTAAGCAGGTGGTAAATATTTTTTGCATAATATATTTTTGATATAGAAGTTATTAAAGGCGAGACTAACTTTCTTGCAAATTTTCTATCAAGAGAATATAATGGAGCAAATTGAAAAGAAACTTACAGAACTAGAAGCTCGATTACAACGTAATTGTAATCTACTACAAGACAATTATGTAGAATTAATTGAAATGATCCAAAAACAAGATAAAATTATTGACAATATAGAAGAAAGCAAGTAAGATATTGTAGGTATTATTGCAGATCTGAATTGTTTCAGAAAAGAAATACAGCAAAAAGGATTAGAACCAGTATGGATGGATAAAGTGACAAGTAAACGACCAATTAATATATTCCTCCAAATATCTGATTCAATCAGTAGTCAAAAAACTACTGACAGTACTAGCCTAACGGCAAGAGAAAGCAGATTTAAAACTACAAAACCAGCCTCATGACTGAAAGTATTATCTCTTCGAAGAAAAATAATAGCCAAATGGCCAGAAGCAATTTTCAAACTGCAAGAACGAGCTTAAGTGTTAAAGATGATATATCTTCGAAGAACAATTCCCGCCTAATAGTAGAAAATACTATCTCTTCGGAGAAAGATCCCCGCAATACAAAGACAATATAAAATTGATGCCCGAAAAAATATTTAAATTCAGGGTATCTCAGATTGAGCAGGATCATGACCTGTAATTGAGCCTCACAGAATTTTCAACAAAATATGAAAATGAATACAGATCTCTACTAGAGATTGTTTACAATCTCAAAATAATAGAGACTTGTGTTCCAGATCACACAGGGATTTACCCCAAAATTAACTTTGAAAAAGGATCATATCCAAGAATTATCAGAGATTGCTTCAGAATTCGAGCAAAAAATTTAATATATCTAAGACCTGATCTAGGAGAAGTTCAAGGACTTCCCCAAGAAAATATTAAAGCAATCAAAGTGTTCAAAAATAATAGTCCACTAGTGAAACCTACTAGTGATATTTACGTCAAAGTATTCTCAACATCTGAAGACTGGGAAAAGTTATAAAAGTTTTATCCAGTCCACTGCATTCAAATTGGAGTATCATCTCCTGATTACGTCAAAGAAATTGAAGGAAACTACCGGAAAAAATTCAAAGGAGACAAAATTGACAAATAATTTATTGAAGTCAGAAGAGCTCTAGGATTGAGATTTCTCTGCCAAGTAATGGAAAAATTAATAAATGATAATCGAAGTT
>OY856409.1:1932527364-1932739864 GCA_963693085.1 Alisma plantago-aquatica
TCAAGACAATTCTCAATTAAGTGACAACAATTCAGATCAAGATAGGTGAAATTATTTAAATCTAAATAGATTTAGCAGAAAATTATGGGTGTAGCTAAGATACTAAAATCTAATTGTATGACACTAAGAGTTTCATTGGAATGCGAGAAAGAAAATCTGGAAGTTGTGGTGATTATCCGCACACAATCCAAGTCCCAAATGAGGCACAATTGCATAACATACCCTCCTTCTCCTTGTCAACCAGAAATTAGGTCATCTATGTTTGATCTTATCTTTTTTATTTTAATACCAATAGAGTCTTCTAAGGATGTAGCCTCTATATTTTGATTCCTTTTTTTTTCTGTTATCATCGTATTTACTAGCTATCACAAAAAATGGAAACTAACGAGGTGTGCATAGGAAGTGTGCCCCTCCTTTTTCTATATTATTAGTAACTATTCTGATTTGTTTTCCTAAAAAGAGAAGGGGCACCCTTCCATTACCTACTGACTATACACTAACCTTTTGATCTTTTGTAGGATGATTAAATAGGGAATATATAACACAATCACCAAAAAAAGTTATGATTTGCTTCACTTATTTCATTTATATTCCCTAGCTATTATAGTACTTCCACTATTCCTTTTCTAATGAACTGAATGAGTCTTGAGAATTGAAGTCAATAAACAGCACTATTGATTGTCCTTCTTCTAAGGTGTAATATAGGAAAATTGTCATCATGCTACCCGATATAATTAACACCACGACAGTAGTAATGATAGGGAACCCGTACAAGCTAGTCATCCTTAGCCATGAGTGTCCACTCTTTTGTACCCAATATTGATAGTGGTCACCATAATCACGAGGTATATTAAGGTGTACTCCATATCGGTGAACATGTGCACCTAATAATTATGAAGAAAATTGCATTCCTTGTGAATATAAGGATCCCCATTTTCACTCTTTCTAGGTACATGTGTGTGAAATTTAAATAAATATATCTTTTATAAATCATGAGGGATAAAAGTGGTTAGACAGATATAGCTTTTATATGTTTTTGAATAACATAGCCATTCTTCAAAACCCATAATTACATCGAAATATATAGAGTACTCTGGTGGCCAAGTTTCTCAAAACCCAATATAGCATTGAAATATTGTAGAAATTTCAACTTTTTGCTAAAAATCTCTTCAAACCCAAATAGGTTTGAAATTTCATATATTTCAACATTTTGGCACAACATTTTTCAGAATCCAACCTGTATAAGGCTATGATAGTGGTAAGATATTTTTCTCAAATCCCAAAATTGCATTTAGATGCTGCAAAATTTATTTCTCTTTGGTAATAATCTCTTTCAAATCCAAATAGGTTTAAAATTCCAAAATCCCTTGGTGCAATCTTTTCTAAAACCCAATATAAATATGAACCAAAATAAGTCCTTGATATTAACAAACCAAATTTGTTCCAAAGCCAAAATAGCATGGAAATGCTACCAAAAGTTTGACTTTTTGGTAACAATATTTTCAAAAATAATTTCAATATTGCAAAACATGTCAATCTATTAATGTAATCTTTTCCAAAACCCAATATACATCATAACCTATGTAAGGCTTTGATCTTAAGAAGCAAAAAGGTTTTGAAACCCAAAATAGCATAGAAATATAGGCCACACTTGGACTTTTTGGTAAAATCCATTCAAACCAAAGAATAGGTTTGAAATCTCCAACATTATAACTTTTTGGTGCAATTTTTCAAAACCTTATATATTAAAATCTACATAAGAAATTGTTTTATTGTAGATTGATTGTACTAAAATTCAAATAGCATCAAAGTTTTGCCAAAAATTTTGACTTTCAAAACCCAGGTTTGAAATTATAAAACATTATAACCTCTCATTGAAAGCTAATCCAAAACATGATATATATCAAACCTACATAATATTTTGATTTTTGAATACCATTTTTCTTAAAACCAAAATAGCACTAAATTTTTGTCAAAACTTTGACTTATTGGTAACAATCTTATCAAATCCCAAAAAGGTTCAAGATACTAAAACATATCAATCTATTGCTAGAAAAATCCAGAACATGTATTCATCAAAAGCTACACACGATTGTTATTTTGTAAACCATTTTTTTTAAACACAGAATATTGTCAAAATGTTGCCAAATTTTGAACTTTTGGTAACAATCATTTAAAAACCCAAGTTGGTTCAAAATTCCAAACCATTTCAACCTCTTGGTGGAACCCTTTCTGGAACATGATGTACATCAAAGGCTAAACAAGATTGTGATTTTGGTAAACCATAAGTGTTAAAAACCCCAAAATGGTGTAGAAATGGTACCAAAGTTTTGACCATTTTGGCAACAATCTCTTAAAAATCCAAACCGGGTCAAGATTCCAAATGGACTGATCAACTTGGTAACATCTCAAATACTCTCATAATTTTCAAGATCACTAAGGAGAAAATACCCACACTAGAACCCAGTTACCCATGGGTAATATCAAGAATGAACCTCATACCAAATTTGAAACAAAGTTGGAATAGTAACAAGTCCTAATTCTCCTTAAACTTTAAGATAAAAACATGTTTCTATATGTTATCACGTAAATTGAGTTTTTATTTTCTCTTGTTTCTAGCACACAACCAAGTGGATTCCTTAGTCTTAATTGTATTCTATCAATCACTCTCAGAGAAGGACTCTGGATCTAAAGGAAATGTGATCTTCCCTTCTAGGTCTCCAAAAAATATTGAAGGCAGGATGACATGATTGCTTAAAATGGCACCTCACCCATTATTTGGATCATCCACATTGGACAAATCATATAACTATATATCATTCAAGTTTAAACATGGTATATCAGCTACATCATGCTATGTACAAACAAGGATACATAATTGAATGCTAAGTATTCTTAAGGGGTGATACATTATGTGAAAATAATTGCTTTAGTCATATGGATGCATAAACAATTTTTCCAAACAAACTAAGACTAAGTGATGAGACTTTATTCATCTCACATCATCCACACAAGACTTTGAAAATGTTTTCCTTTATCTATCTCATCATCAAGATCCCCTCACAAAGCAAGGGCATTTTATTTCTTTTTCCCCACTCTATGAGAGCAATCAAACATGTTAATCCTAGTCATTTAAAAGTAAAGGGAAAAACTATTCTTTTCTAATCCAATTATTACTCAAGAACACCAAGTAACATCATCCCTTATTGTGTAGGGGTAATATATTTTCTAATACTTTGCACCTCTATTTCAAAGTCACTTTGGTACAATAGGGGAATTTTTTGTGCAAAGAAATATTAGTACTACCTTTGGTACACCACCTTAATTTATGTTGTAAACCCTAACACTTATGTATAGAGTGCTCCCAGCATGCCATTCGATATGTTGAACTTTCCTTTTTTCATTCCATGATGATCCATTATGGAATGGGAAACATATACCACCTTCTAGCACCAAACACTTATTCCTACAACCTCTAGTTTCCTTATAGATCCACCAATAACTGGAGGTTTCAATTCCACCTTTCAAAAATGAACATAATCTCTTTAAAAAGAAGAAACAAAAAACCACAATGCTCCCACGCTTGTCACAGTAGCAAAAAATCAATCATAACTATTGTCACCTTATATGCTTCCATTTACACCAGTCTCGTTGTTCCCGTATAGTAATGGGAAACCTAAGGAACCAACAATGGTACCTCCTAGAACCATATATTGACAAGGTTCTCAAATCTGCAATCCAAAAACTAGTTGAAACCATTCTAGAGTCACTAGATAAGCATTTGAAAGAAATCTAGGGTGAGAAAGTAGGCCTCAATAAGTTTGGGTACTTATGCTATTTTGGAGGATAGTCTACCAAAGCTAGTAAAAGTTCTACAGTTCTACGACTACAAAGAGAACAGAGATCCCAACCTCCATGCTGACACTTAATGTTGTAACATGAATAAATTACTTGACGATGACAAGTTCTTGATCTGACTATCCAAACATTATTAGAAGGACCAGCCTTAGTTCAGTACAAGCTTGAGACGTTGTAGTCATGGGATGAAGTATCCAACCAGTTCATTGATCAGTATGCATGGAATATTGATCAACTACCAACTATATATAACCTCAAAGGATTTACCGAAAAAATAGATGAGATTTTCACTCAATTTGTGGGTTGATGGATGGAACCTACAACACAGATTGATAACAAGTGAACTAATGTCAAAATCATATGCATGGTCATCAAGATAGTTTTTCCAATAGTATTAGCACTTTTGACATTCCATGTGTATAAGTCCTTTTCTGACCTCATTCAAGCTTGTACAAACATTGAGATTTTAATTAACAAAGGTGTATACAAGAATATCAGACTCAAACTTATATAGTCATCTATGTCATCTTCATCCTTAGTACAAAAGATAAAGAAAAGAGGGCCCAACCTATAGTCACCAATGTATCAGTATCACAAGCACCAACTAATTCAATTAAATAGCAATAGTTAGTACACTTTCAAAAAGGTTATTATCCTCCTTCAAACTACTAAAACTAATGTCTTCTCATTCGATCACTAGTCCAACTATATCTAATACCAACAGTAGTGACACTATCTCCTACATCAAAAACACACACTCTATCTACATTTATGGTTGTCTCCCAAATGCATATAGTCGATAAAGTATCCTAGAAAAAATGCCATGTAAATTCAAACCATTGTACTACATATATGCCTCCTTGTTTCCTAAATCCAAATTGTATTGAAGTCCCCGTGATAAAGACTAATTCCAAGGTTTTTTAAAATGAATTCAATCAAACAAACCCTTCTGACTTCTACCACTATCTCGAACATATACCATATCGTTTTAATGTGTTCATTCATGTAGTTCAAGACCCAATGGACAATGAATACTAGATATCACACATGACCCTAATTGTTTAACACTGCCACAATAATATTGAGAGAGATACATAAGGTTGAACCTATCACTCGCCCACCCAAAACTTTGAGAAATCAGAGTATTTTATGCCAACATAATATCTCAAAGGTATATGGGTATTCATTTTTGTCCAAACGTTCATAGGACAGTTATGTTGTGAGAACCAAATCAGTTTCATCTAAAGGAGCAGTCAAGTTAGTAATATATCTACTTCATTGAATAGACAAAGGTTCTTTCATATACCACATTTCCTATGTCCAAAAAAAATAGAAATGTAGTATATAGAACAACAAGAGCACACAATTGTTCCCTACTCTAAGCATGTACTATCACATATTTGGTGGTATACCCCTCCTGTGACAACCTCGATTTTCTCTCTCCTCCATTATACTTTTTCTCTCTCTCAGATCACTCAACATGAGTTTAATCCCATGAGGACTCGACTTGTCGATGACCCATTTTGATCACTATATGCATGATTTTCACAATGTGTGACATCAATCAACACTTTGAGCTAAGTATTATCATTTAATACATCATCCTCTTGAATACATTTTTTTTAACACCATCAATATGACCATATTGCTCTCATTTGTATACTATGTTAAAGAGGATTCAATTATGAACCCAACGGCACAAATATCGACTTGATCGGAGCTATGTAACCAAAGTTATGGTCCATTGAATATCTCTATTTAATGTTGGATTTCTTTTTAGGTGTGTCATGTTGTATTTGGGCCGATTTTGGTCGCTCTAGGCCCAAATGAAGTTGGTGGCCCAACGGCTTGTTCCCTTCCCCCTTCCTCTTCGGGAAACCAGGGAGTCGACTGTAAAAAAAAAAACAAAAGGGAATGGTGCTCCGCCTCCACCAGATTTGGGTAACGGAAGGGAACCAAATCTCATAACCCTAAACCTATCCCCAAAACCCTATAAAAACACTCGCACCTCCAGGGCGCCGTCGACCCTAGTCGTCACCTCCACCTGCTTGGCCGTCTGGTACCCTTCCTGCTTTGCCCAACCCGCCTGCTTCGACCTGGGGTCTGCCGTCGCTGCCAAGGGAAGGCAAGGGCAGGAGCTCTCCGCGACTCCTCTTCACCTGGGCTGCTCGCCGACCACGTCCTAGGAGGCCGACCTGATTCTTTTTGGGTTTGCGGGCACATTAGCTAGCCACTGGAGGCTGGGGCACCATCGTACCCTGTACCTCCCCTGTTCCACCGAAGAAACAGAGCATTCCCGAACGGGATGCCCGCTGGGAGACGAAGGCTACACTGCCGTCCGATCTGCTAGCGACGGTTGAAGATGGAGACACACTAAAGCCAACCGCCACCACCCTGACCGCGTTTGGCTGCGGTGGGCGCCGATCGTGGACCATGAACGCTGCTGAAGAGGATTTTGGGGCGGCCGTTCGATCGTGATCCAAGGGATCCGAACCACAATGGAAATACATGTAGGTGTGACATCTTATCTCTATAGTTTTCTTATTGATCTTCTAAAATCAATATCTCCCAAATCCCTTGGCCAAATTAGACATATAAATATACTAAATTGATCAACTCGACGAGACCTACCAATTGGGCATGGTTCCAGGTCCTAATTCTAATGTTTGTTCCCTAAGTTCTTGAAAATACTAACACTAGTCCTGTTTGAGAACATTATTTCACTATTATGATAAATCTTGCATCTTTAATGTCTTTTCACTCTC
Organism: Alisma plantago-aquatica; assembly: GCA_963693085.1. NCBI lineage: Eukaryota > Viridiplantae > Streptophyta > Magnoliopsida > Alismatales > Alismataceae > Alisma > Alisma plantago-aquatica. The sequence continues at coordinate 1,932,533,988 of OY856409.1, forward strand.
CTAATCATGAAATCAGTAATATTTATTTACCTTGAACCAAGTTGAGCTCCTAAGCTTCCCTTTTGATCCATGGTTGTCCCTAATGCATGTTGTAGTTTGTTCATGGACTTTAATGCATGATCATGATGAAGTTTGAATCTTTGATATAATTATAGCCTCCTAAGCATCAAATCAGTATTTGAATCTTTGATATAATTATAGCCTCCTAAGCATCAAATCAGTAGCTCTTTTGCTCTTGTGACCCTAATAAGGGCCCTAATCAACCCATTGTTCATGAATGACCTAGATTGCACATCTGTGCCTACTTTGGACTATAATGTTGAATTTTGCCTAGATTGCTAATCTTGCTTCTAATGGACATACACCTATTTTGGAATATGTTTCTTATGACCTAATATTGCTGATCTAGATCATATTTTAAATATAGACCTCTTGACTCGATGAATCATGATCTAGGGTGCCCGATTGTGAGTCTTTTGACCCTAGAATACATGTAAATGCCTTAAACCTTGTTATGATCATAGAAAGTGCATGGAACGTCATAATGACATGGAACTTGAACCACACTCCTATGATGACCTCTAGATCAATACAATATCATATAATGAATTAATAAGCAACTTGGAACCCATCTTGGCCAAAACCCTAAAATGCATCTAATTTGGGTTAATGATAATAATCTAATGCATATATGTAATCTTATTCTTAATCAGGTTTGGCATGTGGCTAGATGGTAATGGACGTGTTAAGTTAAGAATCTCTGAATCAGGTATGGGCCTTATCTAGTTATATGATTACCGCTTTCTTGCTTGAAAAGACATATATTATATGCTTGTTTGTCTATTTTCTCAAATATTGCCATGTAGTATTGATATGTCATACTCGATGTTTGCTTCGTCCGTTTTATAACTTGAACACATATATATATGGAACTCCATTATAATATTGTTGATAAAGGGCTCTTGGTTACGACCTTGAGGTCCCTCTCGTATAGAAGGGTAGCTAAGCTTGAGCACCCTTACGGACCCTTCCGACGGGAAGATGGTCAAAGGCCTTAAACATGTTTGATATTGATATTGTTGGTATAATGGAGTGAAATGACATAAAATATGGTTTTGCATTTGTTAAGCAATTAACTTGTTTATTCTTGTTCGTTTAGTCTTAAAATATTTTCAAAATTATGCAAAGCTTATATATATGTGTATCTTTCAGCCCCATACTCAACACCTCGTGTGTTGACCCATTTTTCGTATGTTGTTTTTAGGTTCAGAGATGGCTAGAAGGTTGATGGGCTTGGTGAGCTATGCTAGGTGTACTTGTTGTACGATACAGATATAGTATACATGAGCAGACTTGTACAAAGTGACTCTTGAAATATGTAATTCAAATAGTGTAATATAATGATGTTGCTTAATATATCTTGTTGATTGTTGAGATTATGTTGGTGCGTGTATCTTGTTATCTGTTCATGTGTGCTAAGCTTTACGCTTCCACATTTCGCCTTTGGTATACGTTTGGTTCATGGGACTGAGATTCCGGTTCCGTGACACCTCCTCCATGACCCTAGCATAAGTGAAATATCCTACAAGATCATTGATACCAAAGATGGTCTAAGGGTATAGGGTCAAGCAAAACTATGGGAGAATTTTCTTCATGTATAGTAGGAATCACCAATATGAACATCAAGGTACCACAATCTTCATTTTTCTATCACTTCCACATAGCCACCAGGCATAATAACAAAGCATTGTGTAAATAGCTTATCAATTTTTTATAAATAATTAGTACTCCTTTGATTATGGAAGAAGTTTCTAATCTTCATACATCCAACATCTTTTGGTTCCATCAAATAACACAATTGTCAAAATACTACTTTCACAACTTATTAGTTGAATAAGTTCCCCAGAGTGCCACCCTTAATGGTAAAGTTATATACTACATAATATAACATCAAGATCATTATAGAAACAATGGCATCAATGACAAAGGATGTAACCAGTATTTATATCCACCCCCACCATTAACACCATGATAAGTTTTAGTGGGATTATCCTCTGATTAATCACGGACAACATGAGGGATCCAAATCTAGGGTATGACCCTACAAGATAAAGCATAAAAGTGATGATGCAATGTGTACATGCCACTATGCAGTAATGCCTTCTAAACCGTCTTCATTACTAGCCACACCTATTGACAATGCATAAAACAAAATAAATGACATGTTGATAAGGGAAAGCCCAAGTTTACATCATACATGGGAACAAATTGAACATCAATGGATGACTCAACTAATGACAAATCTCTAGTTTTCATATCATCTCCATGTAGGGAAATATGGCATTAGATAGGCAGCGGAAACAAAAAAATTACAGACATATTTCCCATTAACCATCAGATCGTGTCAATAACTATGCAATGGGAAGGACAGTTTCATGAAGATATACCTGGTCTTGGAGAAAGTCCAATGAAAATCCTTTTCGATGTAGATGTGCACTCTATCTTGGATGGTGTCTGTGCAACTCCCGGTTGCACTGGGACTCGCCTGACTGCACCTCCATGGATAGCAAACTCAGACAACTGATGTAGCAGATCCTCTGATCTCACCACAGACTACGAGTTGATGTTGCCCTCCTAGCAGTAGCCAAAGGACTCTTGCCTCTAGAGTAGTCCACATGGACCAACTAGAACTCTTACCGTCCTGCTAGAATAAGCAAGAAGGATTTGTTTCTCATGTTGGTGTACTGGTCACCAACCTACTCTCCCACAACAATGATCCTTAGTTATTTATCTTCTGTAGCTATCCCTCCCTAGTTGAGTAGGACTTGCTTGGGCTCTCTTGGTTACCACAACTAGAGAAGACAACAATTATCAGAGCAACCGATTTCAATATTCTATGTTATGCTCTGGGAAGCCCCCAATACCCCTCTATTTATAGTAGAGTCCAAGGTAGGGTTCATAGTCTGTGAGGGAGTGGAAGGGACCAGAAGATCTCAAATTTTCATGAAAATTTCGGAAGTTTTACAACCTGTAACAGACAAGATGGTCGTGTCACCCAGTGATATGGTTGTCTGGGATGTGATACTATCATCTTTCTCAGTGAGATGGTCATTTTACACTTTCCATTTTTGCACATATGTCAGCAATGCAATTCCAATTAGTGCACGTCATTGCATCAGCACCAATCCTGGATGCAATCCAATTACACCCCCAAAATGGGCATCTAGTGTAAATGAGATGGGTGTCTCACACCATGCCATACAGTCTTTTTGCATAAGTGAGACAGACATCTCATAGGTTATGTTAGGCTGAATTTCAGCCAATGTACAAATCCATCAGCCTGACACTCCAAATAGTGGTCTCAATACTTGAACTGATCATTTGACAGTCTAGTTAGTTGATCCATTGTGTGAATTGAAATGCCTAAACACTTTAGTAATCAATTCAATCATCATCAAATATCAAACTCCTATTCTGGATGAGTTCCTATGTCTGTAACCCTATAGGTCCCATATCATGTTGGCAGTGAATGTCCATAACAACTTATGACATGACAAGCAATTAGTGGTGCTTAATCACACATCATTGCTACCCAAGAAATTGGAAAGTTGGAGAACAGCTTCAACCTACAATCTATGTATGGTGTTATAGTGTTTGTATAGTTCCTTTATCATTGATATCCATATTGAACTAGAGGCATGGATCACTCATCATCATTATTATTCAATCTTATTTCGTGAACCAGAGTAGACTGCATGAGATATACATAAGCTTAATATCATATATTGACTCACATGTGTATGGCCATACTTTTCTAGTCTCTCTAATCAAGAGGCCTTAGATATCATACTCCTGTCAGAGGGACAAATCCCATCTCTATCACCCACAGTCATTCCCCATGTGTCAAAGTCACCCAATCATCATTCTTATAACAACTCATGTTTCAATACTGCATTTGATGATTTCAAAGTGTACCCAACAACATGTGATGAGTGTAGTGATTTTAGGTATAAGAACCACAACCACCACCATAACTGTGAGAGTTGACGATGACTTCCATGATGATGGCTTCCATGTGTCAGTCTCATAGTGGGTATGTCTGATACATTGCCCTCTAACATGTATATGTGTGCTTGGTTTGATATTGCCATATCATAACTAATGAGATTCGATCATCAACCAACCTACACTCTGATATTATATTTTATTGTTGTCTATCAAACTTCCATAATAACAATTGATCAGACATAATGAGAATGTATATATGTACTCTTAACATCCATGTGATCTCATTTGTCCAAGTCAAATACTTGAAGATATACGTCACTGAGTAATATTATTCTCTAGAGAATATTATAATGTTATATCATTGTCTCATAAATGAATTAAACAAAATAAATTGGAAGCTTTCCTTTATTAATAATCAAATCATTTACATGTTATGCCATTACGATCATCATATGATTGGCTCTCTGGTCATACATACCAACAGATTCCCACTTGCACTTGGAGCCAATCACCCATGGATCTTATCTCGAGTGACCTATCATGACCATCATGCTTCTATTGTGAAAGTGCTTTTATAGAGGGTTTAGCAACGTTTGCTTTAAGTTGGTATTTTGCAATTTTCACATCTCTTCATTGTACGACTACTCGTATGAGATGGAAATGTCATAGTATGCTATCTGAGATTCCCAGTCTAACTAGTAGCTCCGTTGTTGTCATCAGTATTTCTACTGTCTCATCAATGGTTCGAACCTCACATAAGTTCACCCATATGAACTTCTTGATCCATACATTATCCATTGATGTTCTTATAACACAGAGATACTCGACTTGTTTTGTATATTTGAACAACTTTCATTAGTTCATAACCATTTCTAGCTTATAATTCTCATTTGTCATCAAACATAAGTTTAGAATGTGATTATTTTGTCAGTTTGGAAGCTTGCATGGGTGTAACCCTTTACATCCAACTCTTCCTTATTACCATAACCAAGGAACCAATTCTTGAAGTGCTTCTCAAGCACCTAAGGATGTTCTTTATGGTATTTTACTGACTCTCACTGGTATCTGAAATATACCCTGTTGTCATGTCCAATACATACAAGATTGCAAGGAAGGTATATATATATGTCTTCTCATCATGTCAAATACGTATGACATGATTGGATATTCTCTCATCATGTCCAATACATATGATATTAAAGGATATCTTCTCATCATTTCCAATACATACGAGATAACGGGATAAGTACATAACATTGCATTCAAGATAGAACCAATTACAAATGCATATGGATTCTACCCATGTGTTCCTATTCTTCATAAGAATTGGTACACTAGGCTCTTGAGAGACTAACTCGATGGACCATCGACACATTTTCTCTCATTGAGTCTTACATGTTGAATCCTTCAGCATCTTACCAATGTATGTGCTCTTACTTAGGCCAAGTAGCTTTCCAGATCTATCTTTGTAGTCCTCGATCCCTATCTCATAGGATGCTTCACCTAAACACTTCATAGAAGGTAATTTCTTTGCCAGGTTTTATCATTTGCAAGATAAGGACATTATTCCTCATCATTATGTGGAATATAAATATTCTCCCACTAAATCTTTTGTAATCACGGTTTCCATCTTCATTCTGACTAAATTCAAACCATTTGACTTTGTCAAATAGAAGATTCTAGCTCTGAGATGTTTGCTTCAGCCCAAAGATTGACCTTTGTAGCTTATAGACTTTATTTGCATTAATTGATTTATAAAACCTTTAGGTTGTATCATGCACACATATTTTTAAATATTTGAATTAAGGAATGTGGTTTTAATATCCATATGCCAAATCTCATAGTCATACTAAGCTGCAAATGCAAGCATGATCTAGTTGGATTTAACCATGGTAACTGGTGAAAGACTTCATCATGTTTAACACTTTTAACTAGTTTGAAACTCTTTGTAACCAATATAACCTTCCATGTTGATCTCCTTTTAGAGACCCAAATGCACCCAATGGGTTTTACCCCTCCAGGTGAATCCACCAAGGTCATACCTTGTCAGTTTACATTGAGTCCATCATTGACCTCATGGTCTCAAGCCATTTCTCATATTCTGGTCCCCCAATAGTTTTCTAGGAATGTTTTTTACTCATCTCTATGATCAACTCACCACCTTCTTGAGTTATAAGATATCATGATCTTTCAAATTCAAGGTGTGTTCTACTAGAACTATGAGTTATGTGTTTATATAAGGAAATTGAGATTCCACAACATTTTGTGATTCTCCTTGTTCCTGTTGTACCTCTTTATCTTCAATGTTTTCTTGTTTGTCTCGAACATTTTGAGTTCTACTTTTACTCCCACTCATTCCTTTAGAACTAAGTTCCTTTTAGGAATACAATCATCCAGATCAGCAAACACTTTGATGTCGGATTGGGATAAGAGTAGTATTTAACAATATAACATTTTTTTGATTTTGTGGACAAAGCTTTTAAGAAACAATTTTCTTATATAATCTTTCAGTCCTAATCACTACAAAAGACTCGTCGGGACTCCTCCCATGCCATATCTCATATGGTATCTTTTGACCCATTTTAGATGGTACATTGTATTTAGTGTAAAGCATGTGTCTAAAAGAAATTATAAGGTCAGCTAGATTTTATTGATAATCTCACCATGACTTAATAGGGTGTGATACCTTCTTCCTAACACATCAGTATGTTTTAGTTGGAGTTCATTGTGATACATTATCATGGTCTCTCCAGAAGATCCTCAAACTCTTGGTTAAAATATTTCAACATTGATCACATCAATGCATCTTAATACTTTACCAAGTGAGTTATGTACTTCATTCATAATCTCCTTGAACACTTCAAGAGATTCACACTTGTATTTTACTAAATACAAATTTCAATATCTATTGATCTCATCAGTGAATATAGTGAGGTAATTGTAACTACCTATAGCATCAATTCTAAAGGTCTATGTACATTACTATGTACTAGTCCTAATGGAAAGGTTGATCTCCCACTACATCTAGTGAAGATGCTTTTGTCATATTGCACAACAAATAAGACATGCATGTATCGATTGGTCTAATAACCAAAAGAATCTAGATAACCATCATATGGATTCTAGAAATGCATTTCTAATATATGTGCTTTAAATGACAATGCCACATGTATTCAATGTTTGAGTTATCTAGTCATTCAGTATATGTGTCACACACATATTTGTCTTTAGAACTATCAAGTATATTTCGTGAGATATAGGGAATCGCCATAAAACATCATATTTTTAAAAGGAAACACAATGTTCTTGTCATACAAAATGTATAATGTTCCATCAATGGCAAGTATATAATAGCATTTCACTAATTCTATTATGTGCCCATGAATGATAACTTCCAACTACAGAGGCAGCAACCCTTGATCCGCATAGTTATACCTTACTATTTCTTAGGTCTTGAAGTAGAGATCTTTGTCTCCATCTTCTTCGTGAGATACTTTATTAGGATAATAGTTCTTTCCACTGTCTAGACAAGTGACAATGGTGGCACTTTCTTTTCTATATCCTTTAAGTGAAAAGGACATATTCCTTTACACTGGTCATTCTCCATATATTGAGTGTAGAAGACTTGGAATTTATCTTAGTCTTAGAATACTTCTCAGCCTTACTTTTTCCTTAGGACTCATTTTCGTTGATCATCACCATGTATTTGTCCTTCTTGTTCTTTCTTTGGCATCAATATGCCAAGCATTTGATAAACTGACTATATGATTCATGCAACACTTGCATAATCATATCTATGGCCAACCCTTAATCTAAGAGAAATCCCAATCACTCCACATGTCCAATCACATTGACCACATGGGGCCATACTAGATGTCCCTTTATCAGTTTACACTCAATTAGCACTTTGGAGACATTATAACTTCTATGTTTTACATGATTCTTAAGATGTGCTACCATCTCGAGAATGTGCATGTTTTTATGTTCTTCATGCAACTCATAGTTCATACAACAGAGCATTAGGTATTCAAATGTCTCTGGTATCATTGGCATGCTTCCATTAAGCATCCATTTAGCCTTAGGTTCATTTGGAGTGAGTTCCTCTGGCATTGGTCTATCAAGGACATAGAGCTTTCGCTCATTAATGAGAACATTTCTCAAAGTCCTTAACCAATTGTGAAATTTTATCCCATTTTGTCCTTCTTAAGGACTAGTTGCAATTTGAATGTGCTTGTGTTTGACATTTGATTCTACAAAGAACTATTGCATTTGTCAAAATCCTTTTGATTTGATTTGATTTGAAAAGTTTAACGATATTCATTAGGTGTTTAATCATTATTTCTCCCACTTGATAGCCCTCAATATCAATTTATAATATTCCAACATACAATATTCTAGTGGGACAAGATCCTAATTTCATCACATCATGAGCCAGCTAGGGTTGTCACCCATAACTTGATTCTATCAAGTAGGTATCTTTTGCCAATTGCATCATATACTATTATATAGATGATATGTACAACTCCTTGCCATTGATCATATGTATGCTTCTAGGTGCTTAATCCAATTAAGATCACCTACTTACACCTAACCCATAAGCCAGCATGATAGACTATAATGTTTTAATGTCAATGAATCTTTTCATGTGTGTTGTTTATGGAAAGCATATAAGTTTTAATATTTTAATGAGGGAGTTTGTATAAATACATATATTTTATCCAATCACCACATATATATAGTACCTATCATATACATGCTATATCCCATAATGAAAACATGCAATAAATAAAATACACAAGTGATGGTTATAGACATACTAATATAATTCCTTGGAGCCACAAGGAATTACTACCACCTATGGTCCACATCATATGCCAACTATTGTTGGTGAAGATCTATGCTTGAACCAGTCCAGGTTGATCGCTTCAACTCTTGAACTGGTTTGCTTACCTCCTGGTCACTCGGTTGGGATCTTGTGAAGCATTTGTCTGGTTCTTATGTCCAAGTAGCGTATGAACACCTCTATATGATCGATTGGGCCACCAGTCAATTGGTTAATCCTCTTGTCATCTTCCCTCCTCCATCCTCCAGTCAATTGGGTCATCTCACAAGCCGCTTGTTTTGTCTTTGTGTAGATCATTATCTCACATCAAAATAAAAATTAAAACTATCGTGTTTCTTATTACATTGTATATAGGGAAAACCTCAAGTTACATTTGAGGGGAAATAGGAAGATTAGAATTAATTTACATTTGGAAAGGAGAGGGAGGCTCGGTACATAGACCGATTAACAATAAGAATAAATAACCACAACCATGCATAGACACATCTGGGATTTTGGCCATAACCATGCTTTACATCAACCATCAAAATTGATTTTATGGTGACTCATGTAAATTGCATATATATATCATATCATATATAGATATATATTTGTTTGGGAGCTTTATGTGGTGATTAGACAGACGTGCACATCAACCAGTTTAAATATTCACATCGCATGCAATAAATAAACACGGTAAAACCAAAATCTGATCATATTGATTATCCCAAAACATAATTAATTGATGTGGCTCTGATACCACTGTAGGGAAATACAACATCAAATAGGCAGCGAAAATACAAAATTTACTGACATATTTCCCCTTAACCAATAGATCATGTCAATAACTATGCAATGGGAAGGATGATTTCACAAAGATATACCTGGTCCTAGAGCAAGTCTAGTGACAATCCTCATCGATGTAGATGCACACTATGTCTTGGACAGTGTCTGTACAGCTCTTGGTTGTACTGGGACTCATATGACTGCTCCTCCATGGACAGTAGACTCAGACAACTGCTACAACGGCTCCTCAGATCTCGCCATAGACTGTGAGTTGATGTTTTCCTCCTAGCAGAAGCCAAAGGACTCATGCCTCTAGAGTAGTCCACATTGACCAACTAGAACTCATGTCATCCTACTAGATCAGACAGGAAGGAGTTGTCCCTCGCGTTGGTGTACTAGTCACCAACTTTCTCTCCCACAACAATGATCCTCAGTTGTTTCTCTCCCATATCCATCCCTCCCTGGTTGGGTAGGACTTTTTGGGGCTCTCTTGGTTACCATAACCAAAAAGGATAAAAATTGTTAGAGTAACTAATTCTCAATTGTCTATGTTGTGCTCTAGGAAGCCCCCAGTATCCCTCTATTTATAGTAGAATCCCAGTCTATGCGGCAGTGGAAGGAACCAAAAGATCTCAAATTTTTGCAACAATTCTAGAAGTTTCACAACCTGTGACAGCCAATACAGTTGTCTTGCCTAGTAAGATGGTCATCAGGGATGCGAGACGGTCGTCTCACTCAGTGAGATGGTCATTTTGCACTTTTTGATTTTTTACATATGTCGGCGATGCAATTCCAATTAGTGCACATCATTACGTCATCACCAATCCTAGATGCAATCGAATTGGACCCCCAAAATGGGTGTCTGGTGTAAATGAGACAGGTGTCTGATACCATTCCATACGAATGTTCTACATAAGAGAGATGGACGTCTCTCATGTCGGGTCAAGATGAATTTCAGCCATTGTACAAAACAATCAGCCTGACACTCCAAACGATTGTCTCAACCCTCAAACTGATCATTTGGTAGTCTAGTCAATTGATTCATTGTGTGTATTGAAATACCTAAATACTTTAGTAATCAATTCAATCAACATTCAAGATCAAACTTCTCTTCTAGATGAATTCCTAAGTGTGTGACCCTATAGGTCCCATATCACGCTGGCAGTGAATGTTCATAACAAATTATGTCATCACAAGCAATGAGCGGTGCCTAGTCATGCATCATTTCTACCCAAGTAAATGAAAAGTTGGAGAACAACTTCAACCTACAATATGTGTATGGTTCTATAGTGTTTGTATAGTTCCTTTGTCACTAATATCCAGATTAAACTAGAGGCATGGAGCAGTCATCGTCATTATTATTCAATCTTGTTTCTTGAACCAGAGCAGACTACATGAGATATATGTAGCCCAATATCACATATTAACTCACATGTGTATGTCTATACTTTTCTCAGTCTCATTAATCAAGAGACCTTGGATATCATACTCCTGTCATAGGAACAATCCCATCTCTATCACTCACAATCAGTCCCCATGTGTCAAAGTCACCCAATCATCACTGTTATAACAACCCATGTTTTAGGACTACATTTCATGATGTCAAAGCATACCCAACAACATGTGATGAGTGCGGTGATTTCAAGTGTAAGAACCACAACCACCACCATCAGTGTGAGAGCTGACAATGACTTCCATGATGATGGCTTCCATGTGTTAGTCTCACGGTGGCTCTGTCTGATACACTATTCTCAAACATGTACCTATGTGCTTGGTTTGATATTGCCATATCATGACTAATAAGCTTTAGTTATCAAACAACCTATACTCAAATCTTATGTGTTATTGATGTCTATCAATCATCCACAATAACAACTGATCAGGGACATAATGACAATTTATATATGTACCCTTAACATTTGTATGATCTCATTTGTCCAATACTAATACTTGAAGACATACGTCATTGAGTAGCATTGTTCTCTAGACATTTATAATGTTATATCACTATCTCATAACTGAATTAAATAGAAAAATTGGAATCTTGCCTTTATTAATAATCAAATCATTTACATGGTATGCCATTACAATCATTATATGATTGGATCTCTAGTCATACATACCAACACTCCACCTAGAAAAATCTAGGTTTGTTCGGCCTTAAAAAGGTATCACCATCTCTAGAGTTTCTCTATCTACATATCACTAGATAGGGTTGCATTAGCATACCAGGAACACAACAAGTAGACACTCCCTCTTACAAAAATAGTACTACATGGTAAAACACATAAAGAGAACGTAAAACAACATTTCCACATGGGATCTAATCCAAAGTCCACTAACATCATAAAGCCATCTTGAGGACCCGAAAGGTGCATGAATGCCAGATGAAACCCATCTCATAAAGATGGTTGACACGGTCTCCATGATCACCAATTCAAAAGACATCACCTTCTGAGAGGATTAAATTCTAGAAGGCATTGATTCATGTATAGTGTCTTATGCCCTCAAAAAAATGTATAGTGTCTTATACCACCATAAAAACATGATGATATGAAGATGTGTGTCATTTTTGTCAAAACAGAGTAGGTCTTAATGTTTTCCCACTAAAGACATTTGTCACATTTGGAATTGGCTCAAGAAGGATCTATTAAACAACCACTAGAAACCCTTAATGAATCACCAAAGGAAGTCATGGAGTAAATCTAGTTGCGGGTAAAAGTTGAAACAAAGACTTATATTGAAGCCATCATCATCATAGAGATAAATGAATACTTAAGTTGTCTTTTATAATGCTAGTGGATCCATAAAAACAAGTTCCTCTTATTATCCCTCTGGTAGTGTCTTAAATTCAAACATGGGCATACTTTCCTTAATATGAACAAGCATCTCTTACTAAATATATAGCTCTTTGTTGAACTATAGATATGGACTTGTGTTTCCATTAATGGTTGGACTAGGTGATAAACTACATAGCTAGAGAATTCAAGTGGTTCCATCCAATCCACCATGGTCACAAGAATTACCTCAAAGCCTACAAAATATGGGTTGCAGTCTAGGAAAATTGTGACATGTCATCAAAAAATGTATTTGCATTCCTAACAATCAAGATACCATGGGTTTAGGATATTGTGGGCCCTAAATGAGACTCCACATCACATATTACCGCCATGGAACTTTTTCATAGAACAGATAACCAAAGAATACCTAGAGTGACAATGGTGGTGAAGATCATGGATATATTCTAGAACATTATTGAATGTTGTAGCAATTGAGAGTCCTCCTACTTCTTCCTTAAATACAAAGAGTAAAATTGTTGACACTCGCCTGTGAAAACCATCAACACTGTCAATGATGAATGATAAGATGATAAATTCTAATTTTTTAGAATGTGTCTTCATCATTGAAAACATGCCTCCCACTATACAAGGTGTCATCTCTATATAACAAACATGTGAGATACTCAACAACTAGCACATCGAAGTTTGACCCCACTCATGCTCTCAGGGACCTTTTTTGTCACAAAATGGATAGGGACTAATGATGAGGTCCCATAGTATCTATCTCTTCATATTCCTACTCAGGTTCTTTAAGAGATCTGCTATAGTCATCATGCCAACTTCTACCTCAAGCCAAACATTCCAAAGTTGGAAATCTTCCACCACAAATATTAGTTCAACAACAACTATTTGTTTGAAGACATCAAAATAGTCCATACATAAAAAACTATTGAAGATGTAACCATTGTAGAGTGACCAAGGAATGACAATTGATCCTCACTGCAAATGACACTCAAACAATTGACATTGACATGGGATCACTCCCTCATACTATGATAGAATAGCATTGCACTACCACTAGTTATCAATCTAGCTCTAATTTAAGTATACTTATTTAGATACATTAATGTCTTCTCTTAGATTTATGCTCATGTGTCAAGCGTCAATGAGTTAACTGTAGCACATCTACACCCAACACCACTATAATTGCAACCCATCAAGTAGAAGTTCCAATGCATTCAACTAGAATGGGGCTTGAAGATCCACAAAGAAGTCCAAAATCAATTTTGTCCATGCTTCACATGTAATTTGTCATACCTACATAGTTCGCTAACATGTCTCAATCTCCAAGAAAGATAGGTACCTTCACATGAGCATTGATTGTAGTGTGATCCTAAATGATGAATTTCCACTTCTACATATTTACATCTTGGTGGACAATACGCTGGACATGAACTACTTAGTTTCATGGATGGGTTTTCATGATACAAACACATCAAAATGGTATAGTTATACATGAAGAAAATAGCTTTCACTATTTAATGGGAACTTTTCTTATTATAAATCCATGTCATTCACACTCAAAAATGTAGGTGCATTCTATCAAAAAACCATAATTTCCCCATTCAGTTTCCTCATGGAGAATGAGATTGAATTATATTTATAGGAAATAGGGGTGTAAACGGTGTGGGTACGGTGCGGGTCTGGCCATACCCATACCCATACCCATCTAATTTAGCGGGTCCGGTTCCGGTTCTAGACCCACATAATATAAAATCTGGACCCGCACCATACTCGTACCCGCAATAATAGCAGGTATGCGGGTAAGCGGTTCTATAAAACATCATATTGTTTATATAAGAGAAATGACTATGTTATGTATATTTAACACAACAAGATATTGTTATCATATAGTATATTAACATGTAATAGTTATATTAGACAATGTTATATTCTATACAATAAAATTAATTGAGTAATTGTTTACATATTTGTAGTCATGATCATAACATTTAATTTAAGTATAAAGTAATGTAGATTAGTAGACATTTTGATTTTAAGTTTACATATGATGTTCGTTATTGTAACTAGAATAGCTAATTCTTAGTTATATGACTAGTCTCAACCTTAGAGTAGGATATAATCTCAATAATTATATTAATTAGACTAGTAAAGTATGATATATAACATATTATTTTAGTAGTTACTTATGTATAGCGGGTACACGGGTCTAGCGGGTCTGGGTCCAAGCATACCCATTATTGGATCTTCTTATATGCGGTTCCAAGGGTATACGGGTCCAAGGGTATGCGGGTATGAAAAATTAGACCCGTGACGGGTTTTTTAAGGGTCCGAATTTGCGGGTCCGCGGGTCTACCCGTACCCATTTACAGCCCTAATAGGAAATGATCAGAAAATCAAAGAATGTAGAAGATCACATGGCAGTTTTAATACATAATCTTGAAGACTAAAAACCCAGAGTAATTTAGTTTTGACCTCAGTTATGGCAATTTATTGGGATATGTCTTCAATCAAGGAGGTGTAGAGGCCAATATAGAGAAAGCTTGAGAAATCATCAATTTACCCACTCTATGCATGAAGAAATAGATTCTATTACTACAAGGGAGACTCCAATACCTCGACTAATTGATCGAAAAGATGAAACTATTTTGTGAACTGATCTTCAACTTGATATGCAAGAATTATAACAATAGTTAGGATTATCAATGTCCAACTACATTTGACAAACAAAAATAGTACGAATCTAGCCGAATAGTTATCATTCCACTAGTACAAGGTTATTTGATCTCATATTTATCAATTAGTGAAAAATATGTGTGAGTTCCTTACTCAACAAGTCATTTAAAATGGCCATATCATCTTCTATGTATCCAAGAAGTTCATATAAACTAAGTGGGGATTCACCATGGTTGAAAAACATTGTCTCTACTAGGCTCATGCCACTAGGAAACTATGATATTATTTCATATCATACCTAGTGCTTCTAGTTGCATTTCATGACTCATTGTGCTATCTTTATAACAATCCATCATCAGTAGGATGCTTCTACAAATAAAAATTTCCCTATTAGAACTAGGCATCACCTACGTCCCCATGAGGGAAGATGCAGTCCTATTTTAGGGCTTCATCTTGTGTCATATTGTACTTCAATCACATATACAACTATTAGATTACATGTTATTTCCATCAATATATTTCTTTACTATCAAATTCACTTATAGAGGCTCTTTGCATGTTTTATAGGTACTTTAAACACCTATTTATGGAATATATAGATAATGGTCGAATCTAGGTCTTCCCCAAGCTTAGAGGAGCCCAAAATGAAGTCAAAACAACTCCTAACCTACCCCAAGTGATCAAAGAATGTATCAAAGAAATAACCTCCATGGATGACAAAGTTCAAGATATAAATGCACGGGAACGACTTTAGAACGCCCATGCTACCAAGGAATAGCCATTCTGGACATGCCCCAGGCAGTAGAACCTTCAAAAAATGACCCAGTTGGCTAGAGCGGTCATGCTAACAAATCCCAGCATAGTCGTATTAGCCAGAACGGTCGTGCTACCAGTCCCAAAACCCCATAATTCCCATGATCAATCCATTTTTCGACCACATTCGCTGCCATCCACCACAGACATTCTACTCACACCCCACCACAGTTGTACTGCCCAGCACGGTCATGCTACTTGAAAACCTATCCAGTTTATGCACCACATTACCCATTCTACCCCCCCCCACGTAACCTAATGCTTCCCCACCACCTATATATACATAGGTGGCTATTGGAGATTGAGGTTAGTCACCCCTAGCAACCTCTTATCCCCCCATTTTCACCCCTTAGCCATTCCATCATTATTCCACCTCATTTCACCATTTCCACCACCAAAACCCTATTTGTCTAGTGTTTTGACCCTTTCCCACCATCATTCCATGTCATTTGACATTGAAGTAGAGAGGAGGATGACATTTCAGTTGTTGGAGAGGATTACTCCTTCATCTACACCAAGCTCCATAGCTACTTCTACCTTTTTCTCTTCTCTTTTTGTTTTTTCTTGTTCTATAAGTAGCTAGGCCCCTTAGGTGGGTTGTTTGGGGCTAAAAATGTCATTTTGATACCATGTTGGGTGAAATTGATATGTAAACATTGTAATTGCAATTTCTAATGTTTATGTTCTACTTCTATCTCATTTCCCATAAATTGCCTTGTATTTTGTGCTTGAAATCACCTAGGATTCTAGGAAAATTGCTCGTATGTAGCTCTTTTTGTTAATTGCTTCCAAGTCCAATTAATGGATTCTTAGTTAGATACTCACCTTCCTACATGCTAATAAATTCTACTATACCTAGATGAGAAATCTAATTAGCTAGTATATGAGCACTTAGTGTAATTAGCTTGGTGCCTTCTTAAGGCTAGAATGTAGGTGATATGAGGTGTAAGACCTCACTTCCACCTTACATATCTACCCTCAGACCCTAATTACCCTAAGAGGTCCTATTCTAGAAACTAAGGATATATTAGATCCTAATTGAACTACACCTAACCCCTAATCCAAGTGAGCCTCATAAGGGTGGGTAGGAGGTGTTAGGGACTAGTTCCCCTATACAGATCTACCCTATCCATGGCCAATTAGTATTTAGGGAAATCCATTAGCATCTAACTTGTTATTTAGTTTGGTAATCTTAACGAAAGAGTTTTGTTTACATGTTATATTCAATTGACAAGTGCATTCTCCCAAACAGCCAACACATCTCTTAATTGCATTAAAATCCTAATTGCCTTCTTACTCAGCTAATCTTCGAGTTTAGATCTTTACTTGCTTAGTTAGTTCATTGCCTTGTTTTTGCCTAGTTCTTGCTAGTTTAGGTTTTTAATTACTCTTTTGCCTAGTTTGGTATCTTAGTGTAGTGTATATATCTGTTTGCTTGCCTTAGTATAGTTTTCTTCCTTCCTTGACTAGCTTGTCTTTCCTTACTCATTAGAATTAATAGTCTATGGTTAGGTTAGGTTTTGATCTTGTTTGTTCTCCTTTAATTTCTTGCATGTTCAACCCTTAATATAATAAAAAAATCAACCATAAAACCTCCAAACCCTAAAATCCATAGTAGGGACCTAGCAAAAACTAACCTAGCTCTAGTGCCCCTTTTATATTTTGGGTTCGACCCCTAACTTGTCGTCCTCCTATACTATAACATGACCATGTGTGCTTGTAGGTGAAGTGTGTTAGTTTATGTGAATGATCCTATTAGGGCTTTATAAATTTAAAAGACCCCACGTTATGTTCAAAACCTTTAGGGTCACATCTAATCCAACTCAATTGATTAGTGTGTGGCCCTAAAGGGAAAAACGCACCAAGATTTCTACCATCATTGTCGAAGATTGAAAGTTCCATAGCTCCCTAGTAGTTGTGGTGTGATTTCTCCCCTTAAGCATCATCTCTTTCCAGTTTGTTTGGTTGCATTTGGGAAACACACCAAGCTTTCTGGCACCATTATTGGGGATATAAGTGTCATATCTACTGAGTAGTTATGGCGTAGACTCTCCCCTTTTGCCACTGTCATTTGCCAGTTTGTTTTGTTGTGTTTGAGAAACACACCAAGATTTATGGTGTCATTGTCGGGGAGAATGGAGCTCATCCTAGATAGTTAGTTTTTCTTTGATCTTTTCCTACTACCTTCATCATTACTATTCTTTATTCTTTTTATTCTTTGTGCATATTGGTTTGCTAACTTTCCCTCTTTTTTTTGGTTGTTCCTTGTTCATGTGATAAGCCACTTAGGGAAGACAAGATGGAAGGCCAAAATGCATCTCACAAGCCACTTCAAGAGTACTTCATTACTAGCAACTACAAACTTCCAATTTCTAATAGAGTTGATCAAATGTCAGGGGAGAAATTCTCAATCCATTCAGGTCTTCTTAGGATCCTACTAACCTTCTATGGCTCAGAGAGTGGGAACCCCTACAAGTACTTAGACTCCTTTCTTGAAATATGATCTACCTTCAGGATGTCGGCAGTCGGTTATGACTTAATCAGGTTAACCTTGGTCTCATTCTCCCTCAAAGGCAAAGTCAAAGATTGGTATGATTTGAGAAGGGACATCATGAGTTGGGATGAGATGAATAATGACTTCTTATGGAAATTCTACTCCATTATAAGGTTGACACAATGTGGCATACCATAGTGATTTTCAGTCAAATGGGTAATGAGTGGTTCCATGATGCTTGCGAGAGATTTCTGAAGATGTTGAGGCAGTGTCCACACCTTGAGATTTGCTTCTGGCAGCTAGTTTAGTCTTTTTACTATGGTCTATCTCTAGTGGGTCAAGCTACAGTGGATTCTTCTTGTGGATGAGCTTTTATGGTTAAGCCACCTGAGGAGACATGGCCCTTATTTGAGTAGTTTGTAGAAAATTCAGTGCTTTGAGCTTCTAGCATGACGAATGATGGTGACTTCCCATTTGGTGTGACATATCTAGCTAATAGTGATTCAAACCCACAAGTGGTGAAGATTCTTAGAGAAATGGTGAGCTTTATGAAGAACCAAGTGAAAATTGTCCCTTGTCATTCAGACAATTATGTTGAATCCTTTGATGAAGAAGTGAAAGCACCTCACTCCTATATACACTCAAAACAACAAAGTCTAAGATATATCTCAAGGATTGAGGAGGAGTGTTATCTCTAGGTTGAAAAGCTTTGATGATGTACAAAAGAATGTTACAATGCTTGAGGAAAGAATAGAGAAACTATCTTCCATACTTCCTCTCCAAGAGGAAACACTATCTTCAAAACCCATAATGAGTTTCAATGAAGCAAGTGGACTAATGCACTCCTCTCAAGTCTTCTACAGACCACCACATATGCAAGTGTAGCCCATTTATCATTTTCCAGTCCATCCCAAGCCTTAAACACTCCTCCGCCTCCATCACCACAACCTTCCCACCACTTCACCTACCAGTCTCAATTCTCTCCTCCTCCTCAATTTCAATACCAAGTGCCACCTCTACCTCCTCTACAACCACAACATGCTCCCCCACTCCACCATGAGTAAGGTAGTGTTGTGACAGTTCTAAGGAGTGGAAAATCTCTTGAGCAACCCACAAGTCAAACAAATGTTGACAAAGCAAAGTAAAGGATGTCAAGTGGTGATATTGTTATTAAGATTGGTGAAGATGATTCTAGGACACTGCATGTTGAGTTTGTGATATCGTGTGCTCCACCTCACACTCCATTCACAGGTTCTACTATCCCTAGTGTTCCACTTCATGGCATGCCACAAGATAATTATATTGTTACAATTGAGGAAAAAGCAAGTGAGCCACCATTCCCTGATGAATGGGATGAGCCCTGGGAAGCAAAAAGGAGGCAGAAACACAATGTTGACATTATAGAGGTGTTTCACCAAGTGAAGGTGAGCATCCCTTTGTTGGATTCTATTAAGCAAATCCCATCTTATGCCAAGTTTCTCAAGGACTTATGTATAGTCAAAAGGAAGTCAACAGGGATAATGCCTAAGAAAATCAAGTTGACTGAATAAGTGAGCTCTACCATCCAACACTCATTTCCTATGAAGAGGAAAGACCCAAGAGGCCCACCATACCTAGCTACATAGAGGGACATCACATAGACCAATCCCTACTTGATTTGGGTCTAGTGTGAATTTGATGTCATATAGTGTCTATGTTGAGTTGGGGTTAGGAAATTTGAAAGCAACTATCCAATTGGTGTACCACTCCATCAAAGTCCCTAGAGGAAGAGTGGATGATGTTTTGGTGATGATAGACAAAGGAAAGGGCAGCAGTGTTCCTGGCAGATTTCTTTTTTCTTGACATGGACTTGGAGGATAGGAAGATTCCCATCATCTTGGAAAGTCCATTATTATCTACAACTGATGTCAAGATGCATGTGTGTACTAGCATAATGGGGGTCTATTTCATGAACACGAAGATAAAGATCAATATGTTCAAGACCCCAACTCAGTGATACTGATATAAGGATGTTGTTCATGGTCACTTAAAGAGTTCAGATGATTACTTGAAAGAAGGAAATCTAGATGGAAGACCTCATGATAGATTTTGTGGTCAACGGGACAAGGAACACATGTTGAATGAAAATGAGGGATATATCTATTGCAAGAGTGGACACATAAGGATTTTGTAATGACCCCGCCTCCCGGTAACCCCCAATTAAGGGAGACCCGAATGTCAGAGCCATTATTCAATTAACAGGATCAAAGGTTCAACAAATAATCAATAATAATTACGAAATTCTACTAACTAAATGGAATTTGGTATAAAATTAAAACTTTACTTACCTTTGAAAACTTTGGAAATCTATCTATCCAGAGCTTGAATTATTCTATCTAATCCTCCTTGCACTTTATTTCTTATTTCCACAATGTGTCACTTTACTATTTGTTCTTTCAATTGTTGTTCCTAAAATGCCGACAAACAAAACGTCGGTCAGTATATCGAAATATACTTGTATTTGGGAACAACCAAAATCTTGCAATTATGGCTAACAATTTAATAATCACAGTCAAATTATTTAACAAGCCACTTTACATTTTCAATGTGTCATTCTCCACTGATTTTGCCCTAACCCTGGCATACCCTTCTAGGGTTTCTCTTTTGCCATTGACTTAAGGCCACCTTGTCAATCCCGAGCTTGGTGCCTGGGAGTCACCTCTCATGGTGCTCCATAGTCATGCATCATAGATGATGGAGCTAGAACTTATACCAAAATATTACTCTTCCAATAGAAGTCCTAATATGCACCAAAAACCCTAGGGAGTTGATGTTCTCTCTAGGTTTACCTACAACTGGTGCTAGATAAATGCTCCAACCCCACATAAGTGTGGAAGCCTTATCATAGTACATATTTAGGATCGAACCCAAAGGACAACATTAAGAATCTGAGTGTTTTTTTCTCGTTTCGTACCGATCTAAGTTAATCATCTAAGACCAAAAGTTTGATTTGAGTTATTTAACCTAAAACATGCAAAAGTAAAGGCAAGAATAAAAACTAGTTTAAGGATTAAAATCTAAGATTAGAAAATGATGATGGATCACTGGGGTGATGCGGGTATTCACCACCACTACACATGTGTTGTACTTGTACCAAATGTAGCAAGACTTGTAAGCAAGATACATGGATGTTGTACAATACTGATGTCTTATAGGACAAGAGTAATGCACACAACCTTCACTGGTTGAGTAACCCTCATCCGGTACATATCTACGTGTCAATGAAGAGATGTAACCTCCGAAGAGAGAACCTTACTCAATCTCGTGAAACGTGTATCGAAAAACTAACAAGTGAGCGATAATTACCAATTCAATTAGTATCCTTATAGACTATCCCTCTTTCGAGTAAATAGCTACGAGAAATGTGGGAGTGTTGCAACGTCAGCCATTCCCGAACGAATGGTCAAATACCTTGCACTACTCCCTCCGCGGAATGTGTTCCTCAACCCAGCAAGGTTGCACTTCCGTACATCAACTGATTCCATTTCATAGTGCGGAAGTACAACGGTGGAGGTGAGTTTACTCCATCCCTCGGGAAGCGTTCCTAGATACCAAAACGGATGCGCGGTGGATACACACACCAGAAACCAACACTAAATCGGTATTTGAGTCCTAAGAGCGTTCGTACACAAACCATAATG
This sequence comes from Alisma plantago-aquatica, assembly GCA_963693085.1. NCBI lineage: Eukaryota > Viridiplantae > Streptophyta > Magnoliopsida > Alismatales > Alismataceae > Alisma > Alisma plantago-aquatica. The sequence goes on from OY856409.1 coordinate 1,932,556,068, forward strand.
CAAGACAATAGATGCACACAAGAACACGGCCAACATTCATGTATGAAATGATTTAGTATTGAATCAGAAAGATAACATCTTTTAGTACATATTACAAAGCATGGGCAGCGGAGCTAGTTCCCGCACCCCAGTGGATGGAACTACGCACTCCTCATAGAGGGAGCAACAAAGAAAGAGAAGAGAGAGAAAGAAAGCATCGTCAGAGCAGAAGAGTAAATCTGTGATAGCCCAGTGTAGATCGTCACAGTTTTCAGAACTGCTCCGTTGTGGTCAATGACGCCTGCCTCTCCACCTCGATCCTCATGTCTACCTCTGGGATTGCATGAACAGAATGAATTGGAGTGATAGTAGCACAATGGCGGAGGTGAGATGGAAGAGGAGCAGCCTTCCGGATCTGTTCCCAGTCCGGCATCCTTTGGCCGTGGTGAGATAGATCTCCAAGACCATGCCTCTACCCTTCTATTTATAGGCTTGACAAAATATCTTGGGCCAAGGAGTCACACCTTGTGTGTGCCCTTTTTTCCCATGCAGTTTGATCACGTGGTTTGCTCCCGCGATTTGGTAGTGTGCATAGCAATTCCACGCGGTCTCATATGGCAATTGGCCATGCAGTTTGTGTGTGCATGCAGTCTTTCTACACAATTGCTCATGCGGTCTTGTGTTGTGTGTTTTACTGCTTTGGAAACTGCAAGCTTCCTCACATTCTCGTGGTCGTGGCTCGATTTGATAATCCATTCGAACATGCCTTCTCAATAGTGTGCATGCATTCACGTCAGCAATAATAGTTGTTGGCCATTTGGTTTTGAATGCAGTGCTCCAAGTCACGTGGGGCCATGCGTTCTCATCTATTCATGCAGTTTCACAACCCAGTAGCATGCGGTTTCATAGCTCATGCGGTTTCACATCCCAGCAGCATGTGGTTTCGTAGCTCATGTGGTTTCATGCTCATGCGGTCTTGCCTTCACGGTCGTGTGTATGCAAGTCGTGAGAAGAAGATGATGATGGTGGTACTACTACTGGATCATAGCTGTTGTTGGTGAAGAGGAGGGTGTCAGTGCTCGCGGCGCTGCTTCGTGCATGAGCGATGGCGGCGGAGCAAGGTTGGTGAAGAAGATGACGTCGGAGGGTGCCGGTGCTCGCGGCGCTGCTTCGTGCATGAGCGATGGCGGTGGAACAAGGTTGGTGAAGAAGACGACGACGGTGGGTGTTGGTCCTCACGGCACTTCTTCATGCATGAGCGATGGCGGCGGAGCAAGGTTGGTGAAGAAGACGACATCGGTGGGTGCCGGTTCTTGCGGACAGCAGTGGTGTTGATGGGAAGGTTGCAAGTGCTGCTTGCGATTGGAGGCAGACGGGCGAGCGTCGTCATTGCTGCTGACGGTGAGGAAGATGATGTCAGCACTTGTGGCAAGCCAACTGTCGTGGGCACCGTCGTTGCTAGTGATGGTGATGCCGACGCTTGTGGAAAGAAGGTCGTTGTGGGCAGCGGTGGTGTCAGCGAGCAGGTCACAGCACCGGCGGAGGTACTAGTTGTTGCTGCGATGGTGGAGACGAAGGTGGCTACTGGAGCATCTCGTAGCACCGGTGAAGGGGTTGGTTGCTGCTACGATGGCGGAGACGATGGTGAGGTAGACGAGTGGGCACTGTCAATGTTGCTGACGGTGAGGTAGACGATGTCGACGCTTGTGGCAAGAAGTCGTCGTGGGCACCATCATTTCTACTAACGGTGATGTCGGCGCTTGTAGCACGAAGGCCATCGTGGGCAGCGGTGGTGTCAGCGAGCAGGTCACAGCACCGGCGGAGGTGCTAGTTGCTACTGTGATGTTGGAGACGACGGTGAGGTAGACGAGCGGGCATTGTCGATGCTGCTTGGTTTTGAGATTGAGAGAGCAAACCGAATGGAGGTCAAGACCGCATGAGGTCAAGACCGCAAGGGGGTCAAGACCACATGAGGTTGAGACTACATGGAGGTCAAGACCGCATGGAGGTCGAGACCGCATGGAATTCAAGACCACATGGGGTCAAGACCACATGAGGTCGAGACCGCATGGAGGTCAAGACCGCATGGGACCGCATGGAGGTCAAGACCGCATGGGGTCAAGACCGCTTGGAGGTCAAGACCACATGAGGTCAAAACTGCATGGGGTCGAGACCGCATGAAGGTCAAGACCGCATGGGGAAACTGAATGGATCAAGACCGAATGGTGGTCAAGACTGAGTGGTTGGATGAAAACGAACCGTTGGATCTTGATCGGATGGTTGAGAGTGGTCTACAAGGAAAAAGGGAAGTGAGTAAGTGAATATAAGATCAAATAAATTGAAAACTAGATTAATTAGAACTAGTAAAGCATTATTTATATGAAACTGAAGAGATACTTAAAATAAACCCAAAGCGAGGGTAGATCAGTCGATATGCGGCACAAAATACTTAGAATTGGCGACTGAGAGGGTGAATCTGGAGGATTCATCACCACACCGAACTTAAGCATTGCTCATCCCAAGGAACAAAAAAGCCCAAGATAGTTGCCAAAACGCATGCATGTTGGTCTCGTAATTACCTCACCTTTGTGCAAGTGTCAGAATTTTCACAAAATAAGAGAAAAGGAAAATGAGGCGAAACAAAATTAGGGCAAAAATGTCAGAAATCCTTTGAATTGGTGACTGAGGATGAGTTTGGAGGATTCATCACCACACTGAACTTAAGCGTTGCTCATCCCAAGAAACAAAAAACTGAAAACAGTCACCAATGAAATCGTTCATCTCGTGATTGCCTCATCCTATTGTCATATCGTAATTTTGTTCATGGCTCAGATCGATACAGCATCAAAGCTTTCTTAGATCACGGAATACATCTTATGATATCCACATTTCTGGGTTCACTTCACTGAAGTATTTCCTTCTCACTCTCTGTTGTATCGGTCATGTTTAAAAGTTTTATGAGACTTTGAAAAGACCCACAGAATCAACAAAATGCATATGATCTGTCACTAGTATTGAAAAAAGGAGAGTATGGGGGTATGATCAAGAGATAAGAGTCTCTCCTCTGATTGAATCAAGACTCTTATTATTAGTTGACTCATCGAGATACTTTGAATGATTTATGTACAACTCTGGTTGACTTAGCCTTACACCTGATTTTTTTTTCTTTTCTAAAGGTAACTCAGAAGTGTGTATAGGTTGGCTTAAGGCTTTTGGCTATTTTACCTCTTCGAGAGGAGGTAAGGGGTTATTTTTGGATCCTTACGATCTCACTACCGGTCACGACGCATCTACCTTTATGAGGGAAGCTAATGTACCGGCTGGGCAAGACCTTTATCGGTTATCCTTATTCAGGGCACAACTCTCATGTTTTTATTCACACTCTGGCTTTTATTCATTCTCACCTGGCTTAGGAGAAAGGGTATTTTTTGGATTTTTGTCATATTTGGGCTTCCAGGCCTCTTTTTGGAATCGGGGTAGATTTTTCATCATCCTCGGTATGTGCACAATCATCATTGTATACTCTTTTAAGTGAAATCAGAAGGTGGTACGCCCCTATTATGTGTTGAGGGGTATGGAAGAAGCGGTAGTGGAAAAAGAGGTGTGGTGTACCACACCGAACTTAGAGTTTTGCAGAGGTGTGGTTTACCACACCGAACTTAAAGTTTGGCAATGTTCTAGTTTTCACTAGAAAGGAGTGTGGTGTGCCACAGCGAACTTAAAACTTTGGCATGGTTAGTGAACAGAGGGGTATGAAAATGAAGGAAGAAGTGTAGAAGAGAGTTCGGATCATGATGCAGCTTGCTTAGCGATTCCATGTCATGGGTCTCTTTTCTCCATCACACTCTGCTCAAAAAGTGACATGATAAAACATAAAATGAGAAATCCATACAAAAGATCCATTAATCAGTTAGAGGCGCGATGTACTTGATCTATCTCAGTCTTATTGAAGTGTATCATATTTTACTATTTGAGGGTATGACATTAGGATTCATAGACTATTCAAGATGAAAAACACACATTGGCACATTTTAAGCATTCTTTTCTTGGAAATTTGCAACGAAAATAGGTGATGATCACAGATTTGAAAAAACAAAAAAAATCGACTAGATAAAGGTTGTATTTTTGGAAGACTACAGAAAGGCAAAAAAATTATGAAAAAGAAACTAGAATGGAAAAACAGGAAGCAATAAAGATAGAGGGTGGAGTGAAAGTCATACCACCCGCCCTCCACCTTGAACTCATGAATTCGCTCTTTTCTAAACAAATATTAGGTTCGAGGTGGAGGGGAAGGGTTGCACAATGTTAACCAGGTGGTCCTCATAGTTGGAAGAAGGTGCGGCAAAGATGTCTCGCGATAGATGGTGCCTAGAATGAGGAAGTGGCCCGAACAACCTGTTGACTGGGTGGTTGTGGCGACTCGAACGAGTCTTCTGGATGACTTGGATGCACATTTCTTTCGCCCCGTTGTATGTTTAGAAGAATCTAGAGACCTTCCCCCATCAATGAGGGAGGTGAAATATAAGCAGTCGAAACTCAAGGACTATGTGAGAAATCAAGGTTATGCCCACTTGTGCCCTCCAGTTTTGGCTCACCCTCGAAGTTCAAAGTAAAACTTCTTCAAAATCTAGGGCAGTTGATTGAGGGTCGGCCACTTGAACTTCCTCCTGTCTAGGATCAGGTGGTGGATCTGGTTCCGACTTCATTTCATCACCTGGCTTTTCTTATGTGGGATATGGTAGCCAGGATGACGTTTCTTCATCAGAGGAGTTATTTTGAGAAGTACCATCATATTTATCAATGTTGAAATTGGTAAGAGCGTCGTTCTTCTTTTCAAGGTTTTGTTCAAAATTTTCCTCATAGAACATTTGTAGTTTGTCCAAGTAACTAAAAGAGGATTTGACTGGTAAAATGAACTCTTGCTCGGGTAAGGAAATCATGGGATCCTAAGATAGAGGTTCCAATGATGTATCTTCATGGGAGAGATTAGTCCATGACATATCGTTTTGAGGGATAAAATCCCCTAATGAACCTATTTCTTCGATATTGGGACTAATATATACCATTTCTGAGTCATGTTGTTGTTCCAGTTCTTCTTCATAACACTCCTCTGGTTCTATTGAGTGCTCAGGAGGAGTTGCTATGGGAAGATTGAAACCTGGCTCAGGTAAAAGACATATCTCAGTTTCTTGAATGTTAGGAAGGTCTTCTTCATAGGGGTGAATTTCTCTAAGTGGATGGGTTTGTGACTCGATGCCCTCCCACGGGCCCTTTTTATCATTACAAGAGTCTATGGAGATATCGTGATCCATTCCAAAATCGAGAGGTAGTTCATGTTTCTCTTCATAGTGCACTGTCAACTCATTTAAGCGACTATGAGGAGATTCAATAGAAAGATCATGCTCTTGTTCGAGGAGTGGCTCCGTCTGGACTTCTTGTGGTGGTGGTAACTCAGGTAATATCATCTCATGAAAAGGACCAGTCGTAGGATTGTCATCTTCAGACCCGTCATCCTCCCTTGATTCTATTTCATCAGTGAGAGTGGTATGGTCCATTTTTGAATCAAGATCTTGATCAGTTCTATCCTCGAAGTCTGTCCCTAGATTAGCCGAATGATCAGAAATTTATTCATAAGGATAGTTCAGATCTTGTTCCAGAAATGGAGACATTTGATTCTCATGCATAAAAGACATATCTTTATATGAATCTGTCACATATCCATCTGAGTCTGACTGTGAAGGAGTGTGGAGTCCTTGCAACACTGACTCTTCTTTTATGGAGTTTATTGATGAGACAACTGAAGTTGAAAAGATTTTGTCATTGAGGGAATCAATAGTCACATGCATTCATGTGTGCAATAATAGCTGTTGGCCGTTTGGTTTTGAATGCAGCGCTCCAAGTCACGTGGGGCCATGCATTCTCATCTATTCATGCGGTTTCACAACCCAACAGCATGTGGTTTCATAGCTCATGTGGTTTCACATACCAGCAGCATGCAGTTTCGTAGCTCATGCGGTTTCATGCTCATGTGGTTTCATGCTCATGCGGTCTTGCCTTCACGGTCATGTGCATGCAAGTCGTGAGAAGAAGATGATGACAGCGGCGCTACTGCTGGATCGTAGCTGCTGTTGGTGAAGAGGAGGGTGTTGGTGCTCGCGACGCTTCTTCATGCATGAGTGATGGAGGCGGAGCAAGGTTCGTGAAGAAGATGACGCTGATGAGTGCCGGTGCTCGCGGTGCTGCTTCGTGCATGAGCGATGGCGGCGGAGCAAGGTTGGTGAAGAAGATGATGCTGGCGGGTGTCGGTGCTCGCGGTGCTGCTTCGTGCATGAGTGATGGCGGCGGAGCAAGGTTGGTGAAGTAGATGACGCCGGCGGGTGCCGGTGTTCGCGGACAGTAGTGGTGTCGATGGGTAGGTTGCAAGTGCTGCTTGCGATTGGAGGCAGACGGGCGGGCGTCTTCGTTGCTGCTGATAGTGAGGAAGATGATTCTGATGCTTGTGGCAAGCCAGCCATCGTGGGCACCATCGTTGCTACTGACAGTGACGTTGGCGCTTGTGGCAAGAAGGCCTTCATGGGCAGCGGTGGTGTCAGCGAGCTGGTCACAGCACCGGCGGAGGTACTAGTTGCTACTGCAATGGTGGAGATGAAGGTGGCTGCTGGAGTAGCTCATAGCACCAGTAAAGGGACTGGTTGCTGCAACGATGGTAGAGACGACGGTGAGGTAGACGAGCGGGCACCGTCGATGCTGCTGACGGTGAGGTAGACGACGTCGGTGCTTGTGGCAAGAAGCCGTCGTGGGCATCGTTGTTGCTGCTGACGGTGACGTCGGCGCTTGTTGCAAGAAGGTCATTGTGGGAAGCGGTGGTGTCAGCGAGCAGGTCACAGCATCGGCGGAGGTGCTACTGTTGGTATGTATTCCCTGAGAGCCAATCATGGGATGATTGGTGGGATACATTAAGATTGATTTTATAAACTATAAAGGCAAGCTTCCAATTCTTTCTGGTTCAGTCATATGAGATAGTGATAGAACAGATTGAATGTCTAGAGAATGACAGTACTCAATGACGTATGCTTTCAGGTTGAGGACCTGAACGATGCAATCATATGGATGCTAAGAGTTTGTACATTCTTGTTATGTCCCTTGTCGAATGTCATTGTGGAAGGTAGATAGACAACAATGACACACAAGACTGGATTGTGGTGTTGGTTGATGACAGAATCTCATTAGTCATGATATAGAGATATCAAACCTAACACATAGGTACTTGTTAGAGAACAAGTGTACCGGACAGACCCACTGTGAGTTTGACACATGGAACCATGACATGGTAGTCATAGTCAGTACTCACAGTGATGGTGGTGAGTGTGATTCTTTGACCTAAAATCACTGCACTCAACACATGTCGTTAGGCACACTTTGACATCATCAAACGCAGTCCTGAAACATGGGTTGTTATAAAGGTGATGATTGGGTGGCTTTGACACATGGGGTTTTTGAGGGGTGAGTGATAGATATCGGATTTGTCCCTCCTGAGGGAGTTTGATATTCATGGCCACTTGGTGAGTAGGATTGAGAAAGGCGTGCACGCATGTGTGAATCAATATGTGATATTGATGTCATACATATCTCTTCCAATCTACTCTGAGATCAAGAAAGTGAATGAACGTTGACAGGATGAATGTTCCATGCCTCAAGTTCATTCGGGATATCAGTGACAAAGGAATTATACATTCACTGTAACACCATTCACATATTGTAGGATGAAAGTTGTTCTCTAACTTTCTACTTTCACTTGGGTAGCACTGATGTGTGACTAGGCACCGCTCTTTGCTTGTGAAGTCATAAGTGTTATGGACTTTCACTGCCAACGTGAAATGGACCTGCAGGGTCACACACAAAGGATTTAACCTGGACAAGGAGTTTTGTCCAAAAGCAATGTTTAGATTGATTACTAAAGGAGTTTAGTAGTTCAATTAAACACTCAATTGATTGATAGCTCAATATCATAATGTTCAAGGTTGAACCGGTCGGCTGAGGTTGCTGAACCAGTCGGTTCAAGTGTTGAACTGATCGGCTCATCTACAGAGTGAAACGAGTGGTTCAAGTGTTGAACTGATCGATTCAACTGGTGCAACCGAGCAACTTGGGAAAATATGATTGGTGAGAATTTTCCTTGCGTTTCACTTGCCCAATTTGATTGGAACAAGGATTGGTATTCGATACCAATTAGAAACAAAAGAAGGAAAGTCAAATCGGGAACCGACCAGGACCACCAACCGACCAGTTCACTTGTGAACCAACCGGTTCAAGGGTCCCAACCGATCGGTTGAGGTGTCAACCGACCGGTTCAGGTCCCCAACCGACCGGTTCACTTGTGAACCGATCGGTTCAGGTTGCGAGTTGGTTGCTTTTTGTGGAAAATCTCGAACCCTTCTACTCCTGCTTTTAGTTCCGCATTTCCCGGGATAGAGAACCATGTCCCATGACCCTCCTATATATAGGGGTATTGGGGGCTTCTCAAAGTACAACTCAGTGCAACCATATGCTCTGCAAAGTTGTCGTTCTCTCTGGTTTTGGTAACCGAGAGAGAGCTTGAGCAAGTGCTTCCCGCAAAGGGAGGTGCAGCAAGGGAAGGACAACTGCAGTTGCAACTAGAGGCAGGAGAGTGTGTTGGCGACTAGTACGTCAACAGGAGGGTGCGACTCCTTCCACTTCCTTGTGGGACAAGGAGTGTGGAGTTCTAGGTGGTCTGTGTGGACTACTACAGAGGTGGGAGGTCACTGCCGCTCAGGAGGACAACTGTCATCTGACAGTCCTGTAGGAGGAGGAGGAGTCAGTCCCGGTGCGACCAGGATCTGCACAGACGCCGTCTAAGACCGGAGTTGAAGACTGTGCATAGCACGGGGTATTGTCGTCGAGCAAGCCTCGGGACAAGGTATGATTTCACAAACCATCCTTTCCTATTATATAGACGTTGACGTGTTTCCTCGTGCTGGGTTTGGGGGAGAAATTTTTTTTTGTTTCCGCTGCCTTCTCTGCCTCCCCTAAAACCCAACAGTGGTATCAGAGTCACGTCAACTGTTCTATATTTTAGGAATATCGATATGATCGATTTTGGTTTGTCTCCTTTATTTATTGCATATGATGTGAATGATATTGGATTTATGCATGTCCAATCCTAAATCCACAAATCCCAAATTACATATATGATATGTACTATTAATGCACTCGATACGTGTCGCCCTTAAACGAGTTTTGTGGTGGATGTGTAGTGTGGTTATGGCCAATAAACCCTATCTGTGATTGGTTGTGTGTGGTTTCTTGCATCTCAGTCTGTGCACCGATCTTCCTTCTCCTATTCCTGATGTAACTCGAAATAATTCGAGATTCTTTCCTACCTTTGCTCCCCCCGAATGTAACTCGGGGTTTCCCTTTTATGGAATGTAATATTAGGATAGATTTTATTTCCTGTTATGTCAAAGAATGACGGACATCAAGACGACAGCTGAGACGATCGGTTCAAGGCGTGAACCGATCAGTTGACGTTCCATACAATCGGTTCAAGGAGTGAACCGATTAGTTGATGACCGGTTCGAGGAGCGAGACGAGCGGGTGGCGGCCATGACGAGATGCATGACGACCAGGCAAACCGATCGGTTGGAGGAGCCAACCGATCGGCTGGTGGCACCCAGACGACCGGCCAGAGAGAGCAAATCATTCATATGATGAGTTGATCAACACAGAAGGCAAAGCACAGATGTTCATCTTGTACAGGTTGCATGTGATGTAGACCTAGATGGTCGTGATTCCTCTTGGCTCGAGGAATCACATTAGGATGGCCATAATCATCACTTTTTTTTATCGTTTGTGCATGTTTTCTGTGGGATATAGCATGTATATGATACGTACTATGTATTGTGGTGATTGGATATGTATATGTATATAAAAACCAAATCCATCATTAAAATATTAAGTTTTAGATGCCTTCCAATTGCTACACACATGAAAAGCTTGATCGACCAAGTGTGGGCACGCCCTAGCGTGGTGCACCGTCTATCTCGTGGAAGCGTGAAGGATGAATGTGTGGGTCTGCCCTAGCAGGGTGCATATTCATCGTGTTTGCTTTGGGTCGGACTTAATAAGGTGATCTAGATGGGATCTAGTACCTTGAGGCATGGAGATGATCATGGCAAGGAGTTGCATATGACATCTTATCAAGAGTTGCATATGATGCAATTGGCAAGAGTTGCCTACTTGATAGATCTATGTTGTGGGTGATAGCCCTAGCTGGTCCATGGCTTAGAGGATTTCAGGATCTTTCCCACTAGAAGGTTGTACGCTGCAATCTTCCGAATTGATGGTGAGGGCTATCAATTTGAAGTAAAATAGTGGGAGCGATAATTAATTAAAGGCCTAATTATATCGTCAAATTTTTCAAATCAATCAAATAAGTCAAAAATGAGTTTTTGGACTAAAATTGCATATTTCCTTTTGTGGTACAAATGACGACAAACAACAATCACTTCTCGTTGTGATCAGTCCTTAAAAAGGACAAGCTTAATGGGACAAACTTCCACGACTGGTATCGGACATTGAGAATTGTTCTCACTCAAGAGCGTAAGCTCTATGTCCTGGATACTCCAATTCCAGAGGAACCCGCTCCTAATGCACCAAAGGCAGAAAGGGATGTTTACAAGAAGCATGCTGATGATGCCATTGATGCAAAGTGCTTGATGTTATGTTCAATGAACCATGAGTTGCAGAGACAGCATGAGAACATGGGTGTCATTGAGATGATTCAGCATCTCAGGAACATGTATGAAGATCAGGCACGACAAGAGATATACAATGTTTCTAGGGCGTTGTTCAAGTGTGTCATGACAGAAGGAGATCCAGATGGTCCTCACACACTCAAGATGATTGGGTATGTGGAGAACCTGCAGAGACTGGGATTTCCATTGAGCCAAGAGTTGGCTACTGACGTGATACTGCAATCGTTCCCAGAATCTTATAGTCAGTTTGTGATGAACTACAACATGAACAACTTTGATAGGCCACTGTCAGAGTTGTTGGGAATGTTGAGGACAGCCGAGATACAGATGAAGAAGGACAAGCCTAAGCCTATGATGGTGATCACAAGCAAGAAAGCCAAGTCCAAGCGCAAGGGCAAGGGCAAAGCTAAGAAAGGTTCTGATGCTAGCTAGGAGTCCAAGCCATCTTCAGCTCTCAAGGCCAAGGGAGGCGTGACCAAGAAAGGAAATTGCCACCATTTTCAAAAGCCAGGACATTGGAAAAGGAATTGTCCTCTCTATCTGGAAGAACAAAACAAGAAGGAGGCGACTGAAGCCTCTACTTAAAGGTGTCATGAAAAATAAACTTGTAACACTTTTTGAGGTATATGATACCAAGATATAAAGTGTAAAGCACTCATAATTGGGGCAAGTGTTGCCGCCATAGATAGGAGTACTTTAGTTTATTTCAGCCTATAAGGCATGTAATACAGTTATGAACTGTTATTTCATATTTGCCAATAGACAAAAACACTTTATTTTGCATATGATGGCAATCAATAAAGTTGATGTTTCAATCTTTTAAAGATATGATCTTTGTGGCAATGCCTTGTTTATCTTGTGGTATTTGATATGCATGAGATAAAATGATACCTAAAGGTTACAGATAACTCAAACAATCAAATTAGCATCAATCATGAGAAATTCACTTCTAGTGTCCATGTGATGGATAAATCTAGACTCTTTTGGTTAGAGAACTAATAAGAGACATAAATATCTTGGACATGATTAATCAATCTTCACTAAAGGTAGTGGGAGAATGATTATCCTATTAGGTATAATACATGTGATGTATTTACATACCTATTGGAACAAATGCTAATACTTCTAATGGTGCTTAAAGAAATACCAATATGAATGTCTTGAAGTGTTCAAGATTATCATGAATGAAGTATAAATTTGGTAAAGTGTTAATTCTTGATGAGATCAATGAATGAAATACTTGGACCAAATGTTTGAGATCCTTATGAGTGATTATGATAGTGTATCATAATGAACTCATGATTAAGGCATGGTGATGTCTAAATCTAGAAGGAATCATACTCTAAGCAGTTAGAGAATGATTATCAAATAACTGAATTCTTCTTAATAAAAGAATACCCCACACTAATAAAAGAAACTAAGAATCACAAGGGTTGTGAGTTCTTATATCCTTAACAGATACACCTCAATTATCTATGTGATGAGTTGTTCATGTGATGAGTCAATTATTTAGATGAATATGATGAATCAAATTTTGAGTTATGGTTTATGGCCATTACATCCTAAATGACATCCATGTCAACCATAAGGTATGACCTTGATGGTAGCACTCATTGGATGAAATCCATAAGTGCAAATGAGTCTTAAGTGTTAAGACACATGGATAACATTTTGAGAAGGATGATGCTTTTTTATTGCAACTTAATGACTAAGAAATTTGGCATATGGATACTAAAACCACATTCCTATGAGGAATAAAACAAGGATGTGTACGTGACACAACCTATAAGGTTTATGAATCCACTAATGCAAATGAAGTCTATAAGTTACAATGGACTAATCAATGTGATTGATTGAGTACAAGCAACTCCGAATTGGATCTTTACTTTGATGATATAGTCAAAGGGTTTGACTGATATGTCAAAGATAAAGAAGGGATCTGTGATTTAGTGGGAGTGTATTCACATTCCACATGTTGATGTGAAATGGAAATGTTCTAAAATGGAAATCCAAAAGTGGAAATCATCTTTAGGGAAGATAGAGATGTTTCCTATGTGATAGGAATAGAGATCTATAGAGATAGTTCTCGAAAAATCTCTTGACCTGAAAAGAGAGAGCATACATTGGCAATCTGTACTGAAATGTTCAGTATGCATAGATTCAGTGGAAGAAAACTTGTCCATGCTACATGGAGTTGGTATCCCAAGGCCAAGTGTCCAATTCTTATGAAGAATGGGTACACTAAGAATAGATATGGATCTATCATGTATGTAATCATCCCATTATCTTGCATGTATGGACATGGCAAGAATAAAATGCATTCATCATCTTGTATGTACGACGTGACAATATGATGTGCTCATCCTGATAACTCGTATGTGGGACATGACGAGTGGATGTCTGTCTATTTCCAATAAGGGTTACTGGAATACCGTAAGAACTTGATAAGTACTTGTGAAGTACTAGTTCTATGGAGATAAGGAAGAGTTTGATGTAAAGAGTTACATTGATGCGAACTTCTGAAAGGACAGAAAATTAATCGCAAAATATACATAGGATGTATAAAAGTGAAAGTTTGTTGATAATTGGAAATGTTCCAATAAAACCATTTAAAAAGGAAATTCCAAGTATCTATGCGTTAGAGAACAGTAGTAGATACTATATGGATCTGAAAGTTCATGAGATGAACTCATAGATATTCCACTCATTGATGACAAGTATGGAATCCTTGATCATGCAATGTGGCTAAATGTTAGCGAAGGAATACTAGATCGCATATTGCAGAAACTCCATCTCATACGCGTGAGGTACAGCGAAAAGATGAGAGACATGCAATTTATACTGACTTTGGCAAGGTGTTTCCATTACTCACTATGATCGCACTAGAGCACAGTAACATGTGGGACATGTTTGAAGATCACTATGAATATGATTGAATGGTGATTGGCTCGCAGTGCAAGTGGGATTCTGTTGGTATGTATGCCCTGAGAGACAATCATGGGATGATTGGTGGGATACATTAAGATTGATTTGATAAACTATAAAGGAAAGCTTCCAATTCTTTCTGGTTCAGTCATATGAGATAGTGATAGAACAGATTGAATGTCTAGAGAATGACAGTACTCAATGACGTATGCTTTCAGGTTGAGGACCTAAACGATGAGATCATACGGATGCTAAGAGTTTGTACATTCTTGTTATGTCCCTAGTCGGATGTCATTGTGGAAGGTAGATAGACAGCAATGACACACAAGACTAGATTGTGGTGTTGGTTGATGACAAAATCTCATTAGTCATGATATAGAGATATCAAACCAAACACATAGGTACTTTTTAGAGAACAAGTGTATCAGACAGACCCACCGTGAGTTTGACACATGGAACCATGACATGGTAGTCATGGTCAGTACTCACAGTGATGGTGGTGAGTGTGATTCTTTGACCTGAAATCACTGCACTCAACACATGTCATTGGGCACACTTTGACATCATCAAACGCAGTCCTGAAACATGGGTTGTTATAAAGGTGATGATTGGGTGGCTTTGACACATGGGGCTTTTGAGGGGTGAGTGATAGATATGGGATTTGTCCCTCCTGAGGGAGTTTGATATCCATGGCCACTTGGTGAGTAGGATTGAGAAAGGCGTGCATGCATGTGTGAAACAATATGTGATATTGATGTCATACATATCTCTTCCAATCTACTCTGAGATCAAGAAAGTGAATGAACATTGACAGGATGAGTGTTCCATGCCTCGAGTTCATTCGGGATATCAGTGACAAAGGAATTATACATTCATTGTAACACCATTCACGGATTGTAGGATGAAAGTTGTTCTCTAACTTTCTACTTTCACTTGGGTAGCACTGATGTGTGACTAGGCACCGCTCTTTGCTTGTGAAGTCATAAGTGTTATGGACTTTCACTGCCAACGTGAAATGGACCTGCAGGGTCACACACAAAGGATTTAACCTGGACAAGGAGTTTTGTCCACAAGCAACGTTTAGATTGATTACTAAAGGAGTTTAGTAGTTCAATTGAACACTCAATTGATTGATAGCTCAATATCATAATGTTCAAGGTGTTGGACATATTGATTGGAGTATCCGATTGATTGAAATCGCAATTGACTGATTTTGCACAACCTGCACTCCCAACCGATCGGCTCAAGTGTTGAACCGGTCGGCTGAGGTTGTTGAACTAGTCGGTTCAAGTGTTGAACCGATCGGCTCATGTATAGAGTGAAATGAGTGGTTCAAGTGTTGAACTGATCGATTCAACTGGTGCAACCGAGCAACTTGGGAAAATAGGATTGGTGAGAATTTTCCTTGCGTTTCACTTGCCCAATTTGATTGGAACAAGGATTGGTATTCGATACCAATTAGAAACAAAAGAAGGAAAGTCAATCAGGAACCGACCAGGACCACCAACCGACCGGTTCACTTGTGAACCGACCGGTTCACTTGTGAACTGACCGGTTCAAGGGTCCCAACTGATCGGTTGAGGTGTCAACCGACCGGTTCAAGTCCCCAATCGACCGGTTCACTTGTGAACCAATCGGTTCTGGTTGCGAGTTGGTTGCTTTTTGTGGAAAATCTTGAACCCTTCTACTCTTGCTTTTAGTCCCACATTGCCTGGGATAGAGAACCATGTCCCATGACCCTCCTATATATAGGGGTATTGGGGGCTTCTCAAAGTACAACTTAGTGCAACCAGTTGCTCTGCAAAGTTGTCGTTCTCTCTGGTTTTGGTAACCGAGAGAGAGCCCGAGCAAGTGCTTCCCGCAAAGGGAGGTGCAGCAAGGGAAGGACAACTGCAGTTGCAACTGGAGGCAGGAGAGTGTGTTGGCGACTAGTACGTCAACAGGAGGGTGTGACTCCTTCCACTTCCTTTTGGGACAAGGAGTGTGGAGTTCTAGGTGGTCCGTGTGGACTACTACATAGGCGGGAGGTCACTGCCGCTCAGGAGGACAACTGTCATCTGACAGTCTGGTAGGAGGAGGAGGAGTCAGTCCTGGTGTGACCAGGAGCTGCACAGACGCCGTCCAAGACCAGAGTTGAAGACCATGCATAGCGCGGGGTATTTTCGCCGAGCAAGCCTCGGGACAAGGTATGATTCCACAAACCATCTTTTCCTATTATATAGACGTTGATGTGTTTCCTCGTGCTGGGTTTGGGGGAGAAAAATTTTTTTGTTTCCGCTGCCTTCTCTGCCTCCCCTAAAACCCAACAGCTACTTGCTGCTACGATGGTGGAGACGACGGTGACGTAGATGAGCGGGCACCATCGATGCTGCTTGGTTTTGAGATCGAGAGAGCAAACGGAATGGAGGTCAAGACCGCATGAGGTCAAGACCGCATGGGGGTGAAGACCGCATGAGGTCGAGACCTCATGGAGGTCGAGACCGCATGGGGTCAAGACCGCATGAGGTCGAGACCGCATGGAGGTTAAGACCACATGAGGTCAAGACCGCATGGAGGTCAAAACCGCATGGGTTTGAGACCGCATGAAGGTTAAGACCGCATGGGGAAACCGAATGGTGGTCAAGACCGAGTGGTTGGATGAAAAGGAACCGTTGGATCTTGATTGGATGGTTGAGAGTGGTCTACAAGGAAAACGGGAAGTGAGTAAGTGGGGATAAGATCAAATAAACTGAAAACTAGAGTAATTAGAACTGGTAAAGCATTATTTACATGAAACTGAAGAGATACTTAAAATAAACCCAAAGCAAGGGTAGATCAGTCGATATGCGGCACAAAATCCTTAGAATTGGCGACTGAGAGGGTGAATCTGGAGGATTCATCAATAGACCACCTTCTCATTCCCGAGCTTGGTGTCTAGGGTCACCTCTCATGGTGCCCATTGGTCTACCCTCCTGGTCCTGACCTTTATGGCATCTTCCATCAGGGTGGCATGTAGGTGCAAGAATTCACATGTATATATAACTGTGATAGTCATAGTGACTTTATAATTGCAGTATGAACATCCAAACTGTTTAGATTGCATTCAATGTGAGGAAACATTTGGAAAACCCTCGGGAAACTAATGTGATTAATCATAATTAAGCACATACCTATCAAGCTGATGTGAGACAGAAATAATCCAATCAACAATAGGCAAGCAAGCATTCAATAAGATCCTAAAACAATTATACAATTCCCTTTTATTACTCATGTTAGCAAGACCTATTAAATCTAGCTCGCTTCCTAGGGTTTCTAGTCCACTTTTAGGGTTTCCATTGCAATTAGGGTTTCCCTTCATCTTTTACTATTTTAAACCCTAATTTAATGCAATTGATCACAAACCCTAATTATTTCCACATCTAATCCTTAATTTCAGATTAAAGGCATAATTAACCATTAATTATGTCCATTAAGCCTCTTTTACATTAAAGCTACTATTTTTATCCCTTTAATCCATGATAAGATCATTATACGCATTTATCATCAATTCATAGTTCATTATGGTCCAATTCACATATGAACTCGATTTGCCATTAATTCCACCTTTTATTCATGAGAAAACCCTAATTACTACATTTAGGGTATTTATCCAAAATTTCGGAACTTTACTACTTGAAATAGCTTTTAGCCATGAAAACTCAGTTCTATACATGAAATCAAATAATTAAAGCCATTAAGAGTCGAATTTGCCAACATTAGGGTTTCAAGGCCCATTAAAGCTTTTTCATGCACATGAAACTCTAAGTTAAATCAATTATGTGCAAAATTCATCCTTTTTGTTCCAAATGTTCCGTTTTATCATTAACAGGATAATATCAACTTTAATCATCAATTAAACCCTACTAATCACATTAATCATATCAAAATAGGGTTCTTTAAACATTAATACATTAAAGTTTATATCTTCCATTAATTTTCCAATTGTAAAAGGAATCATGCTTCAATTATATTTTTAATGGACTCCTCTCATTTTTCTGAGCAAAATTCATGTATAATATGCATCTATTCGAGCTGCCGTTAATAAGTTATGAATTTAGTAAAATTCACTTACTATGGCCAATCGGAGAGAGCCACGTCGTCATGTTCCCATGTAATGTGGCCCGCCTGGTTTGGAATTATAATTAAAAGATGCTTCTGCCCCTCACTTAAACATTCGGCGCTTCATACCCCGGAGGGTATATCCGTCCAACGACCCCTTATTCATCATCTACCTCGCGACAACCTAACCTTGCACGACCTGTAGCGCGTCGGAGGTCTGTCCTCCCCTCCTCTGGGATCGGGGGTGGTCGTCCATGGTCGCTCCAACTCCGTTGTACCCTGGCGCCCTCGGGGCACCACTGAAACGCGGCCACAGATGGCAGTTATTGGCTTGATCTTTCCCGCGACTACTACTGTGGTTTGCTGTAGTTTGCGGAAGTTCTACAGCCATACGACGGAGGTCGTCTGAAGGCCAGGGTAGGGTTGGATATTCGATCCTCCTGGAATCGTCGCGGATGCTTCTTGCCTTTAACAAGACCTCACTACAACCCTCCATGCTCTAGGAAGCACTACACCTTCTTGGTTAGGGTTTGAAAGTGAAAACAAGGAAGAAGAAGAAGAGGAGTATGTGGGTTTCTCTCTCTGGGCCTCGACCAGGGCTTTACCCATTTATATAGGGTGGTATCCATGCCCAGATTGCTTGCCCACAAAGCAATCACGACTTCTCCTTATAGGAAAGGTATTTTCCTTGCTTTAGAAGTATTCTTCTCTCTCTCTTCATGTACTATGTGCATTAGATTTTAGTAATTTGAAATTCCTCTCACCTAATCTCTTTATTCTTGCTTTTTAATCCATTGGCACGGATTTCTATTCTCTTTTAATAGAAATTACTTCCTTTTTTAACAAAACCCCAAAAACATGCATTATCTTGTATACTCTCATTATCTTCTTATTTTCTGTTATGGGTATTTTCTCTTTCCTCTTTTTATTCATTGGGCTCCTTGGACCCCAAGCAATTATAATAATTCAAAATTCCTTTCCAAGGTTACTCGTTATCCTTCTAGATGCATCTATATGCATTACTTCCCATTATCATGTGCACTTCTTATAAAAATAGCTCTTTTTGAGAATTTCTCTTTGTTTCTCTTTTATTTTCCTCATCGGTATTCCTTTTATCATTAGGAATCCTTGGGATACGAAATTCCACTAAGGATAACTCAATTGTACCTCTTTTTACTTATTTTCCACATTTCATCATTGTTTTCAATTTATTTCTTAATAAAGAAATACTTAATTAATCTTTTCTTTTCTTATTGCCTTTTCTTTGCAACTTTGGACTCCTTGGAACCTAAGAGGCACGAAATCCATCCTTGGATTGCATTCTTTTGCCTTCCATAGGTTTCCACATCTTTCTTTTCTCAAAAACTCAATTATTCACTTATTAATTGAATTTCCTTGTTATTGGGCCCAATAGCCAATAAAGCCCACAACACAATCATCAAGGCTACTGTAAACAAAATCCATTTATTCAAAACAAATTATATCATTATTTGTTCATTTACCTTTATTATGAGAAATTACATTTCTCACCAAATGAACCCAAAAATTGGGGTTGTAACAGATTCTAAATGGTTGAATGATTGAACAATCTACAAGAAGCCCAGCTAAAGGCATGAAACTTAGTTCTAGTGGGAGGCAACCCGCCTAGGTTTGGGGAATTTTTTACCCAATCTTTCATTTTTTATACTTTTTGGTTATTTTTACACTTTTCCAAGAAAAAACACACACACTATACTTGATGGTTTTGTTGTCATTGAATATAGGTACATAGGAGGAAAGATGGTACACAGATGATCCAGCCAAAGAGAAGATTAAGAATGAAAAGAGAATTGCAAATTAGTAGAAAAGCTACAGGAAGGTGACCAATACAATCGTTCCATATAGTAGGACCGTGGTGCTGTCAAGCCAGAATGACCGTTCTGCATAGAATGGTCGTGATGGCTTTGTCCAGTTCAATGGACACCTTGAGATCTCTCTCCCCTCTTGGTGTTTGTCAACCTCAACTCCATTCCCTCTACCCTATCATCCTAGACTTCTATCTCATGTTGAGGACAGCATGGTTTAAAAGTTTGGGGTGGTAGGCCGATGCGTCCTTTCTTTACCCACTTTCCTCTATGTTCCTTGTTCTAAATTTTTTCTCAAGATGATCAAATAGTATAACCATCTATCATACTTGTGTATATATACTTTATGTGCTTGCTTTACATACATGCATATCATATAGGTTAATTTCATGCATTGTTTGCACAATTTTCAAAAAAAATCCTCTTCTTTCCATGCATTTTATATCATGTAGATTTTTGTAATTTTTTCATGTTTATAGCTAAGATTTGCTTATTTCTTGCTTTTTGTTTCATAAGAAAGGCTTAGATGTGATTGAAGGTGATATGGCACCATTTTGGCCAATTTTTTCCAAATTTGGAACTTCTAGCCAAAAGTGTGTTTCGACCAAATCTCTACTTATTGGATTGAAAATGTTGACATTTGATAAATGCAAGATATATTATCATGATCTATTGCTAAATGGTCTCAGTTCTTGACTTTTTACATATGAATCATCTCCCTCATGCTTGTGAATTGCTTTATTTAATTGTGATTGAAGCAAGCCATAAACGCTTCATGATAGAAATGTGGTTTTCATATTGCTCATTCATGTGGTATATAATTACTTGATGAAATTGTTGGAGTAATTTTTGTGAAGGAGATCTAATGTGAAGGTCCACACTAGTGACCCCTCTTTGACTCACTTTTCTTTCATCATCTTCTTACCCCTCCGCCTCCTGAAAAGATGCCAAAGAGCACATATTCAGTCTTGGTCACCTCTAAAAGTTTGTGGTAGACGTATCTATATCCCCCTGCTTCTCTCTCACCACCATGTTCCCTAGCTACACCAAGGGAAAAGAAAAAGAAAATCAACAAAAAATAAAATAAAATATGTTCCTATGTAATAGCATCTAAATAAATAAAAGATAAGTCCTCTTATGTAATAGCACTCCAACCCCTTACGACAACCCTTTCTTCTATTTGCATGCCCATTGAGCTAGGAAACATCAAAGCTAGCTCATTTTGCCCTTTTTTGCAACCACGTGGGTCACTTAGTGTGGATTAACATATGAGATTGAATGTATGAAGGTAAAACAAAACTATAGTCATTTTATATTGTCACCACCATGAAATGGTTTCCCCAGAGTTATATGATAGTCATATGGATTGACTGTATAGTCTATGCTCAATATGTGAAATTTACATGCTTAGTGCTTTAATCATAATTGGTTTGTGAAAGAGGAGATGAGAGAGGTGGAATACATGTACTTAGTCATCATTGATCCCATTTAGTCAATATACATCTATTGTTGAATTTGTCATTTCTTGTTTGTTGAAAAATTGAAGAGAGATTGAGTTGGAGCATACTTGAGGACAAGTATGCTTTAAGTTTGGGGTGGTGATGCAACCCTATTTTAGGGCTTTATCTTGTGTAATATTGCACTTCAATCACATCTACATTTGTTAAATTTCATGTTATTCCCCTCAATATGTGTACTATTAGATGCACTTATGGATGCTTGTTGCATGTTTGTAGGTACTTTGAACATAAATTGATGGAAGAGAGAGATGATGGTTGAATCTAGGTCTTCCCCAAGCTTGGATGAGTCCAAATGAAGCCCAAATGACTCCCAACCTACCCCAAGTGATCAAATAATGTATTGAAGCGATAACCTCCATGGATGACAAAGTTTAAGACACAAATACATGGGAAGATATCAGAACAGTCGTGCTACCAAGGACTGGCCTTTTTGGGACATATTACAAGCAGTAAAACCTTCAAAAGTGACCCAGTTGGCCGGAATGGTTGTGCTAGCAAATCCCAGCAAGGATGTGCTAGCCAGAACAGTCATGCCACTAGTCCCAAAAACCTAGAATTCCCCTATTCATTCCATTTTTCCACCACAGTCGTTCCCATCCACCATAGCCATTCTACTCACACCCCACTATTGAGAGTTTGAGAAAGAGAGGTCTTAACTCACTAATCACCTACAACCGTACGGGGCTCAATGTAGTCGAGTGTCAAACACAAGGAGCTAGACTAGTTAGGTGCAAATTTGTTAACTTTCACTAATCTAAATCAGGTTATAGAAGTTGGGTTGATTACAAAGTAAAGAGGTAAATAAAAGCAAAGGTTCAAAGTAAAAGGTGTTGATTAAGTTATTAGAAGCTTGGGCATTAGATTTCATAACAATACCATTATATCATATGAACAAATGAAACAAAGATCACTACTAACAAGCAAGGAGGTTGTCATCATCATGAATTTCCCAATGTTATGAGATGGTTCTCAACATCACATAATGCTCTCGTGTCTATGTTTAGTATCGAACACCACCTAACCCTCAATAATCTCTAGCCACTCCCATGATCAAGAGAGTATTGCCATAAATCCTACTCCTTACTCCCTCATGCATTCTCCTGAAGCACAAGGCAAGCATAAAACATGTACAAGTGGTGGCTAGCCAACCATACAAGCAAGAAAACACCGTAGGCATCCATGAAAAAGGCAAGTTAACTAGCAATGAGCATAAATTTTGAGTTCACATGAACAATTGCATGGGAGCTACTCTCTCATGCCCAAGAAAAGAGTTCTACTCGTCCATAATGATGGTATGCAGATACAAGGCAGTAATTTCAGAGTTTTGCATGCTTAAGAGAAGGAAAAGCCAGAAGAACTAAGGATGTCGCCAAAGGGTAGTAGAACTCTAACTAGAGGACAAAATTCCACCCTTAGAGCTGCTCCAACTCAGACAATCTTCCCTCCCAGAAAGCTTGGTTGAGAGAAGTAGCTTTGTTGCACCTTAGGAGAAGAGAATGGAGAAAAAAAGAGGTATTATGGAGGTTCTCTCACAAGAAACCACCTTTTTACACCCCAAAATCACCTTCCTAAGTTCTAGAACTTCTCTTGGACAAAATACACTTTGAAAATGACCAGGCATAACCACCCATTGGGTTGCATTTCTCTATTAAAATGAGGGGGCGGTCATTTTTGGTTTTGCAAAAACTGATAACGACACGGTGTGTCTTTTGGAGGACATGTTGTGTCCTGTCATTTGATCCCACTGAGTATTGCAGCTGCAGTGAGGCACACGACGTGTCGAATAGAGACATACTGTGTGACAGCTTCCTGGAGTCCATTCAAGTGAAAGACACACTGTGTTTTTTAATAAATGCACGTCGCGTGCGTTCGTAGAAAAATGTAGTTAGCCTTCATGTCCCAGGAACACATCGTGTTCTCAGGGGAACATGTTGTGTCGATGCTTCTTCATTCTGGGCTAGGGGCTGCTAGAAACACACACGTCATGTGTATCATAACACACGACTTGTTCTTCGTCTAGTGAGGTTTTCTGTGAAGGGACATGTCGTGTCTCTTAGGGAACACACCGTGTTTGTTGTTGTTTCTTCAGGAAATGGCTCTAAATTAACTGCAAAATTTGGAGAAGTCCCATTGGGGTCTTATTTGAGTTGGGCTATCTCCAATTTGACCTTTTCAATACATGTCTGCAATCAACATCATGTGATAAGCAAAATAGATAAAAATGTGGCAAGATGAATATGAATAGAGGCTAAATGGAGACAAAATGAACTAAATTTGTGTGTGAGTATGTGTAAAAAGTCAATATGAAATACACACAACAAATACCCCTAAGCTTGAATTGTTGCTTGTCCTCAAGCAAAAAGAACATATAAGCACAAATGAAGGAATTTTCAAGCTCATGCATAGATTAAATGAAATGAAAGATGTGCATAAGGCACAACCAACCTTGATCAATAGGTTTATACTCATAACCATTAACTCAACTTAGACATCCACGAAAGAGAATTTTTCAATTCAGCAGGGGCGGTCACAATTTAGTGAATCAATTAACTAAACAACACTAAATAGAATTTGGATAGCCAAGCCAAACAACTAGTGGATGCACAACACGGTTTCTCAGCTATTAAAGATACAAATGATGAAATCCTAGGTAATATTAACAGTTTTAGTTGTGATCTTCTCTTTATCCAAAAGATGATTTGATAATGGATTTTGGTCTCTGGCACTCGGTTGCTAATGTAGGCTTATGCACAGATGGAGTGTTGGTTGGGGTGTTTTTACCCTCTTTTTGATACATATCACCTAACCATTGTTGTCTGATTGGTCTCACACTAGGCTAGCATGATATGTGGGTTGTTAGACATCTTTAATGGGGTATGAGGGTGAAATAAGGTAATAGAAATTTTGAGAGTTTTCCAAAATGTGAGAGAATCAACTAAAATGTTAAATTAGTTAGATTTTGTTCATTTGTTTTGAAAAAAATTACTGAAAGAGTGATTGTATATGCACTAAGAGTTTGGCAAGGGCATATTGTATTCTAATCAGTGTTAGAAAGTTGATTCATCCACAAAAATTTATACCATTACATGTTTTAAGCAATCAAAGATGTGAAAGGTGAATGTTCAAGCTACAAATATAAGCCAGAATTTAGCGCATGTTGGAGGCCAAAGGGTTTCAATTGATCTATGCGTCCTTCAAGTGACCAATTAGGGTGCAAAAGGACAAGACGGCTCAAACTTGCAAGGAAAAATTGTCCATTACATCAAGAGAGCCTCACATCATATAATACTTGTCATAGAAAGAAAGAAAGAAAAACATTACTTAAACAAGATAAAACTAAGGAACAAACATGCTAAACGACATGAAAAATAGCAAAAACTACATTACCGGCTGGTTGCGTCCCCCTAAGCTTGAAATTTGCAGTGTCCTCACTGCATCAATCAAACATATGGATGAAACAACCAGGTACATGTCATGGTATGCATCAGTGGGAGGGGTCAGCGCCCATATGATCAGAAGGGAAGAACTGGCTGACGAGATCATCATCATCTGGAACATCAACCCTCATGGGTTGTGGAACATACTCGAGTTGTAGAGGAGGTGTAGGCTGGTGTTTCTATGGCATGAAATAGTGGCCCTGAGAGATGTGCCAAGTATCCATGCAGTGAACCATATCATGCATAACAGAGAATTGTTGACCCGTCAGGTCAAGGCGGCCACCCATATGGTCAAACCGCTGCTACACATAACTGTAAAGATGCCTGACATCAGGCATTGCCCAAGAGTACTCCATCTGTGTACCTGTGGAGCGAGATGGTGGAGCAGTAGGGGGTGCCTCATAAGCATCTGGACCTAAAGTAGCTTCTACTTCTTTGGGGGTATTTAGAATGACTTTCTAGTTGTCTTTATTTGTCAAGATGATGTGTTTCAAGTCTGGAATGTCAATGTACTGGCATTTATCAAAGAATTGCCTAAACTTGGTGTCCCTATTGGCAACCCTTGAGATCAAGCATGTAGAAAGAAGATACTAAAATATCCACCAGGTTTCTTCCTGGTGTAGCTTCTTGACCTGTCAGGTCTACGTCCAGCTTGTTGGAAATAAGAGTAATTAAACCCCCACACATTATGTCCCCAGATTCTCTCTTCTTCATTTTCTTAATGTCAAAGAACCCGGTAAGAATATAATATCCTGCATTGATTTTATTCCCATACACCATGCCCCACAGAAAGAACAAATCTTGTTTACCACACACACCTTGGGTCTACTTCTTTGCAAAAACCTGTGTACTAAGAAGGAGGTGCACATATCAAAAAATGGGGTTGTGAATAGTGGATGCCCTAGCCTTCTTGGTGTCATGACAGTCTTCATTAGAGATCTCAAACTAGAATTCATCACTATCAAAAGTTGGTTGATAACCTAGTGCCCCTTCTTAGTGGCAGTCTAAAACTTCACAGAAACATCTAAAAGTGAGCTTGAAACTTTGGCCCAAAAGACAAAAATGGATGATAGCATAGGATTCCAATTTCTTCTGGGGGTTGTTCTCGATGGTAAGAGTCATAAAAAACTCATATATGAGGTGGTGGTAAGTGTTTGTTACCAAACAACAGATGTAATGCATACCAAGATCTTTTAGGTGGGAGAGGACTTCATATTTGAATCTGAGAGTGGTGAGTGTTTGTTCACAAGCGAATCGAGTAGAGAGCACCCTCCTTGAGATGAGGAATTGGTAGGTAGGGTTTTCCTCTAGTGTGACCCTGAATTGGGTCATAGAGACGTAAGTCGGGGCCGAGGAGGAGCTTATTCCATGCTTGCGGTTGGAGGTTAGCTTGACGGGTGCCATTGTTGCAGAGTATGTGTTGAACGTGATTGAACATGATGTGTTGATGTTGGGACACGATGTGTTCTTTTACAGTAAGACTGGTCAAACATGGGGAAGACATGGTGTGTCTTCTCCGAGACATGTCGTGTACCTGGGATTGAGCTGCTTCCAAATTTCATAACACGGCCGATTTCGAGGAGCTCACATCGTGTATCTGAGGGGGGCAAGGAGGAAAAGGTTGGTGGAGACGGCGGAGGTGGGATGTGATCATCTTGGTGAGAGTCTCATGTCATAATGGGATAACGTGACGGTGGACTTCGAGCTTCGACCTCCAGCAGAGTGAGAGAGGAAGAGGGGAAGATTGGGGTGGCGGAGAAGGATCTTTGCGGCCTCACGAGGTCACAAATGCAATCTATGACGGCTCAGAGATGGAGGTGGCTTGCAGTTGCGGCTTGCACACAGCTGGTCGGAGGTAGCTGGTGGTGGCGGTAGTTGCACATGGCTTTTCACACAGCTTGAACTAGGCAAGTGAATGAGGGAGGCGGTGTGGTATTTAGGGTTAAAACCCCCTTTCCCATCAAAGTACACGATGTGTGATTTGGAGGACATGATGTGTCTGATTCCAGAGGCTCCTCGCGCTCTTGTGAGAAAAATTGTGTTGTGTAAGACACACTGTGTGATTTTAGGCACACGTCATGTATGAATCTAGAAGCCAAATGTATAACCATCTCACTGATAACGACACACCATGTGTAAATAAAGACATGGCATGTTTGATTCCAGATAATCCCTGCTCGATGTTGTCTATGAAGTACACATCGTGTCTTGATTAGGACACGTAGTGTGCATTTCCAGATGAGAAATTTGTATGTCTTCTTGATAACAACATGGCATGTCGTGTGAGGATACGTCATGTCTTTCTGAATTTCTTCTTATGTTGTGCAATCTGTGAGTGACAACATGTCATGTCAAATAAAGACATGTCATGTCTTTTGGAATTTCTATAGAATTCAGCTTCTTATCATCACCTGCAGAAGTGATGAGATGCAAGTATAAGTGTCTACATTATTACATTCACCCATGGCAAGCTTAGTTTGGGAAATTAAAGATTGTTCTTGACTCAAACTTCAAAAATAAAATCTATTCTAATGTGGGGTCAACTCCCACAAGTTCCTCCATTTAATGTCTGGAGTAGGACTCTTTAATCTATTGGTCAAGCATCTTAGAGGGAGCAAGAGGCTCCCTTGTCAACTTCATCCCCTGTGATGTATAGCTTGTAGCATTGTCCATTGACCTTGATGGATGATTGTTTCCCTTGCAGCTCCATGGTCCCATATGGAAAGATACGTAAGACCAAGAACGGTCCAGACCACTTGGATCTCAATTTCCCTGGAAACAATTTGAGTTTGGAGTTGAAATGCAGAACTTGGTCTCCTTCTTTGAAATATTTGATCTTGATTCTCTTATCATGCCCTCTCTTTGTCTTTTCCTTGTAGAT
Organism: Alisma plantago-aquatica; assembly: GCA_963693085.1. Lineage (NCBI taxonomy): Eukaryota > Viridiplantae > Streptophyta > Magnoliopsida > Alismatales > Alismataceae > Alisma > Alisma plantago-aquatica. The sequence continues at coordinate 1,932,583,506 of OY856409.1, forward strand.
TTTAGCATTTTCATAAGCATCCATTCGCAGCTCTTCCAACTCTTGGAGTTGTAACAATCTCTTCTCTCCTACCTTCTTAAGGTCATAGTTTAGGAACTTGATTGCCCATAATGCTTTATGCTCCAATTCTATAGGTAAATGACATGATTTTCCGTAGACAAATTTAAAAGGATTGGTTCCAATGGGTGTTTTAAAAGCTATCATGTATGCCTATAATGCATTTTCTAACTTAAGTGCCCAATCCTTTCTTGAACTGGAGATAGTCTTTTTTAGAATAGCCTTTAGTTGCCTATTTGAAATCTCCACTAGGCCTGATGTTTGAGGATGATAGGGTGTGGACACCTTATGTTCCACCCCAAATTTGCTAAGCAAGTTGTTGAAGTTTCTCTCATTAAAATGGTTGCCACCATCTGAAATAATTGCTCTTGGAACTCCAAATCTGGGGAAGATAATTTTTTGAAATATTTTAATGACTGACTTTGCATCCAAAACTTGAGTGGGGATAGCCTCCACCCATTCGGAAACATAATCCCAGGCCACCAAGATGAACTTGTAGCTACATGAAGAGGGAAAGGGGCCCATGTAATCTATGCCCCAGACATCAAAAACTTCTATCTCCAGAATTGAGTTCAATGGCAAATGGTATTTCATCTCTCCTTGAAATTCCCCCACCTCTTCGGCAATTGTCATAAGATTTGACAAATGTGTGCACATCAAAAAATAGACTTGGCCAATAAAAATCAGATTGTAGAATTTTGGTTGTTGTTTATTCTGCTCCAAAATGTTCATCGTATGGAGAGGAATGACAATCTGAAATCACATTAGCAATTTCCTCATTTGGGATACATCTCCTTATGAGTCCATCTGCACATTGCTTAAACAATAGAGGGTCATCCCAATAGTAGAATTTAACATCATGAAGAAACTTCTTCTTCTGCTGGTAGGTGAAGTTGGGTGGAAGGCAATCGGTGCCAAGGTAGTTTGCAAAATCAACAAACCACGGCAAGGCTAGAGAATTCACTGCATATAACTTCTCAATGGGCAACTTTTCATGAATGGGTACTTTGTCGTCAATGTTTGTAGATAGACGTGAGAGATGGTCAGCTATACTATTCTTCGTTCCTTTTTAATCTTTGATTTCTAAATCAAACTCATGTATAACAATATCTAGAAGATGATATGGGGTTTAGCATCTTTCTTGCTCATAAGGTACCTAATTGCAACATGATCCATTTACACAATGACCTTAGAACCCACTAGATATTGTCTGGATTATCAAATGCATAAACAATGGCAAGCATCTCTCTTTCTATAGTAGCATAGTTGATCTATTCATCATCAAGGGTTTTACTTGCGTAGTGCATAGCATGGAGTTTGTTGTCTTTTCTTTATCCCAAGACTGCTCCTATGGCGTAGTCATTGGCATCACACGTCACTTCCAAAGGATCACTCCAATCTAGTAGTTGGATAATAGGAGATGAAACTAGGGCATCTTTTAATTTCCAGAAGGCAGTTTGGCAATCGTCGTTGAATTCAAACTCAACATCCTTTCCTAACAAGGAGCATAGAGGATTTGAAATCTTTGAGAAGTCCTTAATAAATCTCCAATAGAAACTTGCATGACCTTAAAAGCTACAGATTTCTTTGACATTGGTTGGAGCAGCCATCTTTTCAATAGCCTCCACCTTGGATTTGTCCACTTCAATCCCTTCATTGGAAATGACATGGCCTAGAATGACTCCAGTTTGCACCATAAAGTGGCATTTCTCCCAATTCAGCACAAGATTGACTTGTTGATATCTCTGCAAGACTTTAGTTAGATTCAACAAGAAATAATCAAATCAATTACCATAGACACTAAAATCATCCATGAATATTTTTATGAATTTTTAATGTAATCAGAAAAAATAGCCATCATACACCTTTGAAAAGTGGTGGGTGCATTGCAAAGCCCAAAGGCATCCGCCTATATGCATAAGTTCCATAGGTGCAAGGAAATGTGGTTTCTTTTGATCAGGTGGATAGATGGGGATATGAAAGAACCCCCTACACCCATCAAGGTAGCAAAAATATGAGTGGTGAGAAAGTCTTTCTAGCATTAAATCAATAAAGGGAAAAGGAAAATGGTCTTTTCTGGTGGCTTTATTGAGTTTTTTGTAATCAATACACATTCGCCATCCGGTGATGATTCTTGTTTGAATTAGTTCATCATTTTCTCATTTAATCACAGTTGTTCCTCCCTTTTTAGGCACAACATGTATAGGGCTTACCTAAGGACTAGCACATATTGGATAAATAATTCCAACATCTTTAAGTTTTAAGATTACTTTCTTAACAACTTCCATCATGTTATGGTTTAATCTCCCTGGTGGGTCTATACATGGTTTGGCATTCTGTTCTAAAGTTATCTTATGCATGTAAATGTATGGGTTAATTCCTTTGAGGTCATCAATAGAATAAACTATCACATCTTTGTAGCATCTAAGTTCATTCAAAGGTTTTTCTTCTTGATCATTGTTCAATTCAACATTTATAATGACGGGAGAAGAAGAGTTTGGGCCTAAGAAAGCATACCTAAACTCGATGGGAGGGTTTTTAGTTCTACCTATTTTCTTGGGGCTGCGGTGTTGCTCCCTTCATTTTTCTTTGAGATTTCTTCAATTGATGGCTTCTCTAAAGTTTCACTTCTTTCATCATTATGGATGGCATTAACATCATCTTCATCGAGATTACCTAAAGCAATATCAACGGAATTCTTTTCTTCTTCCAACAATGTGTCGATGGTCAACAAGACATAATCGGGATGTCCTCTATCACTCCCCTTGGATGCTTAATAGAAACAGTTGCTAATACCCCGTAGGCTGAGGGGAAAAAGGAGGAATCTGCCCGAGGAGGGGCTCGCATCTGATTAGCCAGTAGGTGAGGCAGTGGCTTACCAAGGTGAAGATCAGTAGATGGTTCGAGAGGATGATCAACCACACTGGGACTGAGACACGGCCCAGACTCCTATGGGAGGCAGCAGTGGGGAATTTTCCGCAATGGGTGAGGAGCAATGCCGCGTGGAGGTAGACAGGGGTCGTGAACTTCTTTTCTCAGAGAAGAAGCAATGACGTGAGGAAGAAGCACTGGCTAACTCTGTGCCAGGGTCAGCTAGTTGAATTTTCATAGATATTGGCTTAAGATCTCCCAAGTCTAGATTTTCCCATTATCTTGCAAGGAAGAGTAAAGGCATCTTGATCATCTAGTTTCTCAGGCATACAGTTCTGGATGATGGAGTTAGTATTTCAGAAAGCATCACAGTTTCAACCTGTCTGGATCTTCTCTTCTTTGTTAAGATATCCTTTAAGAACTTGGCGTAGGACGGCATTTAAACTATGACTTTGACTAGGGGCAGGTTTACATATAATTTTTTTATAATGTCCATAAATTTGTTGAACTTCCCATCATCTTTTGTGCTAGTAAACATGTGGGGTAAAAGAGAATTTGTCTTGCTTGAAAAATCACCTTGCTACATATTTCCAACAGTTTTCTTCCTTTGTATTTCAGCTACATCTTCAACAGTAGTATCAACAATTTCTCCAGATTTCCTCTTGGATGGCAGTGAAGATCTTCCTATGATATCTCCACTCCTAAAGGTCATAGATTTGCAACTCTCCTTGGGATTCATGACAGGTTGACTAGGTTAATTAGGAGCCTGAAGTTGAGCTATCTGATTCTTTAACATTTTGGTGTGTTTGACAATCCCATCAACCTTTGAAAAGAGTTGTGTGATAGAATCTTTCAACAAGTTTCCATTTGCTCGAAACTCATTGCTTTGCTATATTTGTGTAGTGACAAAGGTCTCAAGGAGGCTTTCCAAGCTTGATTTCTGAGAGGGGGGAGTCACTTGCTAAAATTGGTTGAAATTTCTGTTATTTCTAGAATTGTACCCCAGTGGCTGTTGGCGATTGGTATTCATCAGTTGATGGTTGCTCATAGGTTGTTGACCTTGAGATTGGCCTTGTTGTTGGTTCTACGAATTATTATTCCTATAAGAGAAATTTGGATGGTCTCTCCACCCTGGGTTATATGTATCAGAAAATGGATTATATGCTTGTCTATTATTGAAATTCCCCACGACATTGACTTGCTTTGGTTCTTTATTGACATTTATCTGTGGTGCAAAACAAGAAGCAGAGTTGTTCCCAGATGTTCCACAATATTCACATACTTGCTCAACTTCTTGAACTGAATGGGTAGTCAACCTTTCAAATTTCTGAGTCAAGGCATCAAGTTTGGCTAAAATTAAGTCCATGGCATCAATGGTGTGTTTCCCACTAGACTTTTCATTTGAACTGGTGGAGGAGAGGGGTTGTCTAGTTCTTTTAGAGCACCAGTGGCTTTGGTTGAGTTTCATATATTCAATGATAGCAAAGGCCTGACTATATGACTTGTCCACCAAGGCTCCATTTGCAGTGGCATCAATGGTTATACGGATGTTGTAGAATAACCCGTTATAGAAGGTTTGTAGAAGCAACCAGTTCATCAGGCCATGGTGAGGGCATAGGTGTTGGTGGTCTTTGAACCTCTCCCAAGTCTCATAAAGTGTATCACCTTCTAGTTTCTTGAAGCTTGTGATTTGATTCCTCAACTGGGATGTCTTTCTAGGAGGAAAATACTTTGCTAGAAAGGCATTCAGCAAATCGTCCCAGCTCTTGACAAAATGTTGACGCAAAGAGGAGAGCCAAAACTTGTCTCGGTCTCGCAGAGTGAATGGGAACATGAGTAGGCATACTCCTACAGCTGGAACACCATTAATGTTGAATGTGTTAAGGTACTACAGAAATTCAGCAATGTGGAGGTTTGGATCCTCCATTGGTGTTCCCCCAAAATGATTCTGTTGGATCATCTGCATGATTGTAGGGCTGATGGAGAAGTTGTTGGCCTCTATAATAGGATGATCAACGGGTCCACAAATATTTATGGCAGTGGGCATAGCAAAGTCCTTGAGTGTATAGTTGTCCTCCATCTCTAACTCTTGAGGAAGGTCGGGTGAAGGTGAAGAACGAGTGGAATGTGGTGATGAAAGTTGTGATCCCTCCAAGCTTGAAGAGTTATCACCCCTCCTTGCTCGTCTACAACTGTTGAAAGTTTGTTCTATCTCTGGGTCTAAAAAGATGGATGTTTGTAGACCTCTCTTAGAATGACGCATGCAACCTGAAAAGTAAAATTTGAGTGAGATTCACAAAAACTAAGAGGTATCACAATATAAAATGTGGAAATGGTGACTTAGTCTCAATTACTAGTTAACGCTTTTACTCTAACTAAAAAAAATTACCGTAGCTCCCTGGAAATGGCGCTAAAAACTTGTTGGGAGTTTTAGAAAGAGAGGTCTCAACTAACTAATTACCCACAAGCATACGGGGGGTCAATGTAGTCAAGTGTTGAACACAAGGAGCTAGGCTAGTTAGGTGCAAAATTGTTAACTTTCATTAATCTAAATTAGGTTATAGAATTTGGGTTGATTACACAGTAAAGAGGTAAACAAAAGTAAAGGTTTTGATTAAGTGATTAGAAGCTTGGGAATTAGATTTCACAACCATACCATCATATCATATGAACAAACAAAACAAAGATCACTGCTAACAAGCAAGGAGGTTGTCATCAGCATGCATTTCCCAAAGTCATGAGATGGTTCTCAACATCACATAATGCTCCCACATCTATGCTTAGTCTCGAACACAACCTAATCCTCAATAATCTCTAGCCACTCCCATGGTTAAGAGAGTGTTTCCATAAATCTTACTCCTTACTCATGCATTCTCCTGAAGCACAAGGCAAGCATAAAACTTGTATAAGAGGTGGCCAGCCAACCATACAAGTAAGAAAACACCATAGGCGTCTATGGAAAAGGCAAGTTAACTAGCAATGAGCATAAATTTTGAGTTCACATGAACAATGGCATGGGAGCTACTCTCCCATGCCCAAGAAAAGAGTTCTACTCATCCATAATGATGATATGAAGATACAAGGCAGTAATTTTGGAGTTTTACATGCTTAAGAGAAGGAAAATCTAGAAGAACCAAGGATGTAGCCAAAGGGTAGTAGAACTCTGGATAGAGGATGATATTCCACCCTTGGATCTGCTCCAACTCAGACAATCTTCCCTCCCATAAAGCTTGGTTGAGAGAAGTAGCTCTGTTGCACCTTAGGAGAAGAGAATGGAGAATAAAAGAGGTAGAATGGAGGTTCCTCATAAGAAACCACCTTCTTCCACCCTAAAATTTCCCTCCTAAGCTCTGGAACTTCTATTTAGATGAAGGAAACTTCAAAAATGACCAAGCATAACCACCCATTGGGTTGCATTTCTCTTTTAAAATGAGGGGCAGTCATTTTCAATTTTGTAGAAAGTGATAATGACATGGTGTGTCCTTTGGAGGACATGTCATGTCCTATCATTTGATCACGCTGAGTATTGTTATTGCAGTGAGGCACACGAAGTGTCGAATAGAGACACGCCATATGATGGCTTCTTGGAGTCGATTCAAGTGAAAGGCACATGGTGTGTTTGCACAAATACACATTGTGTGCATTGGAAGAAAAATGTAGTCAGCCTTCATGTCCCAGGAATACGCCGTGTCGACGCTTCTTCATTCTGGGCTAGGGGTTGCTGGAAACACACACGCAGTGTGTGTCATAACACACGACGTGTTCTTCATCTGGTGAGGTTTTCTGTGAAAGGACACGTCGTGTCCCTTAGGGAACATGCAGTGTCCATTTCTATTTCTTCAGAAAATGGCTCTAAATCAGTTGCAAAATGTGGAGAAGTCCCATTGGGGTCAATTTGAGTTGGGCTATCTCCAATTTGACCTTTTCAATACATGTCTACAATCAACATCATGCGATAAGAAAAATAGCTATAAATGTGGCAAGATGAATATGAATAGAGGCTAAATGGAGACAAAATGAACTAAATTTGGGTGTGAGTATGTGCAAAAAGTTGATATGAAATACACACAACACCCACCATGGGCGTGCTACTTGAAAACCTACCCAGTTTTTGCATTGCATTACCTGTTCTACCCACCACTTAGCCTAATGCTTCCCCAATACCTATATATATATAGGCTATGGATGGATCTCAAGGTTAGCCACCCCTAGCTACCTCTTAGCCCCCCATTTTCACCCCTTATCCATTCCAACATCATTCCTCCTCATTTCACCTCCATTTCACCATTTCCACCACCAAAACCCTATTTTTATTGTGGTTTGACCCTTTCCCACCATCATTCCATGCCATTTCACATTAGATGAGGGAGGAGGACTACCTTGCAGCTTCTAGAGAGTAGGACTCCTTTATCTACACCGAGCTCCATGGCTACTTCTACCTCTTTCTCCTCTCTTTTTGTATTTTCTTGTTCAATGAGTAGCTAGGCCCCATAGGTGGGTTTTTTGGGGTTAAAATGTTACTTTGATACCGTGTTGGGGGAAAGTGATATATAAAGTTGTAATTTATTTTGCTAATTATTATGTTCTACTTCTATCTCATTTCACATAAATTGTCTTATGGTTTGTGCTTGAAATCACCTAGGATTCTAGGAAAATTTCTTATATGTAGCTCTTTTTGTGAATTGCTCCTAAGTCCAATTAATGGATCCCTAGTTAGCATTTCACCTTTCTACATGCTAATATATTCTCTTACACCAAGGTGAGAGATCTAAGTAGCTAGTATATGAGCACTTAATGTAATTAGCTTGGAGACTTATCAAGGCTAGAATGTAGGTGATATGAGGTGTAAAATATCACTTCCACCTTACATTACTACCCTCCGCTCCCAAATACCCTAAGAGTTCCTATCCTAGAAACCTAGGATTGATTAATCCTAATTCAATTACACCTAAACACCAATCTAAGTGACCCTCGTAAGGTTGGATAGGATGTGTTAGGGCAATTCATTAGCATCTAACTTGTTGTTTAGTTTGGTGATCTAAATGAAAGAGTAATGTTTAAATGTTATCACCCCCAACTCAATTGACAACTGCATTCCCCCAAACATACCACACTTCTATTAATTTCATTAAAGCCCTAATTTCCTTATTGCTTAACTAGTCTTTACTTGTTTATATCTTTACTTGCTTAGTTAGTTCATTGTCGTGTTGTTGCCTAGTTATTTCTAGTTTAGGTCTTTAATTGCTCTTTTTCCTAGTTTGCTAGCTTAGGTATAGTCTAGATCTCTGCTTGCTTGCCATAGTATAGTTTTCTTCTGTGAGAACTGATTACACTAAATGAGATTACTCAAAATGTAAAACACAATCAATCACCAATTAACCACATACCCAAAAATATGGGCAAATTAAAACCGATTTCAACATCAACACCCACTCAGAAACATTTACATAAGGGCCTAATATATTTCTTGTATCCATACTATGACAATAATTTGATACAAATTGTTCTATCACCTTGTCCACAACATATATACATAGGATAACAATATTTGTATATGCCACACAAACAAGCATTAACATGCTAACAAAATTCCAATTTGTTTGAAACACCATATATAAACTTTTCCTGCCTAGACCTGAGAGTACAGGGATGACTCTAGGACACACTAGACATCTAATCAACTTTCTCACATATTCATTACTATAGCTCCTCTTTTCTGCCATAGGTTTGTTTTCGTCAATCTGATTACCTAAAGAAAAGTGGTGAACCACAAGGGTGAGACCCATGTCCCAATAAGAGATATAACCTCCAACAATGTTTATTGATTCCAACATTTTTAGGTAATGAGACAGTTTAAGCAGTTTAATCATATATAAAGAATAATCTCAACAGAACTAATGATTAACAAAATACATAAAGGAGCATATAATAACTATCTTTATTATCCAGACTATTCTCATATCCCTATTAACAGTATAAGGAGTCTAGCAGCATGAGCATCTCTAACATCATGAATAAGTCTAGTATCATAAGCATAGCTAAAAACATTAGCATGTCTATCAAGTTGAACATATCAACATCATAAGTAGATCTAACAATATAAGCACAACTATCTACATAAGCATGATTAGTAGTATAGGCATCTCTATTTACAAAGGCATAGCTAGAAATATAAGCATAGATAATAACATGTGATAACAAATGTCATAATCATAGCCAACAGTAATAATATTTCCATCAACTTAAACATGACTATTGTATGTACACATTTATAACATGATAATATCCAAAACATAAGAATATCTACTATCTTTTAATGCATTAAACATCATCTCTATGTATAGAGAATAACAAGGGTTATCATCCAATATGAAGCACCATGTGTAACCCTAAATAGATTTGCTAGAATATGGTTGTATTACATCTTTTATTATGCCCTGAGGAATTTGAGGATACCACTCAAAATCCAACTGACCATTGCTAAGTCAAAATCAGTTCCATACAAGATCTAGGAAGAGTCAAACTCCTAATATCTTCTCCGCCCCTGGTCAGTATGGGTCTGTCATAGTGACACATAAGGTCAAGCTACTAACAGCCTAGTCCATCCTTAGCACAGGTCATGGCACTAGTGAAAGGAGGTGGGTACGCAAACCCTACCATCTGAGGTACAACTGCAGTTGTCCTCCAATCTCATCACATATATAAGCATCAAGACACAACCACATTCATTCTTAAACTAAGGGTTGGGTATGACCGCATTCATCCCCCCTAAACACCTGGATTCAGGATGACAAGCACCCCACATACTCAATAGTATACGCTCTAAGTTTCCCTTAGGAATACTCATTTCACCATCTGGCTAGTTCTGACACTCAGATATTAGAATTTCACTTGATTAATTATTTCCAATTGGGTGAATAAAAGATGCATCAAACAAGTGGACATACATATCTTAGTTCACTTCTAACAAACATTGCTATATAACCATTTTAGAAGATATAAAACATATGAGACATATTGTTTATCATCTCATCATTAAATGATGGTATTCACTTGGCATTAATGAGACTGCACTTGTCATCATACTATCACAGGATACAAATACTTTTCACAATATCACAGGGTATCAACCCTTATCAACACAAGAGGAATACACCTCATTTAGGGCTAAACCATGCCCAAAGTTCATTAAGACCATCATATTATTCCATGTAAGATCATCATTATATTTCCATGTCTTATAACAAGGCTCGACGACATCACTTACATATAACACACCGGATCAGCACAATATTACATTAATGAGATAGGAGATATTCATAAACAATCATAGTAGGGTTATATTAACATTAAGTACATTCCTTTATTACATCAACATGCAAGGAATCTAGATAACCCTCATCAAATTCATAATGCACATTTTTAGCATAAGAAAGTATCAACCATGTGGCTATGATAACCACCAATTAATATATTAAGGTTATGATCATATTAAGGAGGTTATTTCACCATCATTCCATCATATACGAATGTTAAACATGAATACTCATCTTTATCTATTTGCATTAGAGTTAGGTTCAACAAGATAAATTATATTAATGTTACAAATCAGCACTTATACCCAAATCCTAACTCACGGCATCCCCATTGGATCATGGATACATAAGGTGAAGCATCACCATCACATTCCATACCATTCTCAAGTATGAACCCACACATAAATCAAGGTGTAACCATTGGGTTAAAGCATATTAGGGTTTCAACAAAAATAAGAGAGTAGTCCATAATTGTATTAATCATTCAAGGACTGTTCATACCCAATTACCATCATTTAGTTATATTAAAGATAGGTATAACAAGCCATACCTCATTAGGGTTACCCATTAATTCATTATGGTGATCATAAATCATAATCATATGACGGAAAGGGTAAGACTATAAGTTTAAGGCATTGAACCATCAAATTCTTATCATCAGAATCATAACATTACACTACACGCTTCACCCAAAACAATGGGAATATTGAGACATCAACTTCTAACCATTAAATGTTGAAAAGGTACAACCATTGGTCATTTACATAAGTAAACATCTTGAACAAACCACCTATGAAGTCATTAAGTTGTGCTCTAGAAAGAATCACCATCTAACTCTAGACATCCCTTGATTAATAATATAAAAAGTTCCATTGAGAGTAGGGTAAAACCCACAAGCGATTGTTTATTTAAAACAAGCCATCAGTAAATGAGATTCTTAAGTTGATCTCATAAAGGAAATCATTTAAATCACTTTATTAGGAACAACATATTACATTTAGGCATAATTCCAATTTATTGGATGAAGAAACATTAGATCTTAACCATTAGGTCAAGTTCATATATTAAAACCATCAATTGGAGTATAGATCCAACCATTGCATTTAATGACCCAAGAAACCATTGGTTTAAGGCTTAATTGATGCTACAACTACATTCTTAACTCACATTAGGTTGTGGAGACCTGATCCACCATCAGTAGTGAACATTAAGTCACCATAGGTTGTTAGATCAGCACTATATTCATTAATCACCATCGAATATCAAACTAATATCACCAATGATTGATAGCATCATGAGGGTACTTAGTTGTTAATCATTAAGATTCTAATTTGGGCAACACCTGACCTAAGGGGTGAACTTTAGTTGATACCCTTGGTCACCACTATCAGTTGTCATGAAGACAACACCATCGGTTGTTGCAATGGTACCACCATTGAGTAATGTGTTTATAGAAGAAACCAGCTTTAAACCCTAAAATTGACCATTGGTTGATAGGTGTTTAGCACCATCGGTTGTCAAAGAAACCTGATCCAAGTCATATTATACCTTAGTAGTAATGTACACATGATCATAGGTTCATCTAGAACTGAAATCAGAATAGGGAACATTATAAAAATTGAAATCCAAGTCAAGCATAGCTTTTTAGTGCATGGATCATCATTTAAAAGCAAGAACATGAATTAGCAAGCTTATGGTAAGCAATAAATGTGGAGAAAGTTATAAAACTTGCCTCTAATTAGAATATAAACTCCCAAATAGAAGAAAACATGAGTAGGTAGGGTAAAAAAATCCAAGCATAAGATGTGAACTCGTCCATCTAGCACCTTTCTTCGTCAAATGAGCAAACCCTAACCATAAGGAGAAAGAAAGGTAGGCTTTTAGAACTTTAGAGCAATTTCTACCATGGAACAGCAAGGTTACGACTTGGAGGAAGGTCTGAGGAAGGTCTAAGGAAGGATAAGAGCAAGAGAAATGGAGAAGGAAGGAATAAAACAACTTGCCTTGGTCAAAATCCCTAGAAGATGACCTTAGAAACCTTAGGTAGGGCTAGATGGAGCTCTAGGAGACCTTCTTCTCCAAAAAGAGGTTGTCTTCTACCTTATAGCACTTGGTTCCATAGAAAAATAGAGTGGAGTCATTGCTCCAGGTTATAGGAAAGAGAAAGCAAGCAAACTTTTGTACTTGGGCAAGGAAGAGGTAAATGTAGCCCATGGATAAGGATGGAACCAAGCATGATGTGTACAAGTAGCTTCCCCATGTGTCCATGGCCTCAAACTATTAAGGATATACAAGCAGCCACACAAGAAGTTGACCCACCATCCATGGATACCTACTTATCCCTCATTTCTTGATTTTGCAAGCAAAGCAAAAACCATTTGCTTGATAGACCCTTGAGGAAAACACTTCCAAACCAAGGTTCAACTAGGCATACCATGGCTCAACAAGCTCAAGAATGATGAGAGAACATCCAAAGAACATAATGCAAGTGATAAATTGCAAAGAAAACCTCAATTGGGTAAATTGCAGAAAAGTCCAAAATGTGCATAAAATTGCATAACTTGCACAAACAGTGTCCAAATTGGACCAAACTTGAAACTTAAGCTTGTCACATGATACCAAAACATATAATAAGTCTATATTAGGGTTTTAAGAATTAAATTATGGTAATTAAGCTTGTTCAACACTTTAAGCAAGGTTAGGGGTCTCACAGCTTCCTTCCTTGTCTAGCTTGTCTTTCCTTGCTCATTAGAATTAATTATCTAGGGTTAGCTAAGGTTTTGATCTTATTTGTTCTCCTTTAATTATTTTCTTGTTCAAACCTTAGTGTAACCAATAGATCAACCATCAAAGCCTCAAATCCTAGACTCCGCAGTAGGAACCTAGCCAAAACTAACCTAGTTCTAGTGCTACTTTTCTCAATTGGGTTTGACCTGCAACTTGCTTCCCTCCTATACTATAACACGACCATGTGTGATTACGGGTGAAGTGTGTTACTTTAGGTGAGTGACCCTATTAGGTATTTATAAATTTGAAAGATCCCAAGTGTGTTGAAAACCTATTAGGGTTGCATCTAGTCACCATTCAGTTGATTAGTGTGTGACCCTATGGAAAACGCACCTAAGATCAATCCATCATTGACCAAGAAGAATAAAATAATACCATTTCTTCAGCACATTAAGGCTTCAACTTCCTAACTGGTGACACCGGCATGATTGACACTGACCAATCAGTTGTTAGGAATATGTTGACCATGTCCTTTGATGGTACTTAAAACTAAAATAGTGGTTTTTGGGAGTGATAACACCCAAATTTATGCATTTATGCTAAGCATTTATTTACGGTTTTGTGTCACTATAGCCTTAATATGACCAAAATAACCCATTTTATTATCTTTTAGTAATTTATGTCTTTTCTTAGATAAAGTTGTTCAACTAGCCAATTTTGGGACTTGCAGGCACCGAACCTGAAAAGACATCTATTCTCCATGATTTCTCCCCAAATCCATATGTTTTTACAGCAACTAAGTCTACACTGTGACCGTGGTCCTCAGGGTCCCGACCGGGACCATGGTATTCACGCTCACCCCAACTGCGACCGCGGTATTTGACTCCACCGTAATCGTGGTCTGGATATACACCTGGACTGCTATCCAAGCCACTGCCGCCACTGATGAACTAACTGAAATTGAGGTACATCTTCCTAGACCGCGATCGTGGCCAAGAAGAAGTAACCTCGACCGTGACCAAGGTACATCCTCCTAGACCACAACCATGGTATCTACATCGACCGTGAATGCAAAGTTAAGTCAGTGCAGACCTTGACCATTTCACCTATAAATACACGCCCCTCTCCACCTGAAGGAGGGTGAGGGGTCTGGGGAGTTTTCCAGCTATTGGTTCCAACTCGGTGAGGTCCCTGGAGCCTCGTGGGAGAGTCTAGAGGTCTGAGAAGGCCGAAGTGCTCATTCTACACCCGTCTCTTTAGCGTGCTTCCATCGCCCACTAATCTTAGATCTCCAAAGGCGGAAGCTGAGGAGAGAGAAGATTGAGGACTCATCTTCTTCAAGAGAAGGAGAATGCCCACACCATCATCTTCCACCCCCATCCACCAACCAAGCTGTTGTTCGGGGCGGATCTAGAGAGAAAGGAGGCCGAGGAGTCCAGAAGATCAAGGAGAACGACCCAAGGATGAGATCCGGCCTATACAGATGCTGGGGAACGAGAGACACATCTCCTCTATGGGTTAAATCTCCTCTTCTTCTCCTTTCTTATTCTGTTCCCTTTGGTTTCTGTACAAACGATGTTCTTTCATCTTTGTTCGGTGCCAACTATGCTTGTCCATGGCTAGTTGAGCTCCCTCTTGGATATGTAGCCTGTTTTGGGCATGTTTATGTACTTTTTCCTTAAGCAAATAGATTTAATCCAGATCTAGTATGCTTTCTGTTCTATCTTCTCTTTGTGGCTATGATTGCTAGTTTGGTTGATCTCTTTCTTGCTTGAACTGCTATTTCTGCCTATATCGAGAGAGTTATTGTAGAGATAGACAAGGGAAGATAGTTTGAATCAAAATCTGAAAGGAGGACGGTCTAAGGTCATCTGTTCCTAACATCCCAGAATATTCTAGACCTAAGAGGGTATCTAGAATATTCTAGGATGTTGTTTTGTCATCCTTGAGAGAGGTTTCATACCGCATATGGGTTTTGGTCACACTACGCGAGAGCGAGTGGGATGACCCCACAGGAACAGATACCACAGTGCATGCTATGTTTGAATGTAGGTTGCTTGTTGAAGTGTTTGAGGTTTGTCTACACCCGAGAATGGGTGCATAGACTACCCAACTTGTGGTTACATAGCTAGGAACTCCTTCTTTCTGATTAGTAAAATCCTACAGATTCTATTTTATTCTCTTTTCTTTGTTTTGTTTTAATTCGTGACAACCTGCTAGACTAGTTCTATCTCCTTACTTTACCGACTATCATCTTGGCTTATCTGACTCAAGAATGAAATCTCAAGCATCCTAAACGTCACCACATCCATGTGTTCGACCCTGTATATCTAATTTGACCCCATAATGAAAGTTGTGGGGATCCTTGAAGGTTTCGGGTTATAAATTTAAAAGTTTGATTCCTTATGAATCTGCCTCCCTTACCAGATGCATGATTTAGGGCCGATCAATTTTTTGGCACTGTTGTCGGGGATGTGGTCTTACACGTTTACATGCCTAAAAGACTTTGTTTTGTCACTTTTAAGCATGTATATTTCTGCATAGTCTTTATTTCGTTTTAAACATACTTGTCCATATATACTAAATAGCTTCCCTTTTTTCTTATACTTTATCAGCCATGGATCTTCCTTCTGCAAGATAAGTCATCTTGCCCACCTATCCTCCTAAATTTTTCCACAGTTCCGTCTACTAGAAAATAATTGAAAGTCTTGCCTTACAACTCGTCAAGTTATATTCTCCCCCACCGTCATCATATGTAGACTCTCCAACAACGGAGACAGCCAATCAGCCCTCGACTTTCGTGCTATCAGGGGATCAAGAACTGATTAAGGAAGTGGAGTTGGTCGGGGAAAGTGTTCACGCACTCACCTCCTCATCTCCTCATCTCCAAGAACACATCAATCCACTCCAACAATTGTTAGAAGAGCAGAAGCATCAGCTCCAAATAGCAACAGAGTTTGCAGAACGCAATAGAAGTCTACTTCAAACTGCTGAGCAAGGATTCATCTAAGCACATCAGTTTGATACAGTGAGTCTACAATAGGAGTGCAAGGCAGAATTGATGGATTTCAGAAGCTTGGCTACCCAAGTCCAAAAGCTTCATGATAAAGACATTGAACAGGGCAAGAAGCTTCAATAGCTCATCAATTTGGTTAACATGCAGTTGCAAGCACCACCGCCTTACAATGAAGATGTTAGTCATCAAGACCATTCCATTGGGTCTGAAGTAGAGTATCTCTCACCATCTGATTCAGACCATCAACTGGATTCATCAGGATTTTTCTGTGAAGTCCAGCCCACCTCAAAATGCCCTTCATTCTATCTAGATGACTCAGCTGATCAACCAATGGAAAATACAAGCCAAGTGCATGAATGGCTTTATGATGATGATGATGAAGACTCTTGTCCTCACTATAATAGCCAATCAACCTCACAGCCAAAAGGTTGTTTTGAGGAACCTGAGTCAGACATTGACCCAGACCAGAGTGATAGCTCTCACATTGAGACTTGTCACTTATCCTTGAGCAGTACGCCAATCATGGTTTGGAACAATTTGTTTGATGATGACGATGAAGACAATTGTTCAATTTGAAGCAGTGAATATACAACACGAGGTGACATTTACCACCATTCCCTTAAAAGGTTTGGTGGACATCGATGGAGCAGGATGGACAATCCACTGTAACATGGCTGCTATGCATGAAGATACCCCAGACCCCATAAAGTGTGACAACCTTGGGGTGGTAGAACTGCAATTAAATTCACCTGGGGATACTTCCTGCTCAGAAAATGATTGGATGACTCAGACTGTACATGAAGACTTATTTGAGCATCCAACCTCAAGTTCTGAGGTGGAGAGAGAGGTGAGGGGCCTTATAGAAAACTCTCAACCTCTCTCCTCAATCTCATCATGCGTTGACACCCAGGGGCCTTCCTGTTCATGTCCTTACCTTGAAGGCACCCTTAAAGATGAGTTGTTGAAGGATTCATCCTCATGCAGTTCAATTGAACATGAGTATAGGGATGGCTTCTCCAGGTGGCCAGATTTTAGTCCTCTCTTCCAGAGTCAAAGTGGGACATCTTCCCTCATGCCCTACCACTACACCTTGCGTACAGGCATCGAGTGCAGGTAAGTGGAACCCAAAAACTTAGAATTTGGGATTCTAGTGCGGGAATTGTAGGGCATCCACACCCTATTTCCTACACAATTTTTCTTTAAATATTTACTTTACTTTTCACATACAAATAAAACCAATTTGATTTTTATCTTTCACTAACTGCCCGCAATATTGTTCATTTTGCATAATCTAGTTTTCCTATTATTTTCCTTTCACTTACAGCTTCACACCCAAATAGTTGTTTTGGTACATTTCTCTATCATCCTTCTTCGATTGTGACATCTTAATTTTCACTTTGTCTTTTGACCTCTATAGATTCCTCTTTCCCGTGTGGTATTGCTGGAACCGCGACCACGGTCTCATGATAGGAATCACGATCGTGGCCTGGAAACAAGACTGCGACCGTGTCTTGTTGAGTAAGAACTGTGACTGTGGCCTAAAAGCCATGACTGTGACCACGGTCCTGCATGAGTGAGACCGTGACTGCAGTTACGCAAGCCCTAGACAAAATTTTTCATCCTGGTCTGACCAACATGTTAGGTTGTCTCTACGTTTTTGACCGACTGTTGCTCTTTTGACCTAGCTTTTTCTCTTTTTCTAGTTTTGTCTGCGTTTGGTCTACTGATTCAAGTGTTTCACGTGAAGGTGGGGCCTGGTGTTGATCTATAAATACCTTTATGGTCGAGGGGTCGCCCCCCCTGCTAAACCACTGGGTTCCCTCCTCTGCATTGCTTTCCGCCTATTTTTCCTCCTTCCCTTGCTCTGGTTGTAGGACGACAGGGAAGGAGCACATGGGTCGGCACCAGCAGTTGCGACCGTGACCGCAGTTGGTAGGTAGTGGCTCTGCATCTCGCCAGCCACGCACCCCAAGCAGCACCAAGCTCAGAGGTCCTGACCGTAGTCTCTTCATAACAAGCAGATCGGTAGTCAGAGTGCCTTAGCGAGAAATATCACGGTCTTCATGGTCGTGGTTCTGAAGGTTGAAGTCACCTCGTGCACCCAGTCATGATGTCCTACATTCACGGGCTGGGGTTTTCAGGTCTGCTTCACGGTCACGGTTCCTCAAACCACAGTCGCCTTCTTAACCGCGGTTACAGTGATAAAGGAGTCAAGGTCACGGTATCCCCGTACGCACCGCGATTGTGGTCTCTCTGATCGTGAGTACCTAGGTGGTGGTACCGTAATCATCCACAGTGGTGTGATCCATGAATATTCATCAGGTGCGGTACTGATCGCGGTCTTCAATATTGCGATCACAGTCTTTAGTTTGGTCACGATCTAGACTGCGGGCTGATTTGGTGCATTTTCGAGAATCTTCATCGACCTCCACCACAGTAAAAGCTACTGAGTCTACATCAAAAGTATCAACATCATGGATGCCATAAAGAGTGGTTTCAAAAAGCTCAAAAATTCCATAACCATGAAGAAAGGGGAAGGGAGCTCAGCATCACCATCGAATTACGGGAGCCCCTACCCACAACACGCCTCCCGAACTATGAACCCAATATATGAAGATGAAGTTATGATTTGTACATCAGGGTTCGGGTTGCAAGAATTTGGCTCTGGCTCCCGTAGCCTTGTTGGCACACCTATGGATACCCATAGTCGTGAGTCAGTGCAAGAAGCTTTAGGTGAGAGGACATGGACAGAACGTCACGACGTTGAACTCCAAACTTTGACCGGGTATCAAGACGGCCCGACAGTTCTTCATAGAGCTTCATTCGTGGGAGATCAGTGTCGACAGTCAGCACAATGTTCAATTTTCTTATGACGATCAACCTCCTCACGAGACTCTTTCCAGGGGAACAGACACCAAGCAGCTCATAGTGGTGTCAATCAAAGCTCAATCCCCTCTCCATTATTTCTAAGCATAAAGCAAAAGCTAAGTTTTAATGCTCTTGTTAGAGACAAATGTAGACTTGCGGTACCGAGGTACGTCGATCTAGGAATGCTACTTAGACTCAGGATCTAAGAGCAAGTCAACAGATACCTTGCAGTTGTTGGCCTTGATGTGCTCACATACGCATAGTGCAATGCTTACCATAGACTCACTTGTGAGTTTTATGCCACGCTAGAGCCATGCAAGGATCACCAGTACACTGTATTACATTTTCATCTCCTTAACCAACCTCACGAGGTTACAATGGAAAAACTCAACAATTGGTTATCAAGGTCTGCTGAAGACTGTGCTGAAATGACTAGGGGATGGTTGGAGACAATGGACCATGACTTTAACGATGTCCAAGCAGGGAAAATGATTACAGGGGAAGAAAGTACTCCAAAAAAAAGCTCCAAAGCCTTGCACATCCACAACCCGACAATTCATTATCTATACTAGGTACTAAGAAACTACATCTTGGAAAAACATGACAGTTAAGGAGCGCTCAATGCAGCTGACCTCTACATTATGTGGTGTGCAGTGGTAGGAAAGAAAGTGAATGTGGGGAACTTCATAATCTGTCACATTCACAACTCTTTCAAGAAACAGATCTAATTCATGTCAATGGCGGGAATTATAACTTTTATGGCGCGCCATTTGGAAATTGGGGATGAATAGTTGGCACTCATGCATGATACTGCCAAGTGGTCAAGGTTAGACTTAGACCACTTGAACTATTTAGGAATGATCAAACAATGCAGCACTGACTATCTCTACATCTTTGGTCACTACAAACACAAAATTTTATTGCCAGCAAATGCAGATTTCACATGTCGAATGTCATTTATGGACGTCTCTCTTTTGGACACCCAGGGAAATGTTCGTCATACAGGCAGAGTTGTAGGAGCTTCTTCTTCTGCACCACCAGTGCCAAGGACTCATGAGGGAGGATAGCAGATGGGGGAAACCTTCCACAACATACCTTATCAGGGAGGGACCTATGTAGAGATGCCTACTATAGAGTATTCACAACCCCCTCCACAGCAGTCGTACGAGCCAAATGATAATCAGGAGAACTTCTATGACTTCATGAAAGGTTTCAGAGTTAACTCCAAAAGGTAATTTGATACATTGGAGCAAGATGTGCATTAACTCAGAGAAAGGTTTGACATGGTCTTCCCCCAGAGCATCAACACTTTTATCAGCAACCGTTCTAGAAACCCCCTGGGTCTTATTATCAACCTGGACCCCATGTCTATCAGCCGCCCCAAAGCTTCGACCAGGCAGTTCAATTTCAGCAAGACCTAAATCAGAACTTCAAGAATGCACTGAGCAATCTAGACAACCTGGATCAAAATCTGAATAGCGACTACCAATAAGTAGTTGCTCTCTTCTTCACCCACCATTGCCAGAAGAATTGCTTGAGAATGAGCAAAGATTTTAAGCTTGGGTGGTGGTCAGGGTGTACCCCCCTCCTAATTCTATTTTATTTTAATTTTTCCATAGCAAGCATGCATTCTCCCCTTTCCTTGCATTTTAGCCTTGTTATCTTTTCTTGAACCAGAATAGTCGCTCTCTCTCTAGGATTGCTCTGATCCATCTCTAGGTTGGGCGATCCATGGCGGGTGCAAGTGAGGACGGGGTGGGCCTTGATGCCTCGTCCTCCCCCAGTAATGATGTTGCATCTTGGGGCTCCCCGTCTACAGATGTCACGAGGGGCAGGTCCTGGGTGTCAATGGCAGCCAAACCTCTAGAAGTCTGGCACATATACCAACCGGTGTCGGGACATGGGGTTCCCAAAGTGCCCATCTTCAAGGATGCTGATAACAGGCCCTTGATGAGGATGCCAGCTCTGGTGGTGGAACAAATGGATGTGTTTCACAAGTTTTCCGTCATCATGCAAGTGATGGGGGCCAAGTGTGTTCCTAATCAGCTTTATGGTTGGATGTTGTGCACCTGGAAACCAACTGATGAGCTCCAATGCTCCCCTCTTGTGGGTGGGCTTTTCTTGGCTCGGTTTGCCTCTAAAGTAGACATGAAGGTCGCACTGGAGTAGGGGTTGTGGTTCTTCAACAAGAAGCTTGTCATAACCAGAAGGTAGTCACCAGTTGCTGATGTCAGGTGAGCTTCCCTAACCTCAGTTTCAGCTTGGGTGACCCTCCCGGAGATTGGGCACCACGGGTCAAGGAGGGCCATCACCGTTATCAGTCATGGTATTGGTGAACCGAAGGTGATTGATTTTATGCCAACGGGTCGTTATGCTGGTGCGGCCCATGAGTATGTCGAGTTGAAGGTTGATCGACCTCCACCACTTGTGGTTATGCTTGAGATTTCGGATGGAAAGGAACTGGTTGTGAAGGTGATCTATGATGCGCTCCCAAAATGTTGTGAGCAATGTAAAGTCTTTAGACACTCTTTGGGGGGCTGCCCTGGAAAACGGGCTGCTTACTCTGAGCCTCCTATTGAAAGGGAAAGGGAAAGGAGTTGTAGACCCATTCAGAGAAGAAGAATGAATAGAATAAGATGAAGACCCAGCATCCAGTGTGTGGTCCAGATAGCATCCACACAGGCCGATCAGGTGGTGTCCAATGTTACCAATGGCATTGTAGTTGATGCAACTGTTATCAATGTTAGTGAAGATGCAACTGACGGGAGACAACCATATGATATAGATGTTGGAAACAATGAGGGAAACGAGTAGAATCTTGAGGAGGGTGAAGTGGACGTGGGGATTCGATCTTACTCCTAGGCGGATAACAACCAATTCTCTATCCTTGAGAATTTGGAACCTGATGAACTGATGGACGAGCTGTCTGGCTTGGGACACAGTAGGAGAGGAACTAACATCAGTAGTAGTGCTAGGGGAAGAAGGACATCACTGCAAATGGTCACCCCTGGAAAGGGGGGTCTAACAGGGCCTAGATGACGATCCTCAGTTGGAATGTGAGGGGGGCGTCGAGGCCTAGGAGGTAGAGATGGGTGAGGAGGATCATCTCATATCAAAATGTGACTCGGGTTATTTGTCTGGAGACCAGAATAAAGAGACAATATAGAGACAAAGTTTCTAGGTTGTTCCCTAGGGGATGGGGTCACACTTCTAATCTCAATCAAATTGATGGGGGTTGGATTGCCCTGGGCTAGGATAAAGATGTTTGGGATGATCAGATAATCCATGCGACAAATCAAGTGATAGTTTCTAGCTGTATCAATCAAGGTGGCTTCCACTGTGTCATTTCTGGTGTTTATGGGCACAATGATGAGGCGAGAAGGAGGCTCCTTTGGAAGACAATCAAGGAAACTACTCAACAACATGTACCACATCTGTTCATGGGTGATTTTAATCATATTAGACAAGCCGGTGAGAAGTATGGGGGCAAGCCGATCCTGGACTCAATCTTGAGTATATTTAATGGGGCTATTGATGCATCCAACCTCATGGAAGTGAATATGGAAGGGGGAGTCACGAGGTGGTAGAATAGAAGGATACCAGCGCATAGAATATCCAGCCACCTTGATAGGGGGCTGATTAATTTGGCATGGTTGGATGTTTTTGCTGAGGCTAATGTGTTGTTGGGCGGGCACCCCAATAGTGACCATGCGTGGTTGTTGATGATGTTGGATACCACAAGAAATAAGAATAAACCCTTTATATTTCTAAATTTCTGGGTGGATTGGCCAGGCTTCTATGATGTCATAAAAGAAGCATGGGAGGAAGGTGTGGAAGGCAATCCTATTTTCTGTGTTGCTGAGAAGATGTAGAGAATGAAGGTTGCTTTCAAGAGTTGGTCTAGGGGCTTAATCAACTTGCAAAATTTGGTTACCATAGCAGATGAGGAATACAAAGAGGCGACCAGGGATCTGAGGTTGCATCCTACTGATCCGTCCAAAATCAAGAGTGAGGAAGATAAAGGAAAGAGATTGATGCAACTAGAGAAAGTAGAGGAAATATACCATTGGCAGTGCAGCAGACTCAAGTGGATCAAAGATGGTGATCGGAACACCAAAATATACCATAATGATACTAAGAAGAATCATATGAAAGATGGCATACATGGGCTCATAAAGTCTGATGGCACAACCACCAGGGGACCAGATGAGGTGGCCATTGAAGTAGTGAACTACTTCAAGAATCTTTATAACAAATGTTAAAGAACCAACAATTATAGCTTGCCGACTACCAAGGTGACTGGGGAAATGAATAGGAGCTTATGTGGTCCTATCTCTGAGCAGGAGATCAAGGATGTGGTGTTCAGCATTGGCCCATCCAAGGCCCCAGGGCCAGATGGGTTCAATGGTAAGTTCTTCCAATAAACCTGGGAGATTATCAAGCATGATATTTGTTGGGCTATTCGTTGGTTATTGGTGGGAGGTACCATGGTGAAGAAAGTCAACCATGCATTTATCAGACTGATTCCAAAGAAGATTCTCCCTACGTCTATGATGGACTACTGGCCCATTACTTGCTGCTTAATGTTCTATAAAATCTTCTCCAAAGTCTTAGCTGCCAGACTGAGGAAGGTGCTCCCGTTAATCATCTCGCCAAACTAGCTTGCATTTGTGAAAGGTAGATCTATTGTGGATGGTGCCTTACTTGCATCGGAATTTCTCAGGTCTTTCAACCAAGCCAATGCTTCTAAGAAGGTGTGCTTCCAAATATACATCAGCAAGGCATATGACCATGTGGAATGGTCAGCCTTATGGAATAATATGAATGCCATGGGGTTCTTAGCAAGATGGATAAACCTGATCGAGCAATGTGTCAAAATGAAATCTTTTTATGTGCTCATAAATGGGGCCCCCTATGGCCTGTTTAAAGCATCTAATGGCCTTAGGCAGGGTGATCCGCTGTCACCTCTATTGTTCACCACTATTATGGAGGGTCTATCACATATCATCAATAAGGATGAGGAGGAAGGGAAGTTCAAATTGTTCAAAATCAAAGGCACCCCTGTGATTTCTCATTTGGTGTTTGCTGACAATGTGATGATCTTCTCTGCCGGCCATTGCAAATATATGAAACATGTGCATAATATGCTATAGGTCTTCAGCAAGCTGATGGGGCTATTTATAAGTGACATTAAATCTAAAGTCTTCTTCTCCCGCTCTTGTGACACTAGAAGGAGAAGACTTAGAGTAGTGATGGGTTTGACCCAGGGCCGGTTCCCAATGAAGTACCTCAGAATACCCATATTCGGAGGAAGGGGTAGAGGCAGAGATTATATGCAGTTGGTGGATGATCTTCGTATAACCATAAGCAAAAGGACGGGCTTGTCTATCTTCATGGAAGGTCGGCTTGTTCTTTGCAAGTATGTGCTTATGGCGAAGTTTCGGTTCTGGTGCAATCAAACTGAATTACCTTTGTTTATTATGGACAAAGCCAAATTTCTCATCAGTGGTTTCTTGTGGGGTGGGAAGTCCCATGGTGTTTCTTGGGACACCATCACCAGGGACCTGAACCTTGGTGGCTTGGGGCTGAATGATACCAAAGCCATTGTTGAATGTGCGACCCTCAAAAGAGTCGACAGATTCCTGGTGGAGAAGGAGTCAGTTTGGTCCTACTGGATGAAGCACAGGTACAATAGCTTGGACTCCAGTGTGGACAGGAAGAGATACTCCATGGGTTGGCGTCATATGATGCAGGGGTGGCGAATGGTGAGAGATGATTATAATCTGGATGTGAATGGGCTATACACGAGGAAGGTGGAGAAACCTTAGGTCTGTAGGCCCTATGGGCCTGAGGTTCCTTGGGCGAGGCTGTTATGGAACAGGTTCCACACTCCTAAGTGGAGTTGCATCACCTATCGTGCTATTTTGGGCCGCCTCCCAACTACTGATAGACTCATCATCTGGGGTCTGAACGTGAACCCCGTCTGCTTGCTCTGTAACTCGGATATGGAATCCCATGACCATATTCTCTTCTCATGCCCCTTCACGAGGTACATATGGACTCGATGGGCCCTTAAATGCGGATGGGGTGGTATGCCGCCTATTAAACTTAATGATGGACTCTTGTGGATTTTGTCTAAAACCAACAGGAGCAAGAATATGATGGGTTTTGGTGGCTTGGGAGTCACTGCCATTATCTATTTCGTTTGGCATGAAAGAAACATGAGGCTTCATGGAGGTGACGGTGAGGACAAGTTTAAATGTTTTGATGAGATTGTGGATAGGATTTTCTTGGCTTGTAAGGCCAAACCTGTGATCTATAAAGGTTTGGACCATACTCTCAGTTCATAGTGGGGTTTTTTGTAGTTAACCCACCCTCTGCACAGTATAGGTAAACCTATACTTCTTTTGATTAGTAATATTTTACCTGATCCAAAAAAAACTTTATTTCTTAGTTTTATCTTGGCAATTAAAGGCCATGAAATGCAAATCTTATAGCTAAATGATTATCTTTATGCCTTCAAAAAATTTCATCTTAAACTGCTTGATCTTTTGCTTGACTTGCTCATTGAGTTTTTCCTTAAGTTTGGTAATGAATCTAAGGTTATGTGACTTTTCCATAGCTTAAAACTTTATTTCCTTGATCTATGTTGTGAATGACAAATCCAAGATTCAGGACTGCTGGAAAAAGCTAAAGAATGATCAAAGACTCCTAGCTGTTGTTTCATAAGCTTGTCTCTATCCCAAGGACCCTTGAATCATAATTACTATCTTTTCACACAGGTGTCAAGCGGATAATGACGAGTTTTGAGCTATATTCATGTTGATATGTTTTCCTAGATGGAATACGTGCCTTCTCACCTTAGATTGAGTCAAAAAGATGAAAAATTAAAAAAAATTGCAAAAGAGGCTTGGCCGCCCACAAAATCCCAAAAACATCAAAAGCGTTCTCACCCTGGCCTATAAATTAGAATGCAGATAATAAAAGCATGAGTGTGAATAAACGAGTGCTTGTTTCCTCTTTCAAGAGATTTGAGGATGATGCCCAACCGGTTGCGCTCATGAACGTGGGTATGTCGTTCCTGGTAGTATCACTCTAAAAGCTCATTAGAGAGTCACTAGGAACTCCTAGGAGACCTATGAGATCATCCTAGTAGAAGGGTTGGTTCGAGCGCAGTACAAGGAGTTTTTCTCACTACTCTGGGCCAAATGGCTTGGACTACAGGGACTGTTGCTCATTACATGGACCAGCCTGACGCAGATCGGGATCCTCAGAAGTCATTAGAGTCTTTTCACTTTGCTTGTTAGGACCTGAATAAGTGAGAGGCGCGTTGTCCCTGATTGGTCTACATGGATACATGATGTTTTCTCATTGCTCATCACCCGCGTGATCATCTATGTGACAATGCTTTTATGTTGTATAATTATGATTTAAACCCTCACGAGTATCAATAGGTTACAGTGGACTAGCTTAATCTTGCATGGTTGCTCTTTCATCTTACGTTGGTAGGATTGTGCTCGATTGGTGGGGGTTTGTTCTAAAATGACATGGATCAAGAGAATCGATGTTTTACACTATTTTTCTTAAACTAAGCATTTGTTTCCAAGTTTAATTTGGATGTTATCTTTTTGTTCTTTGAGCACAGTCTTTCTTGAGGACAAGTAAAGGTTTAAGCTTGGGGTAGTTGATAACACCCAAATTTATGCATTTATGTTATGCATTTATTTACGGTTTTGTGTCACTATAGACTTAATATGCCCAAAATAACCCATGTTTATTATCTTTTAGTAATTTATGTCTTTTCTTAGATAAAGTTGCTCAACTAGCCAATTTTGGGACTTGTAGGTACCAAACCTGAAAAGACATCTATTCTCCATGATTTCTCCCCAAATCCATATGTTTTTGTAGTAGCTAAGTCTACACCATGACCGTGGTCCTTAGGGTCCCGACCGTGACTACGGTACTCACGCTCACCCCAACTACGACCGTGGTATTTGACTTCACTGTGACCGTGGTCTGGATATACACCTCGACCTCTATCCAAGACACTGCTACCACTGATGAACTAACCGTGATCGAGGTACATCTTCCTGGACCACGATCATGGCCAAGAAGAAGTAACCTCAACCGTGACTGAGGTACATCCTCCTGGACTGTGACCATGGTATCTACATCGACCACAACTGCAAAGTTAAGTCGGTGCAGACATTGACCATTTTTCCTATAAATACACACCCCTCTCCACTTGAAGGAGGGTGGGGGGTCTGGGGAGTTTTCCAACTGTTAGTTCTGACCCGGTGAGGTTCCCATAGCCCCGTGGGAGAGTCTCGAGGTCTGATAAGGCCGAAGTGCTCATTCTACACACGTCTCTTCAGTGTGCTTCCATCCCCCACCATCTTCCACCTCCAGTCTTAGATCTCTAAAGGCAGAAGTTGAGGAGAGAGAAGACTGAGGACCCATCTTCTTCGAGAGAAGGAGAACGCCCACACCATCATCTTCCACCCCCATCCACCAACCAAGCTGCTGTTCAGGGCAGATCTAGAGAGAGGAGGCCGAGGAGTCCAAAAGATCAAGGAGGATGACCCAAGGATGAGATTCGGCCTATACGGAGGCTAGGGAGTGAGAGCCACCTCTCCTCTATGGACTAAATCTCTTCTTCTTCTCCTTTCTTCTTCTGTTCCCTTTGGTTTCTGTACAAATGATGTTCTTCCATCTTTGTTCGGTACCAACTATACTTGTCCATGGCTAGTTGAGCTCCTTCTTGGCTATGTAGCCCATTTTGGGCATGTTTATGTACTTTTGCCTTAAGCAAGTAGATTTTATCCAGATATATTATGTTTTCTGTTCTATCTTCTGTTTGTGGTTATGATTGCTAGTTTGGTTGATCTCTATCTTACTTGAACTGCTACTTTTGCCTATATCGAGAGAGTCGTTGTAGAGATAGACAAGAGAAGATAGTTTGAATTGAAATCTGAAAGGAGGATGGTCCAAGGTCATCTGTTCCTAACATCCCAAAATATTCTAGACCTGAGAGGGTATCTAGAATATTCTAGGATGTTGGTTTGTCATCCTCGAGAGAGGTTTCATACCACAGATGGTTTTTAGTCACACTGTGAGAGCGAGTGGGATGACCTCATAGGAACAGATACCACGGTGTGTGCTATGTTTGAATGTAGGTTGCTTGTTGAGATGTTTGAGGGTTGTCTACACCCAAGAATGGGTGCATAGACTGTCCAACTTGTGGTTACATAGCCAGGAACTCCTTCTCTCTGATTAGTAGAATCCTATGAACTCTCTTTTATTTTCTTTTCTTTGTTTTTTTAATTCATGACAACTCGCTAGACTAGTTCTAGCTCCTTACTTTCCCGACTATCATCTTGGCTTATCTGACTCAAGAATGAAATCTCAAGAGTCTTAAATGTCTCCACGTCCATGTGTTCGACCCCGTATATCTACTTCGACCACGTAATAAACATTGTGGGGATCCTTGAAGGTTTCGGGTTATAAATTTAAAAGTTTGATTCCTTCTAAATCTGCCTCCCTTACCAGACGCGCGATTTGGGGCCGATCAGGGAGTTGTGCCATCATCCCTGAGGGAGTGTATATGCGTATTTCACTTCACCTACAATTTTATTTTACCAACAATGTCTCTAAATATGAAGCTTGTAACTTAGGCTTTCTGGAATCCAAAAAGATCAACATATGCAAGTTGTATACCATTGGTAATTCATTCATTTGTATGACGTCAATCATGAATGGAAACAAAGCAGGAACATGCTATCCCCTACTAAGGTTTCCTCAACAAATTGGCACTAGAAATGGAAGAAATAAACTTCACCCACTACAAAAGGGAAATGAACACTTATTCCAAATAATTAGTAATGCTAGCTTCTTGGGTCGGTATCTAGAATACAAACCTTCAGTGTCATGGTAAACTCATTACCCTAACCATCATACTACTTGCATATTAAACCAGACATTTCATTTTTAGTTGAACTATGGATTTTTAGAAGGTCATCCCTTCCTTAAAGGTGCCTCCAAGAAGGACTAACATGTACGGTGTACAAAAACTAATTACATGTTGGGAGAAACCATGCTATATCAAAGTCCAGTCAATCAAACATTATTCTCCTACCTAGATAGATATGAAGCAGGTAATGTCATTCAAGAAGTCCATGAAGGTATATGTGGAAATCACATAGGTGGATTTGCCCTCGCTAAAGACATTATCTACTACTCAAGAACAATGTAAGAAAAATGTTTATCATATATTTGGAAATCCATATCAAGTACATGTTGATTACATCTAGTCACCTCCCACTCATCTATAACACATTTCCATGCCATGGCTCTTTTCAATTGTGAAATATTGCATCAGATATGAAAGTAGAAACAATAAAATTACTACCTCATTCCCCTTCGATAGGAGATCATGTCAACATTTATATAATAGTAAAGAGGGTTGCAAGGCTTATACCTAGTCCTAGAGCAAGTCCAGCGATAATCCCTTGTTGTAGCGTGCACCTTTCTTAAAGTTACATGTGGACGGTTGTTAGCGTCAGCCTCCTTGTTGATCACCACAGACGACGATTGAATGCATCCTCATAGCCAGTGGCAACAGTCTCCTCACCTCTATATTAGTCTACATGGACCAATAGGAACTATTTTCATTCTAGATGAATGAACAAGAAGGAGTTGACCCTTCTAGAAAACATGTTAATGCCAACTTGCTCTCCTAATTGTCTCTCCCTTGCTATCCCTCCCTTGATGGGTAGGACTTGCTCGGGTTCTCATGTTACCACAACTATGAGAAGACAACAATTTTTAGATCTTATTGTTGTTTCTATGGAAGGCCTCCACTACCCCTCTATTTATAGGAGGATCATGGTTAGGACTTCTAGTCTGAGCGGGAGTCAAAGAGATAGGTTTTCATTAATTTTCCAAAACAATGTGAACATTGAACCAGTCAGTTCACTGCTGAACCAGTTGGGTCACATGTGTGCCGATTGATTCAACCCTTGAACTGGTCATTTCACTATGTTACCCAATTAAAATTGTATTGGAAATTAATATTTGATTAATGCACAACATGATGCCAACAATGATCCTTGATCCAATCATATTGATCAACCAAATGGTTAGTTCATAACCTAAATCGATCGGTTGAGACATATGAGCTGGTCGGTTTAGATATCTAAGTCGATTGGTTCAGACACCTAATTAAATCAGTTCAGACATCTGAGCCAATCGGTTCAGTTGCTAAACCAGTCATTTTAGAGTCATCATTGCCAATCTTGGTTGAAATTGACCTGACACTTGAATCGATCAGTTCAACCATTGAATCAGCCGGTTCACAGTCTAGTCGGTCAATATTCAACCATCACTGTTTAAATTGAATACCTAACACATTAGTAATCAAGTTAAGCACCATTCATGAATAAACTCCTATTCTAGTTGTATCCTTTGTGTGTGACCCTATAGGTTCCAAGTTACATTGGCAATGAATGTCCATAACTAATTTGTGACATCACAAGCAATGAGTGGTATCTAGCAAGACATCATTTCTACCCAAGTAATCTCTAAGTTAGAGAACAACTTCAACCTAAAATCTTTGTTTTGTGTTACAGTGATTGTATAGTTCCTTTGTCTCTAATATTCAAATTAAACCTGAGGCATGGAATCACCATCCTATTCAACGCTCAATCTATGTTCCTTGAACTAGAGTAGATTGTCTGAGATAACGTGAGCTCAATATCATATATTGACTCACATGAGCATGGTCATGCATTTCTCAGTCTCACTTATCAAGTGACCATGATATAAAACTCCAGTAGGAGGGACAAATCCCATATACATCACTCACAGTCATCCCCATATGTCACAATGCACCCAAACACCACCTTTATGGCAACCTTTATTCAAGGTCATGTTGGATGATGTCAAAGTACACCAAACAACATGTGATGAGTGTAGTGACTTCATGTCTAAGAACCACAATCATAGCCATCACTATGAGAGTTGATTTTGACTACCATATAAGGGTTCCATGTATCACTCTCAAGATGGGTTTGTCCGGTACACTATTCTCTAAACTACTTATGTGCTTGGTTTGATATCATATATCATGACTAATGAGATTATGTCATCAACCAACACACACTCTAGTCTTATGTATTATTGTTGTCTATTTTTCTTCCATAGTAATAACTGACTAGGAACATAATAAGAATGTATGACTCTTATCATACATATGATCTCATTGTCTAGGTCCTAAACTTGGAGACATATTTCATTGAGTATCATCAAAAATTTATTATGTTATATCATTATCTCATAACTGAATAAAAAAGAATAAATAGTTTTGTATTTTATTATTTTCAAATCATTACAAGATATGCCATTACAATCAACATATGATTGGCTCTCTAGTCATACATACCAACAGACTCCCACTTGCACTTAGATAATCACTCATGAATCTTATTCCAAGTGATCATACATGTCCACCATGCTTCTGTTGCGAAAGTGCTTTTATTAGTGGATCAACAATATTGCCTTTGGTTGGTATTATGCAAAACCTCACATCTCCTCATTGTAAGATTTCACATATGAGATAGAACCACCTTAGTATGAACTTGGAATGCTAATGTGATTTGGGTTCCTTAGCTTGTGCAATAGCCCCGTTGTTGTCACAATATAGCTCAATAGCGTTGTTAATGCTTGGAACCACCCCAAGTTCACTGATGAACTTCTTGATCCAAATAGCTTCCTTTGTTGCATTGGAAGAAGCAATATACTCGACCTCTATCATAGAATCAACAATTGTCTCTTTCTTAGAAATCTTCCATCTCATAGTTCTATTCTTGAGGAAAAACACAAATCCTGATTGTGATCGATTATCATCCTTGTTAGTTTGGAAACTTGCATCGATGTAACCCCTTACACCCAACTCTTCATCGCTACCATAAACAAGAAATTCATCCTTAGTTCTTCTCAAGTCTTTAAGAACGTTCTTTATGGAAATATAGGGACTCTCATTGAGATATGACTGATATCTACTCATCATGCTCAATGCATATGACACATCGGGACAAGTACATAACATTGCATACATGATAGATCCAATTACAGATGCATATGGAATCTTACTCATGCATTCCCGTTCTTTACAAGAACTGGGACATTAGGCTTTAGAGAGGCTAATTCAATGAGACATGGGCAAATTTCCTCTCTTTGAGTCCTACACGTTGAACATCTTTAGCACTTCGTCAATGTATGTACTCTAGATTAGGCCAAGAAGCCCTCTAGATCTATCTCTATAGATTTTAATTCCTAAGATATAGGATGCTTCACCTAAATCCTCTATAGAGAAGGTATTCCCCAACCAGTTCTTTACCATCTATAAAGTAGGAATGACATTCCCCATCAATACTATGTCATCTACATACAAGATGAGGAATGCAATTATGCTCCCACTAACCTTCTTGTACACAAAAGGCTCATCTTCATTTGGACTTAAGCCAAACTCTTTGACTGCCTCGTCAAAATAGAGATTCTTGCTTCAATCCATAGGTTGACCTTTGTAGCTTATAGATTTTATTTGCATCATTTGGATTTATAAAATCCTTAGGTTGTGTCATGTACACATCCTCAAGAAAATTATTGTTAAGGAATGTAATTTTAACATACATCTATCAAATATCATAGTCATAATAAGTTGCAATGGAAAGCATAAACCTAATGGACTTAACCATGGCAACTGGTGAAACAATTGCATCATATTCAACACCTTAAACTTGTTTAAAACCTTTTACAACCAATATGCTCTTATAGGTTTCTACACTACCATCCATGTCGGTCTTCTTCTTGAAGACCCATTTTCACCCTATGGGTTTTACCCCCTCAGGTGGATCTCATAGCCTCAAACCATTTTTCAAACTCTAGGCCCTTAGTACCTTCTAGGTAGTTTTTTGGCTCACCATCTATGACCGACTAACCACCTTCTTGAGTCACAAGATAACCAAATCTTTTAGGTCAAGGTGTGTCCTACTAGATCTGTAACAACCCCACTTCCCGGTAACCCCCAATTAAGGAAGACCAAGAAGTTAGAGGCATTATCCCAAAAACAGGATCAATGGTTTTACAAATAATCAAAAATAATTAATAAATTCCATGAAAGACTAAACTAAAAACTAGAATAAAAATTTATTTTCACATACCTTCAAAAATAGGCAACTGAGACTTCTACCCATAGTGGAGTTCTATCTCATTAAATCCTCCTTGATAATTTAACTTTAATCTTTCACATGTTCCACTTTACTATTTGTCCAATTTTAGATATTTCCTAAAACATCGACAAACAAAATCTCAGTCAATATAAATGAATATATTGGTATGTGGGGACAAACAAAACATTGGACATAAGCTTTAACAACCTAATCATATCAAGTAGTTGTAAACAATGCAAAATTACATTTTCAATGTGACTTCCCAACCACTTTTACTCATCCTCTGGGATACCCTTTCTTAGTATTTAGTCAGTGCAAGGGACTTAAGGATACCTTCTCCATAATGAGCTTGGTACTTGGGGTCACCTCTCTGGGTGCCCAGTGGTCTTCCCTCTGGGGCTTGACCACTTTAGACCTTCCCTCCGGGGCTTGGTCTTGCATCATACATCCAGAGATGGTATGTAGGTTTGAGATAGCCACATATATACTTAAGTTGTGATAATCATATTCACTTTAAAGATTTCAAAAATAAAAGCATCCAAATAGTTTGTTTCCATTGCAATCGATAAATAATAGGGAAACTCTAGGAAACTAAAGTGTGTACTCATAATTAACCACATACCTTTTCCATGCAGAATGTTTTAGGTGTACTTTATGAAGTCCAAATCATCAAGTATAGCCAGCAAGCAAGTGTACATCCAATCAACCAACATAATTTGTAATTATACACAACCCTAAGGTGTCACTGTACAATTGATCAGATTAAACCCTACTGGGGTCCTAATCTAGATTTAGAGTCATCCCAGGTTTAGGGTTATGGAATAAGGGTGTAAACCCTATTTGTCCTGCATATTACTTATTAAGGGAAGACCCTAATGATTGGATCTGTACTTTCCATTACTTAGCTCTCCTTTAGGTTTATTAACAACCTATCAAGTTTTAACTTTTTAACCCTAATTCCTCAAGATAAGTCTTTTAGACAATTTTAAGAAACCATATCAGATTAGGGTTAAGTAGATTTATGCCTTAAACCCTAAGTATCATATTTGTGACTCAGAACCTTTAATCATGATCATATTTATTCCAATTATATCAAATACTCAAATCATCATCAAATTAAACACATTAGGCTATAATGAACATCAGATCAAGCATTAATATTCAATCTTAATTATACATGTCGACACTCATTATCTTAAAAACCCTAATTTAATATTATCATCATTATTTAATAGGATCGCATTAGATTTCTGTCATGTTCAATAATGTCATATAATCAAAAGCCAAGAAAACCTTTTTAATGTTTCCAATATTATAATACTCCAAACTAAGGTTTCCATGTGCTAATCACAACTTTATCATATGTTACCCTACTTTTGGAACAAAAAGCCTAATTAGATTTTGGAACTGATTTATTTAGATTGCTCTCATTCGACTGATCAATTTTCATATATAGCATACTTCAATCAGAGTCACGGATTAATTTCTACATTTAAAACAAGGTTAATCCTTTTTTAACCAATCAGATGCTGACAACTCAGCAAACGTACCATTTTTATTAGGATTCGGTTAAGTTAAGGATAGGAAAATTACTATTCACCCATGTGCTCTAGGTAGGAGTCTCAGGGCATAAGTGTCTTTCTGACCCCATCCCATCCCCTTCCTTACGATCGTGAGGAAGCCCGACTCCCGCTTGCGAGCATGACCGCCCCCTTTTTCCTGTGGCTTCAGTGGCCATGAATGACCCAAGAACTCCACGGCCCTGGCCGGCCTTTCCCCAACTGCCCATAGTGCCATGGTGCATGGTGGTGGCTCCCAGCCTCTACCTACTACAGGCGCATGGCAACCAAAAAGAAGAAGAGTGGTACCTTAGGATCATTGTTGTGGTCTAGAATCCCTCTTGTTAGACCGTCGGCAGTAACTATCTCCTCATCGGGTAGGTGGTCAGATCTGGTCTGGTACCTCATCCTCCCTCAGCATTAGGTGGATTTGTCCATCCATCTACATAGCTGAACAGCTATACCCAGGGGACTCCATCTATGGTGATAGCGAACCTTCCACGTTGACATCGTTGGTCAGGTCGATGTCCACCCCTTTAGGTTGTGCAATCAATACAGGTTAGGAGAGAACCCAAGCAGAAGAGATGGGAGAGGAACAAAGGGTTGAAGATAATCTTGCCCACACCATATGCATGGAGACGTTGGGGAGTTGCCACCCTCTCCAATATGTACCCTTTATATAATGTTAGGGTTGTGGGTTGGTGGATTCATGTCCATGTTATACATCATTGCATAAGGTAACATAATTAGAAAGTAATTGAATACATCTTCTTTAACTTCTCTTACTTCCCCTTACAAGACTTATTCCTTTTGAGACTCAAATTGGAAAGTATGAGGGACTTTTCTTCATATGCAAGTTATTATTTAAAAAGGCATATTGTATACATATTTTCTCTCTCTTACTCTTTTATATTCTTTATTTGGATTCTATTTACCATTAGAAACCATGTGGACTCGAAATCTCATCCATGATGAGTCAATCAAACATCTTTCAACATATTTCTCATATTTTCCTCATTATCTCAAATTTCCTTCTTAATAATGCATTATTTGATTTCTTCTTTTTATTTTAATCATATTGGACTCATTAAAATATTATGATCCATGAAATAACATGCATAAAGAAAATATTACAAAAGGAATCCATTCAATACATTTAATTCATACATTTCCCATAATCATACATTTATTGGGGAAATTGCATTTCCAACCATTCAAGCCCAAAAATTGGGGTTGTAACAAGATCTAGGAGGTTCTTGCATTACATGAGGAACTTGAGATTCCACAACAATTTGTGAGTCTCCTTATTCCTCTTGTACCTCTATAGATACAATGTTTTCTTGTTGGTGTCAAACCTCTTCGAGCTCTACTTTTCTCCCACTGATTTCTTTAGAAATAAACTCCTTTTTAAGGAATACACCAATCATGGAAACAAACACTTTGTTGTCAAATAGAGTATAAAAGTAGTATCCCCTCATTTCTTTGGAATATCCAACACAATAACATTTATCTAATTTGGGTCTAAGCTTTTCAGGAAACATTTTCTTGACATAAGTTTCACATCTTCAAATCTTCATAAAAGGAACATTAGGATGTTTCTCATTCCATAAATCATATGGTGTCTTTTGAACCAATTTAAATGGTATGTGGTTAAGTGTAAACATTGCAGTTTGTTGATCATGTCCCCAGAAGCAAGTCTGAAGATCAGCAAAACTCATCATTGATTGCACCATATCTCATAATGTGTGATTCCTTCTTTTTGTTACACTATTGTGTTGTGGTGTTCCAGGTGGTCCATTGTGATACGATACCACAACCTCACAGAAAGGTCTTCAAACTCTTGGCTTAAGTATTCTCCACCTTGTTCAAAACAAAATGCCTTAATACTTTTAGCAAGTTGGTTCTGTACTATATTAATAATATCCTTGAACTTTTCAAGGGTTTCTGACTTATGCTTCATCAAGTAAACATAACCATACCTACTGAAACCATTGGTAAAGGTAATGAAGTATTGATAACTGCCTCTAGTATTTGTTCTAAAAGGCCCACATACATTAGTATGTTTGAGTCCTAATAGATCACTTGCCCTCTCATTATTTCCAATTAAGGGAGTATTTGTCATCTTGCCCAACAAATAAGATTCACATGTCTCTATTGATTCAAAATCAAAAGAGTCCAGATAACCATCTTTATAGAGTCTGCAGATGTGTTTCTCATTTACTAGATGACAATTCCAAAGGTATGTTTGTTTTGAGTTATTGAGTTTTTTAATTTTGGTATTTACATTATACATGCTTGTCTCCAGATATATCAAGTATAGACCATAAGACGTTGGGGCACTGCCATAAAAGATCCCATCTTTACTAATGGAACATTGACCATTTTTCATAAGAAAATCAATCATGTTCTTGTCCAAACAAGATACAGATATGATGTTCCTATTAATGGTAGGTACATAATAGCAGTTCTCTAACTCTATTATAAGCCCACTTGGTAGAGATAACTCATTGGTTCCAACCGTACTGATAGAAACTCTTGCTCCATTACCAATGTGCAGTTCAACCTCACCTTTTTTCAAATGTCTACATCTTTTCAAATCCTTCACATTTGAGCAAATGTGTGATCCACATCTGGTATCAATTACCCAGGATGAAGAAGTAGTGAAGTTAATATCAATTACATATATACCAGAAGTAGTGATCTCTATCTCTTTCTTCATCTTCTTAGGTTTCCTTACCCTTATCCTTATTTTGATGAAGAAAACTTTGACTTCATCTTAGCCTCAGAGCACATCTTGGCCTTGCCTTTGTCCTTAGACTCTATTCTTCTAATCACCATCATGGTTTTGTCCTTCTTCATTTGTTCTTTGACACTTATCAAGATGCCAAACAACTCATACATCAGTCTAGATAGGTTACTCAAGTATAACACTCAACATGTTGGCTATATAATTCAAACAATGATTGCATAATCATATTCGTGGCCAACTCTTGACCTGAAGGAAATCCCAGTCTCTCTTAATCTTATACATGCCCAATCATATTGAGCACATGGGGCTCTACCGGATCTCCATCTGCCAGTTTGCACTCAAATAGCATCTTAGATATATAATACCTTTCTTGTTGATAATTATGTTTATGTAACTCATAGTTCATATAGCCCAGCATAAGGTTTTTGATGTTTATGGTATCATTGATATTCTTCAAGTAAGCATTCACTTCAGTCTTAGGAACATATGGACCAAATGCCACTAGCACTAGTGTTTCATGGACATCGATGATGCTTCTCAAAGTCCTGAACCAAATATGGAAGGTTATCCCATTTAGATTGTCCTTCTCAAGGATTGATCACTATGATTGTGTCTCTTCCATTTATATCTACAAGAGTAAAAATTTCATATTTTCAAAACACTCTTGATTTGATTTGATAATGTTGAAGATGTTTAATTAGGCCTTTAAATCATTATCACTCCCATTATTTTGTACAAATTGATAGTCCTCGTTGTCAATTTGGAAGATTATAGTGTACAATATTCTAGTGATACAAGATCCAAAATAATTAAGTCAATACCCAACCAACATTGGCGTTCATGACCAATTATTAAGATAGGAAACATTTTCCAATTGCATCTCATGCAATTCTTAGATAGATGATAACCACAACTCCTTTCCATAGTACATCTCATTGCTTTTGGTATCTTAATCCTATTAAGGTCACCTAGTTAAGCCTAACCCATAATCCAACATGACAGAATATGCACCTTGCTAGGGCAGACCCGCATATCTACCATCACACTTCCACAATATAGATGGTGCACAACTCCATGGTGTGCCACGCTTGGCCAATCAAGATTTTCATGTATGTTTCTTAGGGAAAGCTATTGGGTTTTAGGGGAGGCAGAGAAGGCAGTGGAAACAAAAAAATTATTCTCCCCAAACCCACTACGAAGGAATCGTGTCAACGTCTATACAATAGGAAGGATGGTTTGTAGATACATACCTTATCCCAAGGCTTGCTCGGCGAAATTACCTCACGGCTTACGCGGTCTTCACCTTCGGTCTTGGACGGTGTCTGTGCAGCTCCTAGTCTCACCAGGACTGTCGGGATTGATAGTTGTCCTCCAAGAGGCATAAGTCTCCCACCTCTGTAGTAGTCCACACAGACCACCTGGAACTCCGATCTCCTTGTCGCACAAGGCACCGGAAGGAGTCGTACCATCCTGTCAGTGTACTAGTCACTGACACACTCTCCTACCACTAGTCACCTTTCTGTAGTTGTCTTTCCCTTATTGTGCCTCCCTTATCGGGCAGCACTTTCTCGGGCTCTCCTGGTTACCACAACCAGAGAGAACGACAACTTTGCATAGCAACTGGTGTTCTGAGTTGTTGTACCTAAGAAGCCCCCAATACCCCTATATATATAGGAGGGTCATGGGACAGGGTTCTCTACCCCAGGCAATGCGGGATTAAAGCAAGAGTAGAAGGATTCTAGATTTTCCACAAAAAACCAACTGCGCCAACTGAACCGATCGTTTCAAGCATGAACCGATCGGTTGGGGACCTGAGCCGATCGGTTCACACCTGAACTGATCGGTTGGGGAACCTGAGCCAATCGGTTCACTTCTGAAATGATCAGTTCACTACCCTAGTCAGTTATCGATTGAATTTTCCTCTTTTGTTTCGAATTGATCCACATACCAATCCTTGTTCCAATCAAATTGGACAAGTGAAATGAAAAGAAATTTCTCACCAACCTGACTTTCCCAACTTGCTCATTTGGACCTATTGAGCCAATCAGTTCAACCCTTGAACTGGTCATCTCAACCTATCCTGAGCCGATTGGTTCATCACATGAGTCAATCGGTTCACCAAGTTGAGCCGATCGGTTCATCATATGAGCTGATCGGTTGGGAGTGCAGACTGTGCAAAATCAATCAATTGAAGTTTCAATCAATCTGATACTCTAATCAATTGGTCCAACGCCTTAAACACTATGATATTGAGCTATCAATTGATTGAGTGTTTAATTGAACTACTAAACTCCTTTAGTAATCAATCTAAACATCATTTGTGGATAAACTCCTCTTCCAGGTTAAATCCTTTGTGTATGACCCTGCAGGCCCATTTCACGTTGGCAGTGAAAGTCCATAACACATGACTTCACAAGCAAAGAGTGGTGCCTAGTCTCACATCAGTTCTACCCAAGTGAAAAGGAAAGTTGGAGAAAAACTTTCAATCCTACAATCTGTGAATGGTGTTACATTGAATGTATAATTCCTTTGTCACTGATATCCCGAATGAAC
This sequence comes from Alisma plantago-aquatica, assembly GCA_963693085.1. Lineage (NCBI taxonomy): Eukaryota > Viridiplantae > Streptophyta > Magnoliopsida > Alismatales > Alismataceae > Alisma > Alisma plantago-aquatica. Next base: position 1,932,623,450 of record OY856409.1, read on the forward strand.
TCAAGGCATGGAACAGTCATCTTGTCAACGTTTATTCACTTTATTGATCTCAGAGTAGATTGGAGGAGATATGTATGACAACAATATCAAATAATGATTCACACATGTGTGTGCATGTCTATGTCAATCCTACTCATCAAGTGGCCATGGATATCAAACTCCCTCAGGAGGGACAAATCCCATATCTATCACTCACCCCTCAAAAGCCCCATGTGTCAAAGCCACCCAATCATCACCTTTATAACAACCCATGTTTCAGGACTGTGTTTGATGATGTCAAAGTGTACCCAACAACATGTGCTGAGTGTAGTGATTTCAAGTCAAAGAATCACACTCACCACCATCACTTTGAGAACTGACTGTGACTACCATGTCATGGTTCCATGTGTCAAACTCACGGTGGGTCTGTCCGGTATACTTGTTCTCTAACAAGTACCTATGTGTTTGGTTTTATATCTCCGTATCATTGCTTATGAGATTTTGTCATCAACCAACAGTACAATCTAATCTTGTGTGTCATTTCTGTCTATCTACCTTCCACAATGACATCTGACTAGGGACATAATGAGAATGTACAAACTCTTAGCATCTGTATGATCTCATCGTACAGTTCCTTAACCTGAAAGCATACGTCATTGAGTATTGTCATTCTCTAGACATTCCATATGTTCTATCATTATCTCATATGACTGAACCAGAAAGAATCGGAAGCTTTCCTTTGATGTTTATCAAATCAATCTTAATGTATCCCACCAATCATCGCATGATTGGCTCTCAGGGCATACATACCAATAGACTCCCACTTGCACTGCGAGCCAATCACCCTTGAATCATATTCTTAGTGATCTTCAAACATGCCCCACATGTTATTGTGCTCTAGTACTAACATAGTGAGTTATGGAAACACCTTGCCAAAGTCGGTATGTACTGCATGTCTCTCATCTATTCGTTGTATGTCACACGTACGAGATGGAGTTGTCGTAATTTGCGATCTAGTATTCCTTTGCTAACCTTTAGCCACATTGCATGACCAAGTACTCCTTATTTGTCATCAATGATCAGAATATCTATAAGTTCATCTCATGAACTTCTAGATCCATATAGTATCCACTAATGTTCTCTAACACACAGATACTCAGCTTTTCCTTTTAAACGGCTTTATTGGAATGTTTCCATTTATCAACAAACATTCACTTTTATATATCTCATATATATTTTGTGATTTATTTTCTGTCCTTTTTAGAAGTTCGCATCAGTGTAACTCTTTACAGTGAACATTTCCTTATTTCCATAGAACTAGTACTTCTCAAGTACTTATCAAGTTCTTATGGTATTCTAGTAACCCTTATTGGAACTAGACATACATCCACTCGTCATGTCCCACATACGAGTTATCAGGATGAGCACATCATATTGTCATGTCCTACATACAAGATGATGAATGTATTTTATTCTTGTTGTGTCCTATACATGCAAGATAATGGGATAATTAGATACATGATAGATTCATATCTATTCTTAGTGTTCCCATTCTTCATAAGAATTGGATACTTGGCCTTAGGATACTAATTCCATATAGCATGGACAAGTTTTCTCCCACTAAATCTGTGCACACTGAACTCTTCAGTATAGATTGCCAATGTATGCTTTCTCTTTTTAGGTCAAGAGTTTTTCGAGAACTATCTCTATAGATCAATATTCCTATTACATAGGAAATGTCTCTATCTTCCCTAAAGATGATTTCCACTTTGGATTTCCATTCTAGAACATTTCCATTTCACATCAACATGTGGAATATGAATATGCTCCCACTAAATCACAGATCCCTTCTTTATCTTTGACATATCAATCAAACCCTTTGACTATATTATCAAAGTAAAGATCACAGTTCTGAGTTTCTTGTACTCAATCAATCACATTGATTAGTCCATTATAACTTATAGACTTCATTTGCATTAATGGATTCATAAATCTTATAAGTTGTGTCACATACACATCCTTGTTTTTATTCCTCATAGGAATGTGGTTTTAGTATTCGTATGCCAAATTTCTTAGTCATTAAGTTGCAATCAACAAGTATCATCCTTCTCAAAATGGTATCCATGTGTCTTAACGCTTATGACTCATTCGCACTTATGGATTTCATCCCAATGGGTGGTACCATCAAGGTCATACCTTATGGTTCACATGGAAGTCATTTAGGATGTAATGGTCATAAACCATAACTCAAAATCTAGTTCCTCATATTCATCTAGATAGTTGACTCATCAAATGACCAACTCATCTCATAGATAATCGAGGTGTATCTGTCAAGGATATAAGAACTCATAACTCCTTGTGATTCTTAATGTCCTTTATTAGTGTAGAGTATTCTTTATTTAAGAAGAAATTAGTTATTTGATAATCATCCTCTAACTCCTTAGAGTATGACTCCTTGATTTAGACATCACCATGCCTTAATCACGAGTTCACTATGATACACTATCATAATCACTCACAAGGTTCTCAAACATTTGGTTCAAGTATTTCATTCATTGATCTCATCAAGAATTAACACTTTACCAAATATGTACTTCATCTATGATATTCTTAAACACTTCAAGATATTCATATTGGTATTTCTCTAAACACCATTTGAAGCATTAGCATTTGCTCCAATAGGTATGTAAATACATCACATGTATATACCTAATAGGACAATCAATCTCCCACTACCACTAGTGAAGATTGATTAATCATGTCTAAGAGATTCATGTCTCTTATTGGTTCTCTAACTAAAAGAGTCTAGATTTATCCATCATATGGAATCTAGAGATGAATTTCTCATGATAATGCTAATTTGATCGTTTGAGTTATCAATAACCTTTAGGTATCATTTTATCTTATGCATATTAAGTATTACAAGATAAACAAGGCATTGCCACAAAGATTGAAACATCAACTTTATTAATTGCCATCATTGTCATACAATATGCAAAAATTAAGGTGTTTCTAACCATTGGCTAATATGAAATAGCAGTTCATAACTCTATGACGCGCGCGAAAGGGAGGGGGTAGGGGGAGGGGGAAATGTCCTTGAGAGAAACCTCAATTTTCCTGGGCAATATCAGCCTTCTTGTACCTATAGTTAGTGTCTAATCTTACCTCGAATTTAAAAGCAAGAGTCAAGATTTGGCTAGCGGTATAAGCAAATGAGGAAATATGAAAGAGTCTCAAAAATAGATGAAATGGGGTAAGGGGCTATTCCTTTCCGGTTGCTAACCGCCCCGCTATTTCATGAATATGCAAACGGGTTCAACTTCAACAGACTTAGTTGTTCTGATGTTGGTTCTGGCTTCTCAAGGGGCTGGCTCCTACCAGTGCATCTACAAAAGTCTGCTCCTACCTTTTCGTCCTACAAAAAGAGAGAAAAGGTAGGTGTTTTACACTTTATATCTTGGTATCATATACCTAAAAAGTGTTATAAGTTTATTTCATGACACCTTCAGGTGGAGACGTCTGTCGCCTCCTTCTTCTTTAGTTCTTCCAGATAGAGTGGACAATTCCTTTTCCAATGTCCTGGCTTTTGACAATGGTGGCAATTGCCTCTCTTGGTCACGCCTCCCTTGGCCTTGAGAGTTGAAGATGACTTGGGTTGCTGGCTAGCATCAGAACCTTTCTTAGCCTTGCCCTTGCCCTTGCGCTTGGACTTGCCTTTCTTGTTGTTGATCATCATCACATATTTAGGCTTGTCCTTCTTCATCTGTGCCTCGGCTGTCCTCAACATGCCCAACAACTCTGTCAATGGCCTGTCAAAGTTGTTCATGTTGTAGTTCATCACAAACTGACTGTATGATTCTGGAAATGATTGCAGTATCACATCAGTAGCCAACTCTTGGCTCAGGGGAAATCCTAGTCTTGTCAGGTTCTCCACATACCCAATCATTTTGAGTGTGTGAGGACCAACTGGATCTCCTTCTTTCATGACACACTTGAACAGCGCCCTGGAGACAACATATCTCTCTTGCCGTGCTTGATCTTCATACATGTTCTTGAGATGCTGAATCATCTCAATGACACCCATGTTCTCATGTTGTCTCTACAACTCGTGGTTCATGGAGCACAACATCAAGCACTTTGCATCAATGGCATCTTCAGAATGCTTCTTATAAGCATCCCTTTCTACCTTTGGTGGGGTAGGAGCAGGTTCCTTTAGAGTTGGAGTATCTAGGGCATAGAGCTTTCGCTCTTGAGTGAGAACAATTCTCAATGTCCTAAACTAGTCGTGGAAGTTAGTCCCATTTAGCTTGTCCTTTTCAAGGACCGATCACAATGAAAAGTGATTATTGTTTGTTGTCATTTGTACTACAAAAGGAAATATATGCAATTTAATCCAAAACTCAATTTTGACTTATTTGATTGATTTGAAAGGTTGACGATATAATTAGGACTTTAATTAATTATCGCTCCCACTGTTTTTGTTCAAATTGAAAGCCCACACCATCTATTCTGAAGATTGCAGCGTACAATCTTCTAGTGGGTCAAGATCCATATTTCATCAAGTCATGAGCCAACTTTGGCTGATCGCCCACAATCTTGACTATATAGGTAGGCCATCATGCCAATTGCATCATATGAAACTCTTGATGAATGAACATGTGCAACACCTTGCCATGAACATTCCATGCCTCTGGGCTTAGACGCTCTAAGAATCACTAGTTAAGTCTGCACCCTACTTTGGCAGAACCTCCATGTTTACCCTTCACACTTCCACGACATAGACAGCGCACCATGCTTTGGCATAACCTACGTTTGGTCAATCAAGTTTTTCATGTGTGCTGCTAATGGAAGGCATAAAAGACTTAATATTTAGATAAGGGATTTGGTTTTATAGGTACATATACATATCCAATCACCACAATACATAGTATGTATCATATACATGCAATATCCCACAGAAAACATGTTAAACGATAAAAGCGATGATTATGGCCATCCTAATGTGATTCCTAGAGCCAAGAGGAATCACGGTCATCTAGGTCCACATCACATACAACCTGTACAAGATGAACTTTATGCTTTGCCATTCTGGGTTTGATCAACTCATCTCCATGATTGATCGGCTCACCATCAGGCCGGTCGGTTGGGTGCCACCAGCCGATTGACTAGCACCTCCAGCTGATCGGTTCACTGGTCGTCGTGCATTTCCTCATGTCTGCCACCCGCTCATCTCACTCTGTGAACCGGTCTTCTAGAATGCCAATTGATCGCTTCACACCTTGAACCGATCATCTCAGTTGCCACCGTTCTTTGACATAACAGGAAATAAAAGTTCTATCATATTTATATTTGAATTGAGAAACCTTGAGTTACATTCGGGGGGAACAAAGGTAGGAAAGAAATCTCGAGTTACATCAGGAATAAGAGATAGACAATCGGTGTACAGACTGAGATGTAAGCAACCACATTCAACCATACACAGACATAGGGTTTATTGGACACAACCATGCTATACACAAAACTCATTTAAGGGTGACGCGTATCGAGTGCATTCATATTACATATCATATATCTATATTGGGATTTGTGGATTTAGGATTGGACATGCATAAAGCCAATTTTATTCACATCGTATGCAATAAATAAAGGTGACAAACCAAAATTGATTACATCGATAATCCTAAAGTATAGAGAAGTTGATGAGGCTCTGATACCACTATTGGGTTTTAGGGGAGGCAGAGAAGGAAATGGAAACAAAAAAATTATTCTCCCCAAACCCACTATGAAGGAATCGCGTCAACGTCTATACAATAGGGAGGATGGTTTGTAGAGACATACCTTGTCCCAAGGCTTGCTCAGTGACATTACCTTACGGCTTGCGCAGTCTTCACCTCCAGTCTTGGACGGTGTCTGTGTAGCTCCTGGTCTCACTGGGATTGTCGGGAACGGCAGAAGTCTCCTGCCTCTTTAGTAGTCCACACTAACCACTTGGAACTTCGATCGCCTTGTCACACAAGGCATTGGAAGGAGTTGTACCCTCCTGTCAGCGTACTAGTCACCGACACACTCTCCTACCACCAGTCTCCTTTCTACAGTTGTCTTTCCCTTATTGTGCCTCCCTTATCGGGTAGCACTTACTCGGGCTCTCCTGGTTACCACAACCAGAGAGAATGAAAACTTTGCAGAACAACTGGTGTTTTGAGTTGTTGTACCTGAGAAGCCCCCAATACCCCTATATATATAGGAGGGTCATGGGACAAGGCTCTCTACCCCAGGCAATGCGAGATTAAAGAAGGAGTAGAAGGATTTGAGATTTTTCACAAAACAACCAACTGTGCCAGCTGAACCGATTGTTTCAAGCATGAACCGATCGGTTGGGGACCTGAGCCGATCAGTTCACACCTAAACTGATCAATTGGGGCACCTGAGCCGATCGGTTCACTTCTGAAATGATTGGGTCACTGCCATGGTCAGTTCCTGATTGACTTTTCCTCTTTTGTTTAGAATTGATCCAAATACCAATCCTTGTTCCAATCAAATTGGACAAGTGAAATGAAAAGAAAATTCTAACCAACCTGACTTTCCCAACTTGCTCGTTTGGACATGTTGAGTCGATCGGTTCAACCCTTGAATCGGTCGTATCAACCTATCCTGAGCTGATCGGTTCATCACATGATACGATCGGTTCATCACATGAGCTGATCGGTTCACCAAGTTGAGTCGATCGGTTCATCATATGAGTCGATTGGTTGGGAGTGTAGACTGTGCAAAATTAGGCAATTGTAGTTTCAATCAATCTGATACTCCAATCAATCGGTCCAACACCTTGAACACTATGATATTGAGCTATCAATTGATTGAGTGTTTAATTTGTGGATAAACTCCTCTTCCAGGTTAAATCCTTTGTGTGTGACCCTGCAGGCCCATTTTCACGTTGGCAGTGAAAGTCCATAACACTTATGACTTCACAAGCAAAGAGTGGTGCCTAGTCGCACATCAGTGCTACCCAAGTGAAAAGGAAAGTTGGAGAACAACTTTCAATCCTACAATATGTGAATGGTGTTATGGTGAATGTATAATTCCTTTGTCACTGATATCCCGAATGAACTCAAGGCATGGAACAGTCATCCTGTCAACGTTCATTCACTTTCTTGATCTCAGAGTAGATTGGAGGAGATATGTATGACATCAATATCACATATTGATTCACACATGCGTGCGCACGCCTATCTCAATCCTACTCATCAAGTGGCCATGGATATCAAACTCCCTCAAGAGGGACAAATCCCATATCTATCACTCACCCCTCAAAATCCCCATGTGTCAAAGCCACCCAATCATCACCTTTATAACAACCCATGTTTCAGGACTGCGTTTGATGATGTCAAAGTGTACCCAACAACATGTGTTGAGTGTAGAGATTTCAGGTCAAAGAATCACACTCACCACCATCACTTTGAGAACTGACTGTGACTACCATGTCATGGTTCCATGTGTCAAACTCACAGTGGGTCTGTCCGGTATACTTGTTCTCTAACAAGTATCTATGTGTTTGGTTTGATATCTCCATATCATGACTAATGAGATTTTTCCATTAAACAACACCACAATCTAGTCTTATGTGTCATTGTTGTCTATCTACCTTCCACAATGACATCCGACTAGGGACATAATAAGAATGTACAAACTCTTAGCATCTGTATGATCTCATCGTTCAGGTTCTTAACCTAAAAGCATACGTCATTGAGTACTATCATTCTCTAGACATTCAATTTGTTCTATCATTATCTCATATGACTGAACCAGAAAGAATTGGAAGCTTACCTTTGATGTTTATCAAATCAATCTTAATGTATCCCACCAATCATCCCATGATTGGCTCTCAGGGCATACATACCAAAAAAAGCATCTTAGACTTAATATTTATTGAGGGATTTTATATTTATATATACATATATGCATATTCAATCACCACATACTTATATGTATCATGTACATACTATATCTCTTAAACAAAAATATGCAATTATAAATACAAGCGATGTTTATGGTCATACTATGGTAAATTCCTTGGAGCCATAAGGAATTACTACCACCATAGGTCTACGTCATGTGTAGCAACCTATCATTGATGAAGATTTGTGCTTGAACCAATCTGGGTTGATTGGTTCAACACTAGAACCAATCAGCTCACCTCTTGGTCAGTCGGTTGGTCTATCGGATCAATCACCTAGTCTCATGTCCAAATGATGTTTGGACTCATCTGTCGATCAGTTGGGCTACCAATTGATTGGTTTGGCTCCTCCTGTCGTATGTCCTCCTCTGTTGGCCAGTAGATTGGTTCATCTTTTAAAATGGGTGGCTCATCTGGTTTTGAGCCTCTTCTTTACCATAACAATATTAAAACTATCACAATACTATTCAAAATATTAAATGATAATAATGAAGCCTCAACTTACATTTCATAGGAAGGAAAGAATTAATACTTTTACATATGGAGGATAAGATAGAGGCTCGGTATGCAAATAGAGATAAAATAGGAATAACAACCATCTAACCACACACAAAGATCTAAAGGGGGTTATTTTCCATAAGCATGCTAACATCCACCATCAAAACTAATTTTAGGGCAACACATATAAACTGCATATATATATATATATATATATATATATATATATATATATATATGTCACCCTAAAATCGATTTATATATCTATTAGTTGGGATTGTATGTGGTATTTAATCAGATATGCACATTGACCATTTTAAGTATTCACATTGTATGCAATAAATAGTTGATAGAATAGAAATCTAATCATATTGATTAAATTCCAAAACATAGTTAATTGATGTGGCTCTGATACCACTGTTAGAAAATATGGCATCAAATATGACAGTGGAAGCAACAATTTTACTATCGTATTCCCCTTAGATTGTAGATTGTGTCAACAACTGTGTAATGGGAAAGAGGGTTGCAAGGTTTGTACTTGGTCCTGGAGCAAGTCCAGCGAAAATCCCTTGATGTAGCGTGCACCTTTCTTCAAGTTGCACCTGGATAGATGTCATGTTTAGTCTCCTGGTTGATCACCATAAATGGAAGTTGAATGCGTCCTCCTAGTAGGTGGGAATAGCCTCCTCACATATGTAGTAGTCTCCATAGACCACCAGGAACTCTTCTCATTCTAGATGAATGGACAAGAAGGAGTTGTCCCTTCTAGTCAGCATGCTAGCGCTGACTTGCTCTCTGAATTATCTCTCCCTTGCTATCCTTCCCTTGACAGGTAGGACTTTCTCGGGTTCTAATGTTACCACAATTGTGAGAAGACAACAATTGTCAGAGATTATTGTTGTGTCTCTAGAAGGCCTCCACTACCCCCACTATTTATAGGAGGGTTGGGACTTCTAGTCTAAGTGGGAGTCAAAGAGATGGATTTTCGTGAATTTTTCAGAACTTGTAAACATTGAACTGGTCGGTTCACTGCTGAACCAGTTAGTTCACATGTAATTTGATCAATTCAACCCTTGAATGAGTCCTTTCACTATGCTTCCCAGTTGTAATTATATTGGCAATTAATATTTGATTAATGTGTGACATGACATCAACATCAATCATTGATCCAATTATATTGATCAACCAAATAGTCGATTCACAACTTGAACTGGTCAGTTCAGACATATGAACTGGTTGGTTCACTTGTCAAACTAGTCATTTTAGATTCCTCATTGCCAATCTTGGTTCAAATTGACCTGACACTTGAATTGATTAGTTCAACACTTGAACCGATCAGTTCACAGTCCAGTCAGTCAATATCCAACTATTGTTGTTAAAATTGAATACCTAACACTTTAGTAATCAAGCCAAACATCATTCATGAATAAACTCCTATTATAGGTGTTTCCTTTGTCTGTGACTTATAGGTTCCAAATTGTATTGGCAGTGAATGTCCATAACTGATTTATGGCATCACAAGCAATGAGTAGTAACTATCAAGACATCATTTCTATCCAAGGAATTGAAAAGTTGCATAACAACTTCAACCTATAATATATGATTGGTGTTATAGTGATTGTATAGTTCCTTTGTCTCTGATATCTAGATTGAACTTGAGGCATGGAATTGTCATCCTATTCAATGTACAATCCATGTTCCTTGAACAAGACCAAACTATCTAAGATACACGTGAGCTCAATATCATATATTGACTCACATGAGCATGGCCATGCATTTCTCAGTCTCACTTATCAAGTGGCTAGGATATCAAACTCTAGTAGCAGGGACAAATCCCATCTACATCACTCACATGCATTCCCATGTGTCATAATGCACCCGAACACCACCTTTATGGCAACCCTTATTCAAGATCACGATGGATGATGTCAAAGTACATCAAACAACATGTGATAAGTGTAGTGACTTTAGGTCAAAGAGCCACAATCACCACCATCACTATGAAAGTTGATTCTGACTACCATGCAATGGTTCCATGTATGACTCTCAAGGTGGGTCTGTCTGGTACATTATTCCCTAACAAGTACCTATGTGCTTGGTTTGATATCACATATCATGACTGATGAGATTCTGACATCAACCAACACACACTCTAGTCTTATGTAATATTGTTGTCTATTTTGCTTCCATAGTAATAACTGTCTAGGGACATAATAAGAATGTATGTACTCTTATCTTACATATGATCTCATTGTCTAGGTCCTAAACTTGAAGACATATGTCATCGAGTATCATCATTCTTTAGACACTATTATGTTATATCATTATCTCATAACTGAATGAAACATAATAAATGGAATTGCCTTTTTGTTATCAAATCATTTACAAAATATGCCATTACAATTGTCATATTATTGGCTCTCTGGGCATAGATACCAACATTAGTATGATAGGTTGACATGATTATCAAGGTGTTCCCAAATATTTCCAACATTCATTGCTTTATTCTAGTCATCATTGACTATTTTACCAACTAGGTAGAAGTTGTTTCATATATGTTGCTTTAAAATCACCACTCATCAACTTCTTTCTCTAAAATATCATCACTAGGCATGGTATTCCCAATGAAATCATCTCAATAAAGGTATCAATTGCATAGCAAAAAAGGGAAAGAGCGACTTAATTCTTGTAGAACATCCATCACTAGACATCACCATTGTAACATACCGAAATCCACTATGTATCTCTTTGTACTCTTTTTCTGTAAGATTTGTCTTTCATTTTTGTCCCATATGTCTTTGGAATTGATTTAGTGGAATTATGATGGTTATTGGATAAATATTTCCCATATATTCCTAATAAAGGGTTTTATGCACAAATACCTCAGTAGAAACCTAACTGATGGGCCTATAGTGCAAATGTATGCTTAAGCAATAAAAATAGTGATGGAATTCATGCTAGAACTTTCTAGGACTTTTTAGAATAGGGAAAAGAAAAGAAATTCCAAAATATACATAAAGGAGATGATAAATGCTATAAATAGGATAAAAGAAGATAATGTGGAATATATTTCCAAAAATTTCAATTAAGTAAACCCACAAGATAATTTGATACACAAATTCGTTTTCTTGGACTAAAAGTTACTTAAGGAACAAGTATCACCCAATGTGGAAAATATGAAGATATATAAAATCCTTTATTAAAGAAAATAGTAAATAAGCCAAGAAAGAGAAATAAAATATCTAATGTTCTCAAATTGGAAAAGTAACTCCAAATTCGTAATCTAGAAGTAAAAATAAGCCTTTGGGCAAGTTTTCAATTAATTTGGATAATATTTGGATAATGTGAAAAAGTAGGAGAGAGAAAGTGTAGAATCTTCATTTTAAGAATTAATTAAATAAATAGCACAAACATGACCAAATAATAGCAAAATTGTATCCAATACATTAATTGGGGCACATGGATGAAATTTGATCATATTTGGATAATCATAGAGTCATATATGAAGGAGGAAAGAGAAAATGAGTTTTGAATTATCTAACCCATTAAAAGTCCTCAAAAGGCAAAACTAATTCCATATTCAGATTCTACATCTCAAAATTACTCAGGGTGTTAAATTATTATTAAATTTGGAGATTGTTTGATCCCTTAAAAGAAGAGAGAGAAATTCATTAAATAATGTGTATATCACTTTATTCGATTTATAATGCAATTAGAATTATGTGTCACGCGCTCAATATAACTTGTATGCATGGTCCAACGGCTCAGATGTCCCTATGGATTTATTAGACTGTAGAGAGATTATCTCCTACCTCGGGCCAGATTAGGAAATAGGAAGGAAGTTTGTGATTTTTGTTTGGCATTATCTTGATCTACACTCAACCACATCAAACGATTTTTAGTGCTACGAATTCCTCTTGAGATTCTATGCATGACTATCCCAAAATGTTTATGTTTTGGTGAAGGTTTGATAAAACCCCAAAGTTGTCGCAACCCACCTCTCACCTCGGGTACCAAAACCGTACTACATACCCCCTTGCCTATAAATACCTACACCCTAAGCACCCCCATCGTCTTTGCAACTCGACTCACTAGACAGTTGGATTTTTCATCACAGTTTTGACCCTCGACGAGCCTCCGAAGGAGTAGGGATTGCGGTGAGTTACTCTCCATCTTCACTTCATCTCTGAGCAAATTGAAAGCACCATCAGGTTCAAAATCTTTTCCTCTTTCTTTCAAGTACTTGAACATCGAATTTGGTTGAGTGTTGTATTTTTGCCCAAAGCACCCACAACTAGTAGGTACTACGCATCGATCATGGCGTCAGGGCTAGGAGGAAGATGATCTCTACATTTTTATGCCTCTTCCCTCAATCGATTTCTTTTGCCTCTGACCCGCGCATGGGCGTGTTGGTCTTTTTGCATTGTGGTTGACGGGGTGGACCCAGCTTGGACCGATGCCAGCCAGCGGGGTGGACCAATGATTTGTCACATTGCGATTGGGACAAGCAGTGGGCCCAGCCCCACTCTCACGCCATCTCTGGTCTTTTTAAATCAAAAAACTAATTTTCTAATTTCTAATTGGTCAGACTTAATTAATTCATAATTAATAATTCCTTGGGACAAAATTAAAAGTAAAATATGTTCTAGACTCGGAAAATATTATCTATCAAATAAAAATAAATTTGATACCTGGTTTTGAGTTTTTCAAAAAAGTATTTTTGAGAATGATTTAATTAACTAAAAATCACCAAAAATAACCCTAAAAGTCCATATCTTCAAAATACATAGTATTATATGTTATTTTGATCAGAAAACCATAACTAAGACAGTGGTGATGTTTTCAAGACCTAAATCGGTGGTTTGTAGAAAAAGTTGATAACTTCTGGGTTTTTAATCCTTAATGAATGCATATAATGCTAATACACAAACATGGTTATGATAATAGGACAAGTGGACTCTAATCTTGCTTAGGATTTTGGAAAGTGGTTTCTAGGGCTTTAAGAAGAGGTATGTGCATCTAACACAGCAGTTGGGAATATTTATGCCTTAACCTAGTTTTCCATTATGAGGCTTAATTGAACCTTAATCTTCTATTCTTGAAACCCTAATTTACTTATGCCTCAAATCAGTTAGTATATTATCTTGTTTGGGTTTTTAAACCCCACTACCATGCTTATTGGTTCATAAATTATTCTTGCCATAACTATTTTTCTAGCATGTAGATTTATGTTCTATTTAATTTAAAGTAGCGGTACTTATGTACAACCACCCATAGAGGGCATGTATTTATTCACCCTGGGGAGTGTATTTATTCTCCCCATAATATTATAGGTGACTGGGAATGTCTTATTCTCCTCTCACCTAAGGTTAGAGGTCTGGTAGGTGCCTCAACCCTACTTAGTTAGGTAGACATAATAATCTTACATGCAAAATCCCTTTTTAATATAATTGTTATTGGCAAGTTTCTTTTGATATGACCTCATACTCTTGTTACTCTCATCTTATGATGAATCCTAGCCTATTTTTACTTGCTTTACTTATATTGTTATCCTAGACTAGTTTTCTTGACACATACTTTTTATTCCCTTTCCCTTTTGTTGGGTGATTCCCAACCACCCAGGTGTTCGTGTTGTGCAAGGAGAAGGACAAGCTTGAAGGAAGATTTCTTAGGAGTTGATCTCAAGCTTTTTGGAAAGGATGACTAGGTTTCTATATATAGATCATGTTTCTCTCATATATTTCTTTTGGGAATGAATCATGTAGTGAACAATGAAAGACAAGTGAAGGCTTTGTATTTTTATTTTTGCTACTATTGACATTTTATAATGTATCTGGAATCATGCTTATTTATTTAGAATATTATGCAAGCATCCCAAATTATCAATTTTTATGAAATGTGTGGATGTTTTATATCCCTTTAAATTTTAGTAAGGAGGTGATCTCTCCTCTTTACAACATGGTATCATACCCTTTAGGCAACTATTAGGGCATGAAGTTGAAGCAAGGGTGTCTAGAAAGGATCAGGGTTTCAGGGACTGGTAATATTTTCATCTACAACACTAGCTTGGTTTACGAGGACTCCTGTGCCCATATGATACTGGCCTGGCCTGAGATGATACGAATTGCCCAAAATAGTATGCTTTTAGGCAATAGAATTCTGGATATCCTTTTCTCAACTCTACTTCTATTCTCTACTCATCTATGATTATATACTCATGGGAACCTAATATGATAACCCTACCTTTCAGGAGAGGTGACTTGTTTGACAACATGAACCAGGAGAAGGAGTCGAACCATAATGACCCCAACACTCCTGTGACTCCTACAGTCAACCATACTACTCTGGGTACCCCCGCCTTCACACTGGAGAAAGAGCTGGCAATGTTGCACTAGGTGCTATCTACCACCCTGATTGGGCAGCTCAACACAATGGCCGCCAACATCAACAAGCCAAGGGAGTTCACCCTCACCGACTTCATATAGATATAGCCACCCTACTTCAAGGGTGAGAGTGAACCCAACATGGTCGACAAATTCGACCACTGGGTGTTGGCCTTGGATCGGACCTTCGAGGGCATGGCGTGCCCTCCTCGCCAGAAGGTTCAGTTTTTTACTTATGTGCTGGATGTACCAGCACGTGTATGGTGGAACGGTGTCACCCGTACTCGGGACACCTCTACTATGGAGTGGGACCAATTTCTAAAGCTCTTCAGGGAGAAGTACATCTGCCCTGCTTTCTTGAGAAAGAAGTGTTGGTAAATATGCCCATAGAGCCATCCCGAGTGATTACATGGAGTCAGATATTAATTAATCAATTAATATGATTATTTGGTTAATTCATTCTAGAATATTCTAATTAATCCACGAGCATTTTAATTAACACAGTGTTTCTATTTACTGATGGGTTTAGAAAACCGTACTTCCTTTCTTCTTCTATTTAAAGGGGCTTGACGGCCGATATCTATATAAGATATTGAGAGAGGCTTTTCAGTTTATGCTCACATATGTAAACCCTAGACGTCACCATCCTTAGGAGAGAAATAAGAGCACCACGACGCTAGCACGTCACCGTACAAAGACTACTCTTTCTCGCTGACTTAGGAAGCATGATGTAGAGTTCCAATCCAACCGTGTGGATGAAGTAGAGACACAGACACTGAGACGCCTATATTCGGAGGACGTCAATGACTATCCATACATGCTACGATATGCATACATCACTGCATAAAAGGAGTGCCACCAAATCATCCCGTGATGCACTCAGCGAACGAGAGAGAAGTTTTTTCCGTGTAGGCAAGCAACATTACACACCATAGTGCATAGGGACATCGCTGGACTTGCTCTGCGATAAGGTATATCTCGCGAACACTCTTTCTAAATATGCTGTTGGCGACGAGATCCTATTTAGGGTTGCGTGGAAATTTATTTTTGTTGCTTTCATTGCGCATGTTTTCTCTAAAAAACCCAATAGTGGTATCAGAGCCAGGTTCTAATCCTGGGACCTATCGATTATGGGCCCACCACGCTTCCACTGCGCATGTTTTTTCTACAAAACCCATTAGTGGTATCAGAGCATCGTCGATCTATGGCATATTTGGATTTGTTTTGATATGATCGAATCACAGTATACTATTTTCAATGTTGCATACAATGTGAATTAAAACTGCTAATGTGCAAATCTAAACCTAATTCCACATACACCACAGGCTTCTATTTTTGACGTTTTGGACAGGTCGACTATAGAAAATATTGATTTTCCTAAGTGCACAGAACTAAAATTTTGTAGACCTTTCAAGGGCTCTACCCCTGAGACCCCGTGAAGGGTGGCCTCCCCACGACCCCCGCCCACTGATCGGGAAGTGGGATCCCCGCACAGGGGCGTTGCCCCTGTGTACCCCGCATAGTCTGCATGGGAGTCGAAAATTTATTTAATGGGGAATGTCCCGCATTAAAAGGACTGCAATTTTAATATGTATATGCGTATATGTATATATACCTATGATATCATACATTTCACCTTAAAAATATGTTTTATGTGGTGAATGCATGCAGGGTTATGACCTAGTATCCCCTTTTGTGAATGTTGTGAATTAATGTGGATGTCAATCTTATGGATATGTTTGTTTTGAATGTTATTGATGTATAATGGTTGTACGTGGATCCTTTATATAAAGTATTTGTCTTGTATGTTGATCCTCATCTCTTATTTCAAAGTGTAATTAATTCTTTCCCTTTATATTTGTACTCATATTATGTAATAGAGATAGGATTAGTTTTAGTCTTTGTAAACTTGATGTAAGGAGGCCACTTGAAGATCCAACTCCAAGGAGTGTCCATGGAGAAGCACCATGAATATCAAATTCCAAGAAGCAACCTGAAGATCCAACTCTAAGGAGCATCCATGGAGAAGCAACATGAAGATCCAATTTCAAGAAGTAACTTGAAGTTCCAACCTCACAGAGCATCCATGAAGTTGTTCATTGTAATGCAGATCTTTACAGGTTGATTCACAGTTGTTGTTGCATGAGATGCATAAGACCTTAGGTGGACCGTAATCCTTTGTTTCTCTAAAGGATTACAGTAGTATGGCAATAACCATTGTATTTGTGTTTGTGATTGCATGTCTATCGTTTGTGGTTGTGGATATAGTAGTATATGATATGTACTATAAGTATGTGGTGTTTGGATATGTATATGTATTAATAAAACCCTGTAATTAATAATATTAAGTTTTAGTTGCCTTCCATAAAGCAACACACACAAAAATATTGATCAATAATGTGTGGGCACGCCTCCACGTGGTACATTATCTATCTCGTGAAAGTGTGATGGTGGGTGTGTGGGTCTGCCTCCACAGGGTACACACTCATTGTGTTGGCTTATGGGTTGGACTTAACTAGGGAACATTGACAGGATCAAGTACCTAGAGGCACACAGATGCATCATGTCAAGGAGTTATGCATGATCATCTATCCAAGAGTTTCATATGATGCAATTGGCAAAAGTTTCCTACCTTAGTATTTGGTCTTTAATGTCGGCATTGGTTGGGCATTGATCCAATTATTTTGGATCTTGGCTCACTATAAGGTTGTACAGTGTAATCTTCCGAGTTTATAGTGAGGGGTATCAATTTGAATAAAATAGTGGGAGTGTAATTAATTAAAGGCTTAATTAATCTCATTTATCAAATCTTTACAAGTCAAAATGGTTTGGACTAAATGCAAACTATTTCTTTTGTAGCAATCAAATGGCAAACAACACTCACACTTTCTCATTGCGATTAGTCCTTGAGAAGGACAAACTTACCGGAAGCAACTTTCAAAATTGGTTTACGATGTTGAAAATTGTTCTCACACATGAGCGTAAGCTCTATGTCCTTGAAACGCCAGAGCTAGCGGAACCCGCCTCAAATGTGCTCAAGGATGAAAAGGATGCTTACAAAAAGCACATTGATGATGCCATGGATGTCAAGTGCCTGATGTTGTACTCAATGAACTATGAGTTGCAAGAGCAGTATGAGAACATGAATGTCATGGAGATGGTAACACATCTCAAGAACATGTATCAGCATCAAGTAAGACAGGAGAGATATGATGTCTCCAAGGCTTTGTTCATAAGAAAGATGAAAGAGTGAGACTCGGTTGGCACCCATATACTCACTTTGATTGGGTACGTGGAAAGCCTATCCAAGCTGGGATTTCCCTTAGGTCAAGAGTTGGCCACTGGCGTGATTCTGCAATCGTTTCCTGAATCATATAGTCATTTTGTCATGAACTACAACATGAACAATCTTGACAAACCGTTGTCAGAATTGTTGGGCATGTTGTGGACAGTTGAAGCACAGATGAAGAAAGACAAGCCCAAGTCTGTGATGATGATCAGAAAGACAAAGGGAAATTCAAAAGGCAAAGGCAAGGCTAAGAAAGGTTCTAAAGTCGGGTAGAAGCCAAAGTCATCCGTGCTCAAAGTTAATGGTGGGATCTCCAAAGAAGGCAGTTGTCACCAAGCTGGACATTGGAAAAAAAATTGTCCTCTCTACCTGGAGGAACTGAGGAAGAAGTAGGGGATAGAGATCTCCGCTTCAAGTATATGCGTTATTGAGATAAACTTAAATACTTTTTTCATCATGGGTACTGGATACCGGATGTGGATCTCACATATGTTCAAATATGCAGGATCTGATAAGAAGTAAGCCTTTATGAAAGGGCCAAGTCAAGTTGTGGGTCGCTAATGGAGCAAGAGTTGTTGCCATCACAGTTGGAGTTATTAGTTTATCTTTGCCTATGGGCCTTGTAATAGAATTATAGAATTGCTATTATGTACCTGCCATTAATAGAAATATTATTTTTGTATCTTGTATGGACAAGAGTGGATTTGAATTTCACATTAAGAATGGAATGATTTCTATTTCTAAAGATGAGATCTTTTATGGAAATGCCCCTATGTCTTATGGTATCTACTTGTTAGAACTTGAGACTAGCATATACAACGTAAATACTAAAAACTAAATACTAAAAGGCTAAAACTTGACAACTCAAACAAAACATACTTATGGCATTGTCGTCTTGGGCACATAAACGAGAAACGCATATCTAGACTCCATAAGGATTGTTATCTAGACTCGTTTGATTTTGAATCATTAGAGACATGTGAGGCTTGCTTATTAGGCAAGATGACCAAGACTCCTTTCACTGGACACAGTGAGAGAGCCAGTGATATGCTAGGGCTCATACATACTGATATATGTAGACCTTTTAGATCAAATCCTAGAGGAGGCTATCAATACTTCATTACCTTCATTGATGACCTCAGTAGGTATGGCTATGTATATCTTATGAAACACAAATCAGAAACTCTTGAAATGTTCAAGACTTTCACGAATGAAGTAGAGAAGCAACTTGGTAAGAGTATTAAAGCATTCCATTCAGATCGAGGTGGCAAATGCTTAAGCCAAGAGTTTGAGGACCTTCTGAGAGACTATGGTATTGTATCACAATGGACTCCACCTAGTACACCATAGCATAATGGTATTTCAGAAATAAGGAATCATAAATTATTAGACATGGTATGATAAATGATGAGTTCAACCAAACTTCCAATATCATTCTGGGGATATGCTCTTGAAACCGCAGTGTTTACACTTAATCGTGTACCTTCCAAATTGGCTCAAAAGACACCATATGAGATATGGAATGGGAATCATCCTAATTTATCTATGTTAAAAATTTGGGGATGTGAAGCTTATGTTAGGAAATAATTTCCTAAAAAGCTTGGACCCAAATCTGAAAAATGCTATTTTGTTGGATACCCCAAGGAAACTCGGGGATACTACTTCTACACACCAATTGACAACAAAGTGTTTGTTGCTAGGAATGTTGTATTTCTTGAAAAGGAATTTATTTCTAAAGGAATCAGTGGGAGGAATGTAGAGCTCAAAGAAGTTCGAGACCAACAAGAAAGCAGAGAACCTGAGGATGTACATAAGGAACATGAAGACTCACAAACTATTGTGGA
The DNA here is from genome assembly GCA_963693085.1 of Alisma plantago-aquatica. NCBI lineage: Eukaryota > Viridiplantae > Streptophyta > Magnoliopsida > Alismatales > Alismataceae > Alisma > Alisma plantago-aquatica. The sequence goes on from OY856409.1 coordinate 1,932,643,397, forward strand.
ATTTCAAGTTCCAAATGTAACACAGGAACCTCATAGGTCTAGTAGGACATGACTTGAGCCTGAGAGATTTGGATTTCTCATGACTCAAGATAGTGACGAATTAGGTATAGCAGATGATACAACTTCCTATGTAGAAGCTACTAAGGGACCAGAATCTGAGAAATGGCTCAAAGCCATGAGATAAGAGATCGAATCCATGTACATCAACAAGGTATGGACCTTGGTGGATCCACCCAAAGGGGTAAAACCCATAGGGTGCAAGTGGGTCTTCAAGAAGAAGACCAAAATGGATGGAAATTTTCAAACCTATAAAGGTAGATTGGTTGTGAAAGGGTTCTGTCAAATTCAAGGTGTTGATTATGAGAGACCTGCTCACCAATTGCCATGGTTAAATACATCAGGATCATGCTTGCCATTGCAGCTTATCATGACTATGAGATTTGGCAGATGGATGTTAAAACATCATTCCTTAATGGGAATTTACTCGAGGATGTGTACATGATACAACCTGAGGGTTTTATCGATCTGAAGGAAGCCAATAAAGTATGTAAGCTACAAAAGTTCAATCTATGGATTGAAGAAAGCATCTCAGAGCTGGAATCTATGTTTTGACGAAGTATTCAAAAAGTTTGGCTATATTCAAAATGAAGATGAACCTTGTTTTTACAAAAAGGTTATTGGGATCACAGTCATATTTCTCATATTGTATGTGGATGACATACTATTGATGGGAAATGGCATCCCTATGCTAATGGAGCAAGAGTTTTGGGGGCTGGAAATATTTTCCTCCGTGCCACTAGCTTGGTTTATGAGGACTCCTGTGCCCATATGATACCGGCCTGGCCTGAGCTGATACGAATTGCCCAAAATAGTATGCTTTTAGGCAATAGCATTCTAGATATCCTTTTCTCATCTCTACTTCTATTCTCTTCTCATCTATGATTCTATACTCCTGGGAACCTAATATGATAACCCTACCTTTTAGGAGAGGTGACTTGTTTGACAACATGAATTAGGAGAAGGAGTCAAACCATAATGACCCCAACACTCTTGTGACTCCTACGGTCAACCATACTACTCTGCGTACCCCCGCCTTCACACCGGAGCAAGAGCTGGCAATGCTACGCCAGGTACTGTCTACCGCCCTGACGGGGCAGCTCAACATAATGGCCTCCAACATCAACAAGCCGAGGGAGTTCACCCTCACCGACTTCATAAAGATACAGCCACCCTACTTCAAGGGTGAGAGTGAACCCAACATGGTGGACAAAGTCGATGACTGGGTATTGGCCTTGGATTGGACCTTCGAGGGCATGGCATACCCTCCTCACCAGAAGGTTCAGTTTATGACTTATGTGCTAGATGGACCGACACGCGTATGGTGGAAAGGTGTCGCCCGCACTCGGGACACCAATTTTTGAAGCTCTTTAGGGAGAAGTACATCTACCCTACTTTCTTGAGAAATAAGGAGGTCGAGTTCTATAGCCTCAGGCAGGGAAGTACGAGCATGGCCAACTACGTTCAGATATTTCTACTACTGGAGTGTTACGCCATCAACCTTGAAGTTGATAGAAGAACAACTTTGTTCTTGGAGGGCCTAAACTACCAGGTGGGCCGAAGCCTCGTCCCACAGCTTCCACTTACTTTTTAACAGATGGTGGACAAGGCCCTAGCCATTGAGTCCTATCTAGGATTCCAAGCTTCTAGTAACAGCTACAACAATAAGAGGAAGAACCAAAACCAGAATAAGAACTGCAAACGTAATCGGTGCAACTGGTGCTCTCGCAACCATCCCCCAGGGAGATGCCCTATTAGTAATGCACCTACTTAGAAAGACAACTAACCTCCACCGACCTGCCATGAGTGTGGCCAAGTTGGGCACATCTGATCGTTCTGCCCTCGCTTCCAACAAGGATAGAATAATGCTCAACAGAACAAGGCCCACCAGTCGTAATAGCTGAGGCAGAATCTGCCTCCACAGAACAACAACAACAACAACAACAACCAGAACCTGAGGCGTCCACCAGTGGAGAGGAGGAATGGAAGAGTGTTCGCTCTCACTGTTGAAGAAGAAGGTGAAGACAATGAAGTGATTGAAGGTACCTTGCACCTTAATATGCATCCTTTAAAGGCACTATTTGATTCTGGCATGATTTCATATCATGTCAGTTTGCTTCTATGTTAGAAATAGAATCTCAGTTTATGGATCATGTATTAGACGTAAAAACCCCTAGTGGTAAGATCTGCTCTTTGTACCTCCAAATTCGAACCATGGACCTCTTTATATCTGGAATAATGTTTTCCATAGATTTTGTCCTACTTGATATGACCGCCTTTTTCGTCATCTTGAGAATATATTGATTGAAGAGGTACAAAGTGGTTTTGTACTATGAGAAATCCAAGGTTAGTTTGTTTCACCTTATTGAGGGAAGAATGAGTGTCAAGGGTAGGAAGAGAGAGGAGAGACAATTTGTTATCTCTGCCATCAAGGCTGAAAAGCTTGTATCATAACGGTGTAGAGTTTTTCTAGCTTCTATAGTCCTTGATGCTACACCTCCTACTCTCGACCACATTTATGTGGTGAAGGACTTCTTGGATGTCTTTCCCGAGGAGTTACCCAGGTTGCCACCAACTCGCGAGGTGGAATTCTCCATCGAGCTTGTACCCATAACGTCACCAATATCAAAGCCGCTTTACCGCTTGGCCCCTGTCGAGTTGGCCAAACTAAAGAAGCAGCTTGAAGAGCTTCTCGACATGGGCTTTATCTGCCCTAGTGTTTCACCATGGGGAGCCCATGTCCTGTTTGTGCAGAAGAAGTATGGATCGATGTGGATGTGTATGGACTACCACATGCTTAACCAAGTGATGGTGAAGAATTGTTATCCTTTGCCTCACATCGACAACCTATTTGATCAGTTGAAGTCATCCATTGTATTCTCTAAGATGGATCTATGGAGTGGCTACTACCAAATGTGCGTGAAGGATGATGATGTCCTGAAGATAGCGTTCAGAACTCACTATGGGCATTACGAATTCATGGTCATGCCTTTTGGTTTGACAAATGCCCCTGTTTCCTTCATGGACCTGATGAACTGAGTATTCCGCCCATACCTTGACAAGTTCATGGTGGTGTTTATTGATGATGTTTTGGTTTATTTCGAGATGTTAGAACAACATCGTGAGCATCTGCGGATTGTACTCAACACACTGTGAGAAAATAAACTCTATGCAAAATTCTCAAAGTGTGAGTTTTGGATAAAGGAAGTTATGTTTCTGGGTCACATGATTTTTTTTCGGACATATAGTTGTTGATCCTACAAAGGTAGAAGTTGTGATAAAGTGGAAGGCTCTAAAGAACCCATCTGAAATCTGTATTTTCCTCAGTTTAGCCGATTACTATCAGAGGTTTATCAAGAGCTTCTCTAAATTGGCCTTGCCTTTGACCAAGATGACATGAAAGGAGGTCAAGTTCTCATGGACACCTGAGTGTGAGAACAGTTTTTATAAGTTGAAGGAGTGTTTGACTTCTGCTCCCATACTTGCTTTGCATGTTGAGGGCATACCCTATGTCATCTACACCGACACATCCAAACAAGGCTTAGGGTGTGTCTTGATGCAAGATGGAAAGGTGATCGCATATGCTTCTCACCAACTGAAACCTAATGAAGAAAATTGGCCTACGCATAATTTAAAGCTTGCTTCTATAGTTCATGGTTTGAAGATCTAGCGACACTACCTTTATGGAAAAAAGTTTGAAGTATTCTCTGATCACAAGAGTCTGAGATACATGTTGACTCAGAGGGAACTGAACTTTCAACAACGTAGGTGGATGGAATACCTCAAAGATTATGACTTCACCATCACCTATCATCCCGGTAAAGAAAACGTCATAGTTGATGCTTTAAGTCGCAAGAAGGATGTTGTTTGTGCTGCTCTGAGATGTTCAGTGTGGGAGAACCTGGAACATGTGACTACCTGGTGACCTCAGCCTGTCGATTTAGTGGATGAAGACAATTTGTGTGTTCATATGGCTAGCCTGACTATTACATCAACCCGGATCTCGGAAGTCATTGATGCATAGTTGGAAAGTTCTGAGCTAGAAGAGATGAAGGCCTTGACCGAGAAATCACAATCTGGCTTCTCTGTCAGAGTGGATGGTGTTGTTTTCTTTAGACAAAGGTTGTGGATTCCCAATGTTGGTGAGTTGAGATAGAAGATTCTGAGCAAAGCTCATGGGTCCAAGTACACTATCCATCTTGGAACGACAAAAATGTACAAGGACTTATAGCTAAGTGTATAGTGGAAGAACATGCAGAATGATATATCTATGTTTGTCGCAAAGTGCTTGACATGTCAGCAAGTCAAGATCGAACATCAATGACCTGGTGGTCTTCTTCATCCTCTTGAAATTCTAGATAGAAGTGGGAGAAGATCATAATGGACTTTGTTACCGGTTTCCCTAAGTCCAAGAAAGGTTATGATGTTGTTTGGGTGGTTATTGATCGGCTTACAAAATTTGCTCATTTCTTGCCTTTTAAAACCACGTATAAAGCTGCTAAGTTGGCTCAATTGTATGTGGACTGGATAGTTCATCTGCATGGTGTGCCTGCTGTGATAGTTTTTGATCGAGACCCAAAATTCACTTCTCACTTTTGGGGTCAGTTTCAGGAAGAGATGGGTACTGAATTGCGTTTCAGTACTGCTTACCTCCCGCAAACTGATGGACAGTTTGAGAAAATAGTTCAGATTCTGGAGGACTTGCTACGTGCTTATGTGATGGATTTGGGTGGTGCATGATATTGATATCTTCCATTAACAGAGTTTTTTTATAACAACAGCTACCAAGCCAGTATTGGTATGCCACCTTTTGAATCTCTCTATGGTATATCTTGTCATTCACCTTTTCATTGGAATGAAGTTGGTGAACGGTCTCTGGTGAAGACTGATGATATGTAGGTGATGCTCGAGAAGGTACAATTGATAAAGAAATGAATGAAAGTTGTTCAAAACTGACAGAAGATGTATGCTGATAAAAAGAGGTCTGATGTTAGCTTCTTAGTGGGTGACTATACATTTCTGAATATCAAGCCTATATGTTCTACTGTGAGATCTAAAGTGAAAGACAAGTTGAGTCCTCGCTATGTTGGACCATTTGAAATCTTAGAAAAAGTTGGAGAGTGTGCATACCGCTTAGCCTTACCTCCTACTTATGATAAGATTCACAATGTATTCCATGTCTCTCTGTTGAGGAAGTATGTGAAAGATCCTTCTCATTTAGTCATGATTGAGCATGTGGAGATTCATGAGAATATGACCTATGAAGAGCTACCTGTGAAGATCCTTGACTCTCGAGTAAAGCAGCTGAAGAATAAGGAGATAGAGTTGGTGAAGGTTTTGTGGAGATATCATGGTTTGGAAGAAACCACTTGGGAGTTGAGAGATGAGATGTTACGTACTCACACTTCCCTTTTTTATGAGATTTTGGGGATGAAATCCCTTTTAAGGGGTGGAGTGTTGTAACATACCAAAATCCACTATGTATCTCTTTGTACGCTTTTTCTATAAGATTTTTCTTTCATTTTCGTCCCATATGTCTTTGGAATTGATTTAGTGGAATTATGATGGTTATTGGATAAATATTTCCCAAATATTCTTAATAAAGGGTTTTATGCACAAATACCTCAGTAGAAACCTAAGTAATGGGCCTGAAGTGCAAATGTCCACTTAAGTAATAAAAATAGTGATGGAATTTGTGCTAGAACTTTCTAGGACTTTTCAGAATAGGGAAAAGAAAAGAAATTCCAAAATATACATAAAGGAGATGATAAATGTTATAAATAGGATAAAAGGAGATAATGTGGAATAAATTTCCAAAAATCTCAATTAAGTGAACTCACGAGATAATGTGATACACAAATTCATTTTCTTGGACTAAAAGTTACTTAAGGAACAAGTATCACCCAATGTGGAAAATATAAAGATATATAAAAGCCTTTATTAAAGAAAATAGGAAATAAGCCTTTGGGCAAGTTTTCAATTAATTTGGATAATATTTGGATAGGAGAGAGAAAGTGTGTAGAACCTTGATTTTAAGAATTGATTAAATAAATAGCACAAACATGACCAAATAATAGCAAAATTGTATCCAAGACATTAATTGGGACACATGGGTCAAATTTGATCATATTTGGATAATCACAGAGTCATAAATGAAGGAGGAAAGAGAAAATGAGTTTTGCATTATTTAACCCAATAAAGTCCTCAAAAGGCCAAACTAATTCCATATTTTAATTTTACTCCTCAAAATCAGTTAGGGTGTCAATTTTTATTAAATTTGGAGATTATTTGAGCCCTCAAAAGGAGAGAAATTCATTAAATAATGTGTATATCACTTTATTCGCTTTATAATGTAATTAGAAATATGTGTCACACACTTAATATAACTTATGAATGTGATCCAACGACTCTGATGGAACCATGGATCTATCAGACGGTAGTGAGATTATCTCCTACCTCGGGCCAGATTAGGAAACATGGAGGAAGTTTGCAATTTTTGTTTGGCATTATATTGATCTACACTCAACCAAATCAAACAATTTTTGGTGCTACGAATTCCTCTTGAGATTCCACACATGACTATCCCAAATTTTTCATGTTTTGGTGAAGGTTCAAGAAAACCCCAAAGTTGCCACAACCCACCTCTCACCTTAGGTACCAAAACCCTACTACATACCTCCTTGCCTATAAATACCTACACCCTAAGCACCCCCATCGTCTTTGCAACTCGACGCACTAGCCAATTTGATTTTTCATCACAGTTTTGACCCTTGACAAGCCACCGAAGGAGCAGGGATTGCGGCAAGTTTCTCTCCCCCTTCACTTTGTCTCTGAGCAAATTGAAAGCACCATCAGGTTTGGAATCTTCTCCACTTTCTTTGGAGTATTTGAACATTAATTTTGGTCGAGTATGGTGTTTTTGCCCAAAACACCCACAAGCAGCAGGTGTTGCACACCGAACATGGCATTGGGGCTGGGAGGAAGATGATCTCCACATTTTTATGCCTCTACCCTCGATCGGTTTCTTTTGCCTCTGACCCGCGCGTGGGCGTGTTGGTCTTTTTGCACAGTGGTTGACCGGGCTGACCCGACTTGGACCGATGCCAGCCGGTGGGGTGGGCCACTGATTTGGTGTGCTACAATTGAGCCAAGCAGTTGGCCCAACCCCACTCCCGTGCCCTCTCTGGTTTTTTAAATCAAAAATCTAATTTTCTAATTGTTGATTGGTCAAACTTAATTAATTCATAACTAATAATTCCTTGGGCTAAAATTAAAAGTAAAATGTGTTCTAGACTCAAAAAAATATGGTCTATCTAATAATAATAAACTTGATGCCTATTTTTTATTTTTTTTAAAAGTATTTTTGAGAATGATTTAATAAACTAAAAATCACCAAAAAAATCCTAAAAGTCCATACCTTCAAAATACATAATATTATATGTTATTTTGATCAGAAACCCCTAACTAAGATAGTGGTGATGTTTTCAAGACCTATTTCGTTGGTTTGTAGAAAAAGTTTATAACTTTAGGGTTTTAAATCCTTAATGAATGCATATAATGCTAATACATGAACATGGTTATGATTATAGGACAAGTGGACTCTAATCTTGCTTAGGATTTTGGAAATTGGTTTCTAGGTCTCTAATAATAGGTATGTGCATCTAACACATTAGTTGGTAATATTTATGTCTTGACCTAATTTCCCATTATGAGGCCTAATTGAACCTTAATCATCTATTCTTGAAACCCTAATTTTCTTATGCCTCAAATCAGTTAATATATTATCTTGTTTGGGTTTTTAAACCCCACTACCATGCTTATTGGTTCATAAATTATTCTTGCCATAACTATTTTTCTAGCATGTAGATTTATGTTCTATTTATTTTAAAGTAGTGGTACTTATGTACAACCACCCACAGAGGGCATGTATTTATTCTCCCTGGGTAATGTATTTATTCTCCCCATAATATTATAGGTGACTGGGAATGTCTTATTCTCTCCTCACCTAAGGTTAGAGGTCCAGTAGGTGCCTCAACCCTACTTAGTTAGGTAGACATAATAATCTTACATGCAAAACCCCTTTTTAGTAAATTGTTATTGGCAAGTTTCTTTTGATATGGCTCATACTCTTGTTACTCTCGTATTATGATGAATCCTGGCCTATTTTTCCTTACTTTACTTATCTTGTTATCCTAGAGTAGTTTTCTTGACACATAATTTTTCTTCCCTTTCCCTTTTGTTGGGTGCTTCCCAACCACCCAGGTGTTAGTGTTGTGCAAGGAGAAGGACAAGCTTGAAGGAATATTTCTCAGGAGTTGATCTCAAGCTTTTTGGAAAGGATGACTAGGTTGCTATAGCTAGATCCTATTTCTATGATCTATTTCTTTTGGGAATCAATCATGTAGTGAACAATGAAAGCCAAGTAAAGGCTTAGTATTTTTTATTTCTGCTGCTATTGACATTTTATAATAACCCATTAACCGAACGGTTAATTCCGAATGGTTATTTTTATTGGGTCAATTTGGTTAATTCGGTTAATTTGATTAATTTATTTCGGTTAATCGGTTAAATGGTTAATTTGACGGTTAAAAATATTTTTGGTTTGGTTAACTGAATTAACTGAATAGTCAGAATTTATTCATAAATAATATCCTACATGTGCATATATACATATATAGTTGTACTTTTATTTCAAAATACTTCCCCATATATATAGTAATCAAGTTTTTATGAGCCATACATAATGAAATTTACAACAATATTAATATAATATAACAATTGTCCCCAATTCTATGAGTATTCCAAATAATATTATTACATGAGTGTTATTTAGTTAACCAAATTAACTGATCGAATTAACCATTAACCGATTGGACAATAACTGAATTAATCGACTCAATTTGGTTAGGTTAATGGTTAAAATCTCAAACCACAAATTAACCGTTTAACTGAACCAAATTAACTATAACTGGCCGAATTAACCGAATGCTCACCCCTACTAACAATGACAAGACCAATGTCTTATATAAGGATGATAATTGGAAAAGTAATTTTCAAAAATATCCCTGATTGTGTGATCGACATCTAGCTAGGGGTGGAAATCGGGTTCGGGTTGACCAAGTTTTATTTTGGGTCAATACTTTTCAGCTAGACCCTAAACTTGCAAAAGATTGAACATCGAGTCGACACCCTTGACTCTAGCCCGACCAATAAACATTTTTGGGTCTATCAGGTCTAACCCTTAAATTCATATATCAATATTATTTTATAAAATGATATAGTTTACCTAATCATTGATTATTACCCAGTGTAATGAATAAAATTTAATGTAAACAAGCTATAATGTGATTGAGAAACACATAGAAATCTTATCATAGTTTGTTCCATAATTTTAAACACAAATTCATTAAACAATTAAAATAATAAATTATACAAATCAATACAAAATTATGTAGTATTGTCAACATAGACTTTGTGGGTGTCTTACATTTTAGTATTTATATATTATTTGAATATATTATTGTGAATTTATGGTCAATTCGGGTCTAAAACCCAAACCCAAACTGGACCCTAAATTAGTTTTGGATTCCCTAGATTCAGGTCAATTTTGGATCGGGTCAACTTGATTGACTCTTTATCTTGGTCATAACCCACTTAAAATTTCAAGTTTGGGTCGGGTCATTCTGGTCGGGGCTTGTTTTTTCAGCCCTACATCCACCTATCATAGCTAAAAAAATGAGTCACTTGTTTATGAGTCACTTATAACAACATTGGAAAAATAAGTGTAGAAGAACATGATAAAACTAGTTAGCTATCAAGTGATTTTGTTGGGTTTAAAGATTCCAAATAAAAAAATGGAATGTCAGTAAAGAAAACTTGACAACGAGATAAAGAGTCAATCAAGCTCTCCAGAAAGCATATAGTAATTTTCTAGATAGAGCCCAAGCCACCGACGTAAATGACATGTTTCTTTCTTATACAATAGTATGAGTAGAAATAAAATTTAATTATAATAACCATTTAGAAGTAAAAGTCATGTCATACCATATGAATATGTGCCAGAGTCTATAGGTCCATTTAGAGTCTAGTTAGGTCTGAAAGTCTTTAGAGTCTTGTCCACCTTCTCCTATATAAAGCTTGTGCATGAGTGAGGACAAACTATGAAGTTAAGGCTAGTTGTGGTCTGTGGGACCAGTCCTCATTCCTACAACTCTACTTGGGTAGTGGGCCCAGTTGTTACAAGCTGAATCAAGTGGATGTTCCTCTAAAAATCAACAACACCATGGTGATATTTTCCATGGTTGAATTCATCTCCACCATCTAACATTTGTCTCTAACCACTCTGCCATAAATCCAAGTATCTTTTGTCCACAAGATCTATAGGTCAAATCTGCCCCATTGACACATTACACTCCATGTAACAAGGTCAACACAATGTGTACCACTATCTGTAGTGGTGATTTTTCATCCAGCTAGAGGGTTACACACCATGTAAGTCACATGTACACCATGTAACTTCATTTACATCATATTTTTTCATCTTCAATAATCAACACGCCGTGTAGGGGTCCTACACAATGTATCACCATTTGGGTTTCAATTCTCTTGACAACAATGATGGCAGGCATGGCATATCATCTAGTCAACATGGTGTATCACTACCAGGGTTTCAAAACTTCCAACAACTCGTGTCATCCAATCAACATTTTGTGTTTCCACTATAGTTTTCAATCTTCCAACGGCTAATAACACGGTGTGTCATATACACGTCATGTCCCAGATAAATTCTTTCAGCCATCTTAAAACACATAATTTCTGGTAGTCCACATTATGCGTTAAAAGTCAGAAGCTCCCCAACAAATTTTTCTGCGGTGTGCCATCTATCCCAACCACAATGTTAAGTCCAGAAAAGATGAATTTTTATCAGATATGTTCTTCGACCTAGTCCATACTGTAGGGCCTTTCTACTATACCCCCATACATTTTTGGCTTAAGGTATAGACAAATTTCCTTTTTGGGTCCCATAAAGATCCATTCTTAAGCACGAGGGAAGCCAAAAATCACAACTTCTCCAACCATATTAAAAAAATTCTTCTCCCCTACTTCTTTTGAAGTCTTATCACATGTGAGTTTCTCTTTGTCTTTGTCCACCCAACCACCTTTGTGGTTTCTTCATGGTTGGTATGCAAGGGATACATAGAGGAGATGATAAGAGGAGAAGAGGAGAAGAGATGATGTGTCGAGTTAGAGTTCATAAGAGGAAGAAGAGTATTGTCTACATTGATGTGACTTTTATCACACCACCGAATTCACCGAGGGTGAAATTCCTAGAGTTTACCTAAACATGTACAACAATCACCATCAACAAATGGACATAATAGTATAGTTTAACATCAAACCCAAAGGAAATATATTTAGTAATTGACTGATCAAGTCAAGTACACAAGGACTAGTATATAACACAAAAGTTGAATTAATTGTTGAATACGCTAAGGTTATAAAATAAAATAGTTGGATTAAAGATTGATAAATCAATGGATGGGAACACTAGGGTGGAGTGGATTTCACCATCACTACCTATCATTTTCTCTCTCACTACATCATATTAAGCATCAAAACAAATATGTTGAGGCTAGGAAAAATCCCCCCTTTCAATGCTAGTATTAAAACTTGGATGGATATCACTCTAAGCTTGCCCTCGCGTTACTTAGAGATCATATGTCTATCTCCTTGAAAAACACCTATCTAAAATTTAGGGGTTCAACTAGAATCAATTGATATCCTAGATCTTGAGTTCAAAGTTCTCTGTACCCAAGATCTGATAAACTTGTAAACATGTCGATCAAACAAGAGTATAAGCATAAAACAATTGATTGCTAAACACATGATGGCCCATACAAAAATAGATGCAAATAAAATAATAAAATAGGATACTGGGGCTACTCGCCGAACCCTAGCGAGATGATTACTCACTCATGGAAGCAATTACAAAATTAATGAGGGAAGAAGAGAAGAAGGTCATCGTCTCAATAGATAAGGAAGGAGAAACCATGGTGTTAGGATGCCAATCTTCAAGGTCAAAGGAGATTATACTTGACAGAATAGCAAGTGTCCTCCTTGACGTTTGTTGGGGAGAGACTTGGTATCACTGTCTTCTTTCATCAAGGTCAGATCTTATCACTGAGGGGAGAGAGTAGTAGGAAGAAGAAGGTGAAGGTCATTGACTGATGGAACTAGGTGCATCAAAATATGCCTCTATTGAGGTATAAACCTTGGTTGTGTTGAAGGTAAAAGCACCTTTGGTTGATGTTCATCAACAAATGGATGAAGGTTGAAGGATTTGGAGATGGAGAGAGTTAGATGTTCCATATGGGTTTCCATATTAGAAACCTAGATGGCTAGGGGCCTACTGTCGAACTGGGGTTGTTGCATGTTCAATGTATTTTGATAGAGGTGGTTGCACTATAGACTTGTGTGCCCTCTGCATTACAGACTTGGCAGAATTCTTGGGCTACCCTAGTTAGAAAATAGGACTGACCTCTTTGCTCATTCCTCAAGAGTGTTGACTCCTAGTTATCTTATTTGAGGGCAAGCATCTGGTAATGCCTGTGATGACTGGCCCCAAAGACCACCACTATCCTTAACTACACACTTTGTCTTCACTCATGCGTAAGCTAGGATGTACTTCCCCGCTGGTCACCCATCCTAGTACTACTCTGGGATGATAACACTTAACCATAAAGTTCTTTAGTGATGGTCTCCCTGAAAAGGAGGTGCACCTTGGTGATATGGGTAGTCCAATCATTCCTTTTAAGATTATTTTATCGAAGACCTCAAATCCTAGGATGTTACGATCTCCCCCACTTAGACTCTTAATGTCCTCGTCAAGGCTAAACTATATGGCCTCATAACTTTCGCATTTCAGTACATATCCAATTGGCCTATGTACACCCAGCTCATGATCATGACTACCAGTGCAAGGGTGGATCTATCAACTTGGATAGCCCTTTCCAGGATGCCTGAACACAACCAGTGCAAGGGTGGATCCATCAACTTGGATAGACCTTTCCAACATTCTTGGACCATACGACTTAGAGACTGGCATGCCATAGATCCATTTGGGCCCCACCTATGAGGGGATTTGGCTCTGATACCATTTGTAATGCCCGGGCCCACTACCCAAGGCTCTAGTAGAGTTTTAGGAATGATGAATGTCCCCACTAACCACCACTATCTTTAAATGCATGTTGTCCTAACTCACTCACAAGACAGAATAAACTTCCTGACTGGTCACCCATCCCAGTACTACTCTGGGTTGAGCACGCTTAATCGCAAATTTCTTTAGTGATGGGTTCCCTAAAAAGGAGGTGCACCTTGGTGATATGGGTAGTCGAATCATTCCTTTTAAGATACTTTCCAAATCTTCACATCTCCTCACTGTACGATCTCTCGTATGAGATGGAAGAGCCACAGTATGTGCTTGGACCGCTGATGTGATCTGGGATCCTTAGCTTGAGCAATAGCTCCATTGTTGTCACAATAAAGATCAATTGCATCACATCTATTGGGAACTACACCAATTTCAGAGATGAACTTCCTGATCCACACAGCCTCCTTTACTGCATGCAAAGCATCAATATACTCGGTCTATGTAGTAGAATCAGCAACTGTTTCTTGCTTGGAACTCTTCCATCTCACAGCTCCATTGTTTAGGCAAAATACAAATCCTGATTGTGATCTGTATTCATCTTTGTCGGTTTGGAATCTCGCATCGGTGTAACCCTTTACAACCAGTTCTTCCTCACTTCCGTATACAAGGAACTGATCCTTAGTCCTTAACAAGTACTTGAGGATGTTCTTCATGGCTGTCCAGTGAGCATCCCCGAGATCTTATTGGCACCTGCTCGTCATGCTGAGGGCATATGAGACATCTGGGTGTGTGCACAACATAGCGTACATGATGGATCTGATGGCTGACGCATATGGGATCCCATTCATACACTCCCTCTCTTCACAAGATTGGGGACATTGAGCTCTAGAGACGGTGACTCCATGTAGCATGGGGATGTTGCCTCTCTTTGAGTTCTACATGTTGAACCGCTTCAGCACTTTGTCAATGTACGTGCTTTGATTTAGTCTGATAAGCCTTTTAGATCTATATCTATAGATCTTAATTCCTAGAATGTAGGATGCTTCTCCTAAGTCCTTGATAACCTCCAGTTTTGTGACGATATCTTAGTAATTTTCCTCAGTTTTCCACACTCTTTTTCAGATAAATTAGATAGAATCCTAAACTTTCCTCCCTTATTGCAAATATATTGTTAGATTAACTTTTCTCTCTTTTTACTTACAGAAAAAGACACAAAAAAATCATAAAAGCCTCACATGGTCTCAAGACCGCATGAAGCCAACCGGTCCCGAGACCGCATGGAGTCACACGGTCCCAAGACCGCATGAAGCCAATCGGTCCCGAGACCGCATGGAGTCACACGGTCCCAAGACCGTATGAAGCCAACCGGTCCCGAGACCGCATGGAGTCACATGGTCCCAAGACCGCATGAAGCCAACTGGTCCCGAGACCTCATTGAGTCACACGGTCCCAAGACTGTATGAAGCCAACCAGTCCCAAGACCGCATGGAGTCACACAGTCCTGAGACCGCATTAAGTCACACGGTCCCAAGACCGCATGAAACCAACCGGTCCCGAGACCGCATGGAGTCACATGGTCCCAAGACCACATGAAGCCGAATGGTCTCGGGGTCCAAACGGTCTCAGGGTCCAAACGGTCTCAGATCCCAAACGGTCTTCAAGACCGTTTGGACCCAAAACTGCCCAAACCGTTTGGACCCCACTTAAAACCTACACTACTACAGAAATAGCATTCAGTGTCGCTTTTCTGGGCGTCGGTTTTTAAGGAACACGGACGCCTTATATTAAAGGCGTCGGTTATTTCGAAGAACCGACGTCTATATTCAAAAACCAGCCAAACACGGGTACCGCTTTGTATACAGCGTCAGTTGTTTATACAAAACCGACGCATTATTTCATCCAATTTTCGAGCGAAAAAATAATGTCACTTTCGGCGTCGGTTATTTAGTTAAAACACCGACGCTTATGTGCGATGGAAATTTGCGCGAAAAGTGTCCTTTTCCGCGTCGGTCGTCCTTTACTAACCGACGCTGAATGGGGTTCCCGCCAAACATTTTCACGAAAATATCGTCCAAATGGACGTCGGATGTTGCCAACGACCGACGGTAAATATGTTTAGGCGTCGGTTGTTGTCAACAACCGACGCTATTGGGGAACTTCATAACCTTCGATCGCCCGACTCTTCCCCTCATTGCTACCCTATTTCCCTATTGCGGCGATTTCTCCGGCGATTTCTCTGTAATTTTTCTCCGGCGCTTCTCTTCGGTGCCCCATCTCCAGCGTCCCCTCTCCGGCGCCCCTCTCCGACGCGTTTCTTCTCTGGCACCCCTGCGCCGCCGCCACGCCTGACAACCGGCGCCCCTGCTCCAACCGCCTGCGCTGCCGCCACGCCTGACAACCGGCGTCGCCGCAACGCCTGGTGCCCACCTGCCTGCCACGCCTGAGAACCGGCGCTGCCGTACCCCCTTCTCCTTCTCCTCCGCCTGGCCGCTGCCTGCCTGCCGCCGCCCACGTACTCAACCTGCTCGTCGGAGTCACTGCCGCTGGTTCTGGAGCTCGTCGGCCGCCACCCACGTACTCAACCAGCTCGACCTCACCCTACTCTTCTTGCCCAGGTACCTGCAGACCTACCCAGGCGCGAAATTGGTTCTTTATGTGCTGACCTAATCTGTTGCCTAATCTGTTTGCACGAAATTGGCTCCCTACTCTGCTTGCTTAATGTGCCTAATCTGCTTTAAGTGGTCCTAATATCATAACATGATAGTTTTATTATATGATTTGTGGCACTTTAGGGTGTATATACATGCAAATTATATAAGTGATAGATGTTGGATGTTTGTCAAGGTTTTTTGAAGATTGAATAAGTGATAGATGCTGGATGTTTATTTATTTCATCTATCCATGTTGCTTATAGTTTATAACATTGCATTGTGAATTATTGCATGTTTGAAACTATGAAATTCTTGATTTATTAGATGATATTCAAGAAAACCCTAGTTTGATGAGCATGTTGTTAATCATGTTAATTATGATTCTTCTATATATTCTGATGTCATTATATAATTATGTGATCCCAACATATTAAATTGAATTAGAATGATTTCATGAATTATAGGGTTTATATAAGAATGACAACACATGTATTTGTTGGCCTAGAAACCCGTCCAAGATTTACTCAGTAGGAGTAAATCTTGGATAGTCCCCAGTTTGGGACTGTTCTTGAACACCTAATCTCACTTAGGATGTAAGTGTATAATGTGTATTGGGTTTTTGAGAAAATTTCGGTAGCATTTCCCCGTTTGTTCTCTAAGTACATATGTACTTAGAGAACAACGGGGAAATGCTGCCGAAATTTTCTTGAAAACCAAATACACATTATACACTTACATCCTAAGTGAGATTAGGTGTTCAAGGATGGGATAGGTGGTACACATTTATTATATATAAGATTGACATCAAATGTGTTTGTTGGCCTAGAAACCCGTCCAAGATTGACTAATATATACTTGTTTCCTAATATATACTTGTTTAAAAGGTTAACTGATGTTATACAACTTTTTCTGAAAATATATAACATCGTTATATGTACTTACACTTTGTTAATACTAATATTGTGCAGTCTCTGTCTTCCCATAACAATGACTATGAATTGGGCCTCTATGTCAATGTTAACGTTCCCTATTGAAGAACAATTGGACATCATCCTAGATGATCGTTCCTTAAACCAATTGGTCATACCCAAACATTGGCGTTTTCTAAAAGGAAGACACTACATGCCTGGTAAAGTGACCCTAACTTTTGGAAATTATTCACATGTAATCGAGGTTGAGTATGATTTGGCGGGAAATCTTGTATCAAAATCCGGTTGGCATGATTGGATTAGAGAGCTGTATCTGGTCCGTTGGAATAGGCTTTTTCTCCGTCCAGTTGGCGATAATTCCATCAAAGTTTGGATAACCAACAACAACTGCGACACCCTCGATCATCTTCTGCGGTATGAGCGCAAGGCGTCGGATATCATCTATGAGGAATCGGAATCTGAGGCCCCTATCAGTTCAGATTCGTCTAAATACAGTGAGGAGCTTCGTGACACAGCTTCATCATCAAAAAGAAGTTACTGATGCATGCGGGACCATGTTGGTGTAGTATTTAGTTGTCTATCTATCTAGACTTGTCTGTAGTAATAGTTTTTTTAATTATGCGCATGTTTAGGGGTACACCAACCCCTTTGTTTAGTTATTGTTATAACTAAAGTGTTTGTTCCCATGAATGGAAATGTAAGTTGCTACATGAATGCTTATAACTGAAGTGTGTGTTCCCATGAATGTTCCCATTTACATGATTACACTACTATTTTCTCATATTATCTTGCCTCAAAAAAAATTTCTTTTATTGTTTAGTCTATTTTAATACGACATACTTGCTTATATCTTTCTTAATGATGAACTGTAATACGACATAGTTGCTTATATACTTGTTTCCTAATATATACTTGCTTTCCTAATATATACTTGCTTTCTCTGATCATAGAATGGATAGATCATGGATGTCCATTCGTAATCGTTGCACCCCAGAGTTTATATCTGGTCTTGATCAGTTTATTAGATTTGCCGAGGAACATAGGAAAAAACCTACAGATAGGTTCTACTGTCCATGTAGGCATTGCGGTAACAACTTGAAACTCAACACTGGTGAGGAAATCAAAAGTCATGTCATGTGCAACGGGATTGTACAAGGCTATACAGAATGGCACTGGCATGGAGAGATTTCAAAATCGAATCCAGTAGATGTCAATAGCAGTGCTTGGGTGGAAGAAGAAATTGCCTCCGATGACGTAAATGTGAACGAACCAGTTCCAGCAGACATTGTTGATGCGATGCTGGATAGTTGTAGGGTAGAGCACACCGATCCACCTCCTATCTTTACAAACATTGTGCATGATGCTGAGATACCGTTATACACAGGCTGTGCTAAGTTTACGAAGCTTAGCGCTGTGCTGAGATTGTATAAGTTGAAAGCTAACAATAGATGGAGCGACAAAAGCTTCACTGAATTGTTGACTTTGTTGAAAGAAATTCTTCCTGAAGGAAACGAGCTGCCAATCTCAACATACCAGGTAAAGAAAATGTTGTGCCCAATGGGAATGGAGGCCAAAAAGATACACGCATGCCCGAATGATTGTGTATTATTTCAAAAGGACTATGTAGATTTGAAAGATTGTCCAAAATGTGGTGCGTCACGATATAAATTGACGACTTCGGGGGAGTCCAGAACTGGTTCTCCTGCCAAGGTGTTGTGGTATCTACCTATAACATCACGGTTTCAACGCTTGTTTGCAAATCCGAAAGATGCGAAGAATTTGAGGTGGCATGCAGATGTTAAGAAAAATAATGATGGGATCCTACGACATGCGTCTGATTCCCCACAGTGGAAGAAGATTGATGTATTGTTCCCTGAATTTGGTGAAGAAGTCAGGAATCTAAGACTTGGGCTTTGTACAGACGGGATGAATCCGTACGGGACATTGAGCAGCCAACATAGCACTTGGCCAGTCATGCTTGTTATATACAATCTTCCTCCCTGGCTGTGTATGAAAAATAAGTACGTTATGTTGTCATTGTTGATATCGGGCCCTAAACAACCCGGAAATGATATCGATGTTTATCTTGAACCTTTGATTGATGACTTAAAGAAACTTTGGGCTGAAGGTGTGATGACCTATGATGCTTCTGCAAGAGAGACATTTCGTTTGCATGCTATGTTGTTTTGCACTATTAATGACTTTCCGGCATATGGGAATTTGTCTGGATATAGTGTCAAAGGAGCTAAAGCGTGTCCTATATGTGAAGAAAACACTGATTCAATAAGACTAAAATATGGCGGCAAGACTGTATATCTTGGTCATCGAAGGTTTCTTTCAAAATTCCATCCGTATCGTAGGAAGCGCAAAGCATTCAATGGATTGAATGATGAACGGAGTGCACCTAAACCTATACCAGGGGATGTTGTTTATGAAAGAGTAAAAGACATTGTCAATGAATTTGGTAAGAAATCACAATGTAGTATGGCCACACGGAGTGACAATTCTTCATTCAAAAAGAAGTCAATATTTTGGGATCTTCCTTATTGGAGTTCTTTGTCAGTCAGGCATTGTATCGATGTAATGCACGTTGAGAAAAATGTCTGTGATAGCATCATTGGTACTCTATTAAATATACCAGGTAAGACTAAAGATGGGATAAAATCCAGACTGGACCTACGTGAAATGGGAATAAGGTCAGAATTAACAGAATTACGTGAAATGGGTAATAAAAGAACATACTTACCTCCCGCTTGTTACACGTTGTCTAGAAAGGAGAAGAAAACTTTTTGTGAATGCTTGGTAAATGTTAAGGTGCCACATGGTTACTCATCCAACATCCGTAGATTGGTATCAATGAAAGATCTAAAGTTGATAGGTCTTAAATCTCATGATTGTCACACTCTAATGCAACAAATATTGCCCGTGGCAATTCGATCTATATTGCCGAAGCATGTAAGGTTTGCAATTACCAGACTTTGTTTCTTTTTCAACAGTCTATGCAGCAAAGTTATTGACCCTGATACTCTCGATAATTTGCAAAGAGAAGTGGTTGTTACCCTATGTCAGCTTGAGATGTATTTCCCTCCTTCGTTCTTTGATATCATGGTACATCTTGTTGTCCACTTGACTAGGGAAGTGAAAATCTTGGGACCGGTTTTCTTGCATTGGATGTATCCCTTTGAACGATACATGAGCGTTTTTAAAGGTGATGTTCGAAACCGTTATCGTCCTGAAGGGAGTATTATTGAAGGTTATGTGGCGAGAGAGGTTATGGATTTCTGCAATGACTTTCTCAGTGGTAATGACACTCCTGATAATGACACGAATATTGAGGAGGGCAAAGGAATTTTGGGATCACGGGTGAAAGTAATCAGCCGTGAGCAGTTGGAACAAGCTCACTTGTATATTTTACATAATATGGACGAAGTGAGTGTTTATATCGAGGAACATACCAATTTCATAAAGAGACAACATCCTCGAGCAAGTTCAATGTGGCTTGCTAGAGAGCATAATAAGACTTTTACTAAGTGGTTTGAAGATAAAGTCTTACATCAACTATCTCACACACCAAATGATATTACAGAAACTATCAAATGTCTCGCCTTTAAACCAAAACCGAATGTTATGTCTTATGAAGGGTTTGACATTAATGGATTCACATATTACACAAAGCGCCAAGATGATAAGAGTGTCGTCCAAAATAGTGGGGTCACTCTTCAAGCGTCAACTATGTACTTTGCAAGTGCAAAGGATAAGAGTCCACGTGAAGCTAAAATGTCATATTACGGTGTCATTGAAGACATTTGGGAGTTTGACTACATAGATTTCAATATTCCGCTCTTTAAATGTAATTGGGTTGATAACACCAAAGGAGTTATAGTGGATGAATTGGGTTTCACTTTGGTGAACTTTGAAATGATTGGCGAGAAGGCTGAACCATTCATATTGGCATCACAGGCAAAACAAATATTCTATATCGATGATCCTGCAAATGATAAATGGTCGGTTGTTCTTCATGGTAAAAGACAGTTCATTGAAGATCCTATAGATGAAGAAGAGTACTATGATAAGTATGATGACTCCAGTCCATTCTCAGTTGGGTTGCCAACTCCACAAAATATTGAAGCTAATGATGACTTATATGTGCGCGGAGATCACAATGAAGGATTGTTAATTGATAAAAGATCACAATTTTAGAGACATATATGTTTATACAAATGGTAAATGTTTTCCTTTTTCTAGTTTATACAAATGCTAAATGTTTTCCTTTTTCTAGTTAATACAAATGCTAAATGTTTGCCTTTTTAATGACATTTTCAGATGCGCGGAGGCGGCTGGAGCAACTTGATGTGCGGAGAGGGACATTCCAACTCAAGATATCGTCTACCGTTTCCTCCTCCTCCGCAGTAATATCCTCATCTCTAAACGTTTCTCATAGGATTCTGAACCCCTTCCTTCCCTCTACTGCATCGAAGCCATGCTGCAGTTGAACCCTTTCGCCGAGCCCTACCCGGCCAAGTAGGCGTCGCCTGAAGTACCACCGTCGTCGTCGTCTCCACCTCCATCGCAACTTGTTGTGCTAGTCCTGGCAGTTTATCACCCCACATGCCTTCCTCCCCAGTTCCTGTCACTAGACGACCACACAATGGATCCAAGAGGATATGCAGGAGTTCGCCAAAGACTATAAGCTGAGTATACTCATCCTATAGTCTGTGGCGAACGCCTGCATATCCTCTTGGATTCCATTGTGTGGTCGTCTAGCGGCAGGAACTGGTGAGGAAAGCATGTGGGGTGATAAACTGCCAGGACTAGCACAGCAAGTTGCGATGGAGGTGGAGACGACGACGACGGTGGTACTTCAGGCGACGTCTGTTTGGCCGGGTAGGGCTCGGTGAAAGGGTTCAACTGTGGCATGGCTTCGATGTAGTAGAGGGAAGGAGGGGTTCAGAATCCTACGAGAAACATTCAGAGATAAGGATATTGCTGCGGAGGAGGCAACGGAAGATGATATCTCGAGTTGGAATGTCCCTCTCCGCACAGGAGTCTGTGAGGGAGATACTGGAGGAGAGTTCTATACCATACACAGGCGAAGAAAGACATCGATACCATACATGAGGTATTATATATAGTCTCATTAGTTAGTATAAAATATATCAATCTTATTTTTATATTATTACTTATATACATCATTCTCTTTGCAGGTGTTTAAAACTGACCACACTATAGGCAAACACTTAAAAAATGTACATGCTCCATATACGAGGGAAGCATTAGATGAAGTAAGAGAAGAATGGGCAATAGTTGTACAAACAGTGGCAACTGTAAGATATAATTGGGATGTTGATAGTGATGATGAATGATACTTTGTAAATGAATGTTTCTGAATGTTAAAACATGTATTTGAATGATTCTATATGTGTGAACGTGACAATTGAATTGATGTCTGAATGTATCTACTTGTGTGAATCTTTTTATGTTAATTTTGCATGTTTGTGGCCTGTTTGTAGGCTGATATCAATGGATGTCGTAAACCTGCAGTTCAGAAAACTGAACTGCAGGTTCTCATCCTGCTGACCAGCCACAGCAGGCCTGCAAACAGATTTATAAAAAAAAAATAGATATAGGCGTCGGTTATTTACCGATAACCGTCAGCACAGACTTACAGCGTCGGTTTTTTGTTGAACACCGACGCCAAAAGTGTTCGCGCTACAGGAAATGGGAGTCATCTAGGACACTTTTCTGCGTCGGTTGTTTAGTATATAACCGACGCAGAAAGCGTCCTAGATGACGCTGTTTTCTGTGGCACGAACCCTTTTGGCGTCGGTGTTTTATAAATAACCGACGCCTTTATATTAAATAGGCGTCGGTTTTGTAACCGACGCTGAAGTGTCCAACCTTTTAGCGGCACCCACATAGGCGTCGTTCCGAAACCGACGCCAAAGGGGGTTAAACAACCGACACTAAAAGGCACTTCTGTAGTAGTGCTATAAATAAGACTCAGGAGGTCCTTCCAAAATAATGAAGTTTCAGACGTCCAGAGGCTGCCCCTACTACCCCAGAGCTAATCCAACCTCCATCCTCCGCCCAAAGGCTATCGGTCTGAGATCCATACTCCATCCTGAAGCTGCTTCCTCTCTCTTCGCCAAAGAAGGTGGGAAGAGGAGACCTCATCATCGAGCAACCTGAGAAGTGTGAAGATCGTCATTCTCTCTCCTTCCAAGGGGTTGACTTTCCTCTCTCCTTTGTGGGGATGGCATTCTCTCTCTCTTCTCGCCTCCTTCTTTGTCCTATTTATGAGAGAGTAGTCTCCTTCACTAGGGTGCGGGGAGTAGCCCCGCTACCCATATTTTCATTTCGTGCAATGTAATCCATAGTTTGCAATAAGAAACATACTTTCTTTTCAGTTCAACATCAATCATTTAATGAATGCTTGTTGCTTGATCACCAACTTGTGTTATCTTTTATCTTTTAGTATGAATTGTCTGCGTTCATACTATCAGATTTGAATCTCGATTGAATGTTGGTTCTTGATGCATGTATCCACCATGCATCTATTTCGGTATCTAGGAGTGCTTTTCAAGAAGTGGAGTAAACTCACTTCCATCGTTGTACTTCCATACTATGAAATGGAATCAGTTGACGTATGAAAGTACAACCTTGATGAGTCGAGAAACACACTTTGCGAAGGGAATGATGTAAAGTAGGTGACCATTCGTTCGGGGATGGCTGGATTTGCAACATTCCCACACTCCTTGTAGCTAGTTCTTCGAAAGGAAGCTAAATCTACAAAGATACTAACTGTTTAAGACTCTTTTGCAGGTTATGTTTTGTGTTGTATGTTTTGATCCATGTGTAGTAGTGGCGAAAGCCGATCACATCCTAGTGTCTCTTTATAATTGTTAACATCCTTAAGTTTACTTACTTGCTCTGCTTTACTTATACTTAGTTTAAAACAACCAAAACAAGCTTTTCAATCTAGATACCAACTGCTAAGAGGTTAAATGAGATTCTAATGATTTTCATCTTGTTGCTCTCAACAAGATCGTTGTCATGTGGATTCGACCCTTAACTATACTACGATAAGACTTCCACATATCTCAGCATACGTGGGTGGAGTTCTCAATCTAGTATAAGCATGGTTAAACCTAAAGACTTACTATCTTTAGGATTTTTAGTGGTGCACGCAATTCAACGTGAGTGGAATCTCCATCAAAAATTGGTGTTGTTGCCGGGGACAATGGAACATTTTAATTTCATTTACTATCTTACTAGTTGGTTAGGGTTTTACATTTTTCTTTAACCATTAGTCCCTATCTTCTTGAATTCATCATATCTCCTGCATCGACTAAAAGGTGTATTTCTTTCTCTACTCAGGTAGAAGACGTGTATGCAATCATCGCATAACCTTAGATTTTCCCCTGATCCAGAGTACGACTCTGAGGTAGAGAGAAGCTTCCACCGCCATATCAGACTTAACTGCCAAAGAGTCAGGTAAATGGCTGAAGATCAACGCCAAGCTGCATTAGTAATGGAAAGGGTCAATGTCTCCATAGTCGCTCAAAGAGCACAACTCATTGCTGACACCCGTGCTCAGATTCAAGCAGAGATCTGAGCTGAAGAACAGGCCCGCATCCGAGCTGAAAATGAAGCAGCTAACCAAGTTGCCCAGCTAGAGCTAAGAAACAAGAAATTGAGGGACTATGTCATACCAAAGAACTATGAAGACAATCATCCAATTCGGCCACCGATCATTAACATACCCAACTTTGAAATGTGGACACAATGGATTCAAATCATGCAAGGCATCTCATTCTCTGGTGGATCTGGAGATGATTGCATGGATCACTTGAAGAGATTCAAGGCACTTTTCCGACTTGTCCCACATGCTGGAGTTGCCTTTGACGCAATAATGTTACATCTTTTCCATTTCACTCTGTCCGGAAGGGCTCTGAGTTGGTATAATTTGCTTGATAGGGAGCCAATCATCACCACTTGGGCTCCCTTGGAATAAAAGTTCCTAGAGAAGTTTTTCCCTCCTTCGTTAACTTACAAAATTAGGGGGCAGATTAACCACTTCGCCCAACTTCCTGGAGAATCACTCGTAGAAGCATGGGAAAGATTCAAGGAACTTCTAAGAAAGTGTCCTCATCACGGCATCTCCCAAAATCAACTAATAGAAACATTCTATAGGGGGGTGAGTGATGATATCAAGCAATTTCTGGATTCCTCATCTGGAGGAAATTTTATGAGGAAGAACTACGAGGATGCTTGGAAAATCATTACACTTGGAGCTGAGAACCAATCCAATTGGGGACAATCATCTGGAAAGGGAGTCCTCAAAGTTTATAAAGCTGAGGAATCAATGGAAATGAAGGCTATTGCTGAAGCTTTAAAGACTATAGCTCACAAACAGCAGGCACTTGAAACTTCATTCGAAGAATATGATAAGAAGAAAAACCCCCAAGTCCAACAAGTTAAAGCTACTACAGGGACTTGTGAAGCCTGTCACGCATCTGATCACCCTATGTTGTCATGTGGGCTGCTTTTCAATGTGATGATGGATATGCAACCACCACAACAGCAGTACGGACCAATCATCGAACACCCTGAAGACCAGATGCCCGAACAAGTCAATTCCATTCATTCCATACTGGGACAAGTTTACTATAATCCAAATCAACCAAGAAACCACCCCGGTTTTCAGTATGGGAATCTTGTGGGGACGGCTAACCCTTAACATCAAACACAGGGCGGGTCTTCCAATAGGTTGCCACCTGGATTCCAAAGCAACTTTAATCAAAATCAAGGGAACCTCATAAATAACTTCCCAAGATCCAACTATCCTAGAAACCCCTCTGCCTACTATCAATACACCCATCCCCCTCTGCACCCACAATTTCACCCTCAGTTGCAGCAACCTCAGTTAGCACCGCCTCCGCAACAACCACATCAAGGACAACAACTCGCTCAGAAAAATGCCCCCTCCCAGCCAGCAGATGATATGACTATGATCAAGCAGATGCTACAGTTACAACAAACCATGCTTGCCAATAAACAAGCTCAGCAGAAGGATGTAGAGGCTCAACTAGCACAAATTGCTACCCAATTGAAGCTACCAGCAGGCACTTTTGCTGGCCAACCAGAATTGAACCCAAGACACGATCAGAATAGACCAGAGCAATTGAATGTCATCACTACAAGATCGGGTCGCGTCTTTCATGAAGCCACAAGGATCACTCATGATGATGTTACACCTATCTTTGTTCCAAATGCAAGCTCGAATTTAGCAACTGAGAATTTTGAAGAGACTGAAAAAGGCAAAGGAAAGGAACAAGCCCCCAAGGAGTCAGAGGTCCCACAATATAAACCTAGGATACCATATCTAGGAAGATTGAAAGAGACTAAGATGGACACTAGATTCCAAAAATTCAAAGAGGTGATGAAGAAACTCTATATCGACATCCCGCTCCTCGACGCCCTCTCTGAAGTACCAGCTTGGGCTAAATACCTAAAAACCTTGCTATCAAGAAAGTACATTACTGAAGAACAAGAGACCGTCAAACTAGCTCAGACCACCTCTAATATCATTCTTAATAAGATGCCAAAGAAAAAGGACACTGGTTCCTTCGGTATTCACTGTTGTATTGGAAATGCTTCGAGCAAAAAGGGATTAGCTGACTTAGGGGCCAGCATATCAAGTATGCCCTATTCCATGTGTAAAAGATTAGGTTTCACTAACTTTCTACCCACCACGATGACAATTCAGTTAGCTGATCCCACTATCATTGTGTCTCTAGGAATTATTGAAGATATTTCAGTCAGGATAGGAAAAGATGCCTATGTCCCATGCGATTTTGTCATTATGGATATCAAGGAGGATCTAAGATACCCAATAATATTTGGCAGACCCTTCCTTGCCATATCTAGGGTGCTTATTGATGTTGAAGCTGGCACGATCATTCTAAGATTGGGAAAAGAAGCAATTCAATTCCGGGTTCTCAACAGCATGAAAGGTCCCAGCATTCAAGAGGAGGTTTTTCTCTTAGATGCAATACATCAAATGTCCCAATTGGAAATATCTAAGCCATCTAATGAGTTAGAGAATGTTCTAACAAATCCAAAAGTCGAATTCCCAGCCAATGAATTGGTTCAACAATGCTTGCAACACTTAGAGAAAGCTGAAGAAGTGCCAACAACCGCCTTTGAGGAGCTCAAATATGTCACTATTTTATAAGCAACAGAAGCACCCAAGGCTCCCGAGATGAAGACTTTACCAACGGGACTTAAACACGTCTTCTTGGACAAAGAAAAATTATGTCCAGTCATCATCAGTTCCACCCTGACGGAAAACCAAGAAGAAAGGCTTCTTGTTGAGCTAAAGAAACACAAGAAAGCCATTGGGTACAAAATAACTGACTTGACAGGTATAAACCCAGCCTTATGCATGCATAGACTTCCCGTGGTCAAAGAATTCAAGCCATCAAGAGAACACCAGAGGAATCTGAACCCCAATCTTAAAGAAGTGGTTCACCTTGAAGTCCTCAAACTGCTGAAAGCCGGCATAATTTACCCAATTTCAAATTCTCAATGGGTCAGCCCTGTCCAAGTGGTCCCCAAAAAGGGAGGAACCACTGTAGTGCTAAATGACAAGAATGAGCTAGTGCCTACAAGGACTGCGACGGGGTGGAGGATGTGTATCGACTACAGGAAACTAAACAAATCAACGCGAAAAGATCACTACCCTCTACCCTTTCTTGACGAAGTCCTAGAACGCTTAGCCCATCAAAAGTTCTTCTGTTATCTAGATGGTTATTCCGGGTTCTACCAAATCCCTATACACCCAGAAGACCAAGAGAAAACTACTTTTACTTGCCCCTTTGGGACCTATGCCTTCAGAAGAATGCCATTCGGGTTGTGCAACGCACCTGCTACTTTCCAAAGGTGCATGTCTGCTATTTTTGCAGGATTAACGGAATCTATAATGGAGGTATTCATGGATGATTTCTCACTCTACGGAGATTCTTTTGACAATTGTCTACTTAACCTTGGATGAGTCTTACAAAGATGCGAGGAAACGAACCGCATCCTAAATTGGGAAAATGTCATTTTATGGTAACTGAAGGTGTCGTCCTCAGACACAGAGTGAGTGACAGAGGGATTGAGGTGGAGAAGGAAAAAATTGATGTTATCTCGAAACTGTCACCGCCAAAATACATAAAAGGAGTATGAGCATTCTTGGGTCATGCTGGGTTTTACAGAAGATTTATTAAAGATTTCTCAAAAATAGAAAAACCCATGACCCAACTGCTAACCAAAGACATCGAGTTTAATTTTAACCAAGAATGCTTAAAAAGTTTCACAACTCTGAAAAACACGTTAATCTCTGCACCCATACTAAGAGCCCCGGATTGGTCACAACCTTTTGAAATCATGTGTGACACCAGTGACTATGCCATAGGGGTCGTGTTAGGGCAGAGAATTGACAAGAAACCTTATGTGATATATTACGCATCCAAAATGCTCGATGAAGCATAGAAGAACTACACCACTATAGAAAAGGAGTTCTTAGTTGTCATCTATGCGTTCGAGAAATTCCACTCCTACCTGATTGGAGCTAAGGTCATTGTCTACACTGACCACTCTGCTATACGATATCTAATTCAAAAGCAAGATGCAAAACCCAGACTTATATGTTGGGTGTTGATGCTTCAGGAATTTGATTTGGAAATCAAAGACAAAAGTGGAGTAGAAAACGCCGTCGTTGATCATATCAGTCGTATTGAAGTCAAGGATGATGATACAGTACCTATCAGAGACTCCCTCCCTGATGACCAGCTAATGAAAATTACCATTGGATTCCCCTGGTATGCCGACATAGTGAATTATCTAGCTACAGGGATCATCCACCCTTCCGCCTCTTACCATGACAAAAAGAAATTCCTCCATGACGTCAAGCAATATTATTGGGACGAACCCTACCTCTTTCGTCTATGTGCAGATGGACTTTTTCGTCGTTGCCTACCCGAAAAAGAGATTACTCCTGTCCTAGAACATTGTCACTCCGACCCCACTGGAGGACATATGAGTTCGAATAAAACAGCCATGAAAGTCCTCCAATCGGGTTTCTTTTGGCCAACAATAGCAAAAGATTCCCATGATTTTGTAAAATCATGCAACAAGTGTCAACTCTCCGGTGGTATAACAAAGAGAAATGAAATGCCTCTCACTGTGTGGTAGGAAATCAAGATTTTCGATGTTTGGGGGATAGACTTTATGGGTCCTTTCCCCTCTTCTTATGGATGCTCTTACGTACTGGTCGTTGTGGACTATGTCTCAAAATGGGTAGAAGCTATACCCACAGTTTCCAGTGATTCCAAACCAGTCATTAAGATGTTTAAAGATATCATTTTTCCCAGATTTGGAGTCCCCCGAACTGTCATATCCGACGGAGGGACCCATTTTCTAGAACGAATCTTTGAAGCCCTCTTAAAGAAATATGGAGTCAACCATAAGGTTGCCATGCCTTATCATCCACAAACCAGTGGTCAGGTTGAAGTTTTGAATAGACAATTGAAGGCAATCTTAGAAAAAACCCGTACTGACTGGTCCACCAAGCTTCCTGATGCCCTTTGGGCTTACCGAACAGCTTATAAAACACCAATTGGAACAACCATGTTCTGTTTGGTATACGGGAAATCATGTCATCTTCCAGTAGAACTGGAACATAAGGCTTGGTGGGCCATTAAACAACTGAATTTTGATTTTAAAAGCACTGGCGAAAACAGACAACTCCAACTACAAGAACTAGAGGAGCTCTGAATGACCATTTATCAAAGTGCCAGGATTTACAAATAACAAACCAAGATGTGGCATGACGGTCATCTAAAAAGAAAAGACATCGATGTTGGAGATAAAGTCCTTCTTTTCAACTCCAGGATCAAAATGTTCCCCGGAAAACTCCGCACAAAGTGGTCTGGGCCATTCACCATCAAACATATATACCCGACTGGAGCCATCATAATTATTGATGACAATGGAGGAGAAAGGACAGTCAATGGCCATAGATTGAAAAAATACTATACTCCAGCAGACAAAATTCCGAGACAGACTATTGAGATCAAAGACCCCACAACATCACCATAACAAAATCAAAACCTCATCGAGCCAGTGACGTAAAACCAGGCGCTACTTGGGAGGCAACCCAAGATCTGAGTATCACCTTTTATCTTTGTTTTCTAATTATCATCTTTAATCTAAAAATATAAAAATTCACATAAACAACCAAAACAAACATAAAAATATAAAAATCAAAAACCTAATTCGTCTCAAACGGTCTTGAAACCATTTGGAGCCAAACGGTCCTAAAACCGTTTGGAGCCAAACGGTCCTGAAACCGTTTGGAGCCAAACGGTCTTGAAACCGTTTGGAGCCAAACAGTCTTCAAACTGTTTGACCTGGGGAATTTGTAGGGTCAACCCCCGATTCCTATAAATATAACCCCATTCCCCTCTCCTTCTTTCTTTCGACTCTCGAGCTTTCTAAAACCCTCGACGCACTATTTCATCTCCCCTGTCCCTATTCCCGCGCAGCCCACGACCCAGGTTCTCTCTGCCACCGTCATTCCCGTTTCCGTGCGTCTTCACGGTAATCGCACCTCAGTTACCACCACTCTTAGCATCACCGTCATCATCTTCACCTATTGCTGCAAGGTAGACCAGCACACTGTATCATCGGCGCTTCCGTCTTTGCACCACCTCCATTTTCTACCCTCGCCGACGTTTACGTCACCAACGCGGCCCCATTTCACATCGTCACCATCATCTCTACCGTCGTCGACGTCTCTTTCACCGCCACCATTGCTTTTGCTATCGTTTCCGCCTCTCTACCGTCTGCCACGACCCCAACGTTTCACCTTCCAAACTATCTTGAAACCGTTTGGAACCAAACGGTCTTCAAACCGTTTGGTCTTTCAAAACTGCTTGCTTTTCTTTAAGAAAATAAAAACACATAAACACATACAAAATCAATTTTTTTCCTTTTAATAAACTTGTTATTCTAACACATGACTTTCCATTTTTAGAAATGGCTTCACCAGCACACCAACCCACTGGAACCAAAGACGCTCGCTTCTGGAAAAAGGAACAGCTAATAGAAAGTTGTGCAAAGCTCCTAAAGATCGTCGATAATTACAACAAGACTGGAAAGGCCCCACCAAAGGTCAACATTATAGTGGTCTTGTGTGAAATCGACCGCATCAACAAATTTCTGGCTGAGGATCCTGAAGAAGAAGTGGAAGAAATTTCTTCCAGTGATGAAGGCTCTGAGTACTAGCCTAACACTAAAGATGCATCCCCAACCGACATATCGAAAGGGAAATGAAAGGCCCAGGAAGCTACAAAAGAACAACCACCAAAGAAACGGGCAATAAAGCAAGTCTGCCCTGCTACTACTAGGGAACAAACACTTGTAGAGTCTGTCCCAACACCCGCCACTACAACCCCCGCTACCACCCCCGTCTTCTCAGTGCTCACCACCACCGCACCACCACCACAAAACCTCTACATCCACACCCTCCCATCCATCGACAAATTACTAAAACCAACAAAGTACATCTGCTCAAGCGTACTGCTCAAGATGGGGATCTATGACAGAATCCTCACCATGCTAGACAATGCAAATTTCTCCAGACTGTGTTTTGTCCCCGAAATTTCATATGTCGAACCCACTAAAGAATTCTTTACACATCTCACCAAAGAAGCGGTGGACATTATGCACAGAACAAGGGATGGAGGTGACCGCAGGCTGGTCACCAAACTTTTTGGAAACAACGTTGTTATAATAGAAAAACTTCTTAACAAAATTTTCATAGACAACCCGGACCAGCTCAAAAAGGCCAAAGTTGTTGGCATGGAGAGCTCCCAATTCAATAGACACAGCTTCTGGAAAACCCTAACAGGGATCCCAGCTTATGAGGCAAAGACCTGCAAAGCCTCCAATATTCACTCTGGGTTCGTGCGCATGCTTCACAAAATTCTTACCAGTGTGTTGTTCCCCAGAACAGAGGGAGGAAATGTTATCACTGCCGACCTTTTCCTTCTATGGTCCATTCTGCATGGAAAGCCAGTCAACATCGGACGGCACATGATACAAAAATTCTCAGCCTACGCCATAAGAAAAGAAATCTACATGGGTGGGCACATAACTTCCATCATCAAATATCTCAAGATGGACAGATTACTCCCTCAATGCACGCAGATCAAGGGCGAAATCCTTACCAACGAGCAAACCTTGAAGAATTCCTATATTATCAAGGAAAAGGATGTGAAATTACATTACATCTTCTGCCCCCACAGTACGATCCTCCAGAACTCTGTTGCCGCTTCCGGAGCTTGCGGATTATGACAAAGACAAGCTCCTCTTCACCGACGAAGAGCTTACCAAAATCCTGGCTTCGGTCAAAGTACAAGAAAAGAAGACCATAGAGGGACAGACAGAGCTCAATATTAATGCCCCAGCAGCTAGGGTAACAAAAATACCAGTTAAACGACCATCTAAGGCACGTTTACAACCACCACATCTGTCAAGGACACCAACATCAAAACTACAACCGGAGACAGACTACCCTCATCTGGAGGAACCAATCACTACCTCATCAATAGACTCATTCATCATGAGCCTACATGATGAGCTCACCACCACCACCCCCACCACATTACCATCCACTACCATCCCACCATCCACCACCCTTCCACCTTCCTCCATCACAATCCCAACAACAATCCCTCCACCCACATCTTCCTATTCACCCTCTTTCTCCCCAGGCACCCCTTTCTCTGCTCCCACACCCGGCTTCACATACTCCTATACCATCTCCACTCTCTTCCCCTCAACTTTTTCACTCCCACAATTCTCACCCAGACAATCACCATTTTCTTCATCTGTTACCACCCCAACACCGCTGGTGACTCCATCTACAGTCACCACGTAGTTCGCGGGACCATCACCAGTGTCTCTTTTGCAAGGCACTACCACCCTTCCACCCCAACCCCATCCATACCACCCTTCCGCATCTGGGGTCCCTTTTACAAATGTCGGTGAGGAATTCGGACGTCAATTTGATGCCATCTGAAACCTCCTCACCGACCCTTCTAACATAATGCAATCTATCTTTTCTTGTGTGCAGGGTATTTCTAAATAGGTCGCCAAGATCAACGAGCAGAACAGTGCCTTGCCAAGCATCCTTTAAAGTATTCAGCAACGAAAGGACATAGTGGCCAAGCAAGTCGATCACATCGATGACTACTACAAAAACTTGCCCGAGCTGGTCCTTGGAGTAAAAAGCCAGCAAGACGCACTGGCCAAGAAAATTGATAGGATCTCTACGTAGACTCAACCTCTACCTGAGACCCTGAGTGAGCTTAAGCAGCAACAAACTGCTTTAAGAACGTGCTTGGATGACATCGACAACACCCTCACACAGCTCCACAATCACCACGAGGAGTCAGCAAACAAAGAGCTTAACCAACTATGAGCTCAAGTAACAGATCTTACAGCACGACTCCTCTCTGCCGAGGGATGATACTCATATCTTAAGGAAACACATGATACACTACTCAAATCCCACGAGCATGTGCAAGTGGCGTTTGATGAGCTACAAGCAACCCATCGGCAATGCAAAAAGACTACACAACAGCACATCAAAGATAAAGCAGCCGACGAAGAAGGCGAGGAAGACGAAGATGAGGACGATGATTCTGACTCCTTGGCTAACTCGAATAACAGCACCTCCTCAGACGACCAATCTGACGACCTAGACAATGTTGGGGAGGGCACCAGTCGAGGAGTTGCATCAAAACAACAAAAAGATCACCACGTCGGTGATAAAGATCCCAAATCCCTGACTCACAATGACAATGTTAATATGTCTTATGGGGATCAGTTCCTTGACTATTCATCAATGGGATCTCTGGGGGAATCTGCTAAAGAAGTAGCTTTTACTGAGTTCCAACAATGTTTACTCGGAACCAGCACAAGTCAACAACCAGCAACATCAGCTCAACACCTTTCTGCACCAGACCAATCGGTGCCCTTTCCCCCAGAGCAAGAAGATCTAGAAAGAGTCAGTCTGGATACAGATGAAGATCTAGAATCAGCATCTGACTCAGACAAAGACAAAGATCTGCAGCAGTACATAGACAATCTGGAGCAGACTTCTTCTCTCCCTCCACAAGAGCTTCCCCCGCCACCACCTCTACCTCATAAAATGCATGATTTAGACTTGGCGTCCGTCTCTACCTTATATGCCCAAGATATCTTTATCTTAAACATTATCATAGACTATGTCAAAGACGGGGGTGATGTTATCTACCACAATACGAAGACTCGGCGCAAGTTGACACGTGAAGACTTCCGCTCCATCCTTCGACCACAATCAGCGGTGAAGATGGCAGTTTTCTGTGTCCTCCTTGCCAACTCTATCGAAACTTACAGAAGCTCAAAGTGGGAACAACCAGTGCTCAACGCATCACTAGCTCTAGCAATGAGTCTGCTATACAAAGAACTACAAACCAAATCCATCGAGCGGTTGCATAGAGGGATAGCATGAAAGGCACGTTATATAACCATGCCATTTCAAGTTTCCGGCCACTGGCTGTTAATGATTGTAGACACCGTAGCTCGAGACGCCAAGGTGTACCATTTTTGCGCCAATGAGCTAAGAGCTAGAATAATCAAATTTTTTGGTATTGAAGCCGGGGAGGCAAGGTGCGTCCCTTTCCGGCTTCTGAAACTAATCTGGGATGCATGCCCATCCCTTCTCTAGGATTGGAGCCAACCTTGGTTCCAAATCATCAACCCTCGCACCCAAACTCCAGAGGGATCTAAGGATTGCGCTTTCTACGTTATACGTCATATTCAAGCGCTCAATCAGCAAATCTCTTTCACTGAACTGGCCACAGAGGACTTTCATTCTCTGCGAGGTCGTTACG
The DNA here is from genome assembly GCA_963693085.1 of Alisma plantago-aquatica. Taxonomy (NCBI): domain Eukaryota; kingdom Viridiplantae; phylum Streptophyta; class Magnoliopsida; order Alismatales; family Alismataceae; genus Alisma; species Alisma plantago-aquatica. Next base: position 1,932,678,174 of record OY856409.1, read on the forward strand.
CCATGGAGTTAATTTGTGATAGAAGTTCTTCAAGGACCCAACCATGGCACCCAATGACGTTCCTCGCTACCTCTTCTCGGACATCCAATGTCCTCCAAAATGGCCATTTTGGCAAACAATTGAGGAGTTGGACAAACAACTGCCCGCCAAGGATACTGAGAAAAAGCAATGGGATCCTTACTCTTTTGATCTAGCGGATGATAAAGGGGTTACCGAATTGCTAACCGGGGCTACCATCAATAGATCACCTTCACAAATGGTTACTCTATCTGGAATTACACCAACTTTCCCCAACTTTGACCTCAGTGCCTGCAACAGCCTCTCCAATAATGAACTTCGCCTCATCATGTCAATCCTTTACACCGAGAAAGATGACCTCGTTTTTATAGCCGGCGATATCCTGGTCATGGCAGATGCACTACGAGAAATTTTACAGATAAAGGGGTCTCTATCCATGAGTCTAATGGCCGCCTATCAATATCTTCTCGGCCAGAACTACCCTACAACCTATATGGCATCAGCATAAATGAAGGACGATCTTTTAAAGCTAAAGAACTTTGGAATAACAGAGGTGCTCATTTTTACCTCCAACACATGACTCCGAAGTCCATCATGCTTCCTTTCCTCCATGCAGATCACTGGATGTTGCTGGCAACAAATCTTCATGATGGAACAATAATCATATACAACAGTTCTGATAGCTAGTACAACCCCAACCAGCAATAATACATTACAACACCAAGAATGCCTACAGAAGAGGTGGTGAAGCAATGTGCTGACCAACTACATGATCTTCTCAGCACGCACACACGGGCATACAGTAAAGAACACTTTCATCGCCCTTCCTTCAACCACAACTGCCCACAATAGATTCGTGAGTCGAACGATTGTGGTTTCCACGTCCTCTACTAGATGTACACCATTATGGTCCTTGGACGACCAGTTGAGGACATGCTACATGTGGATTACCACGCATTGCGAGGAAAGTTCACTGCTAATCTCCTTCGCACACATGGCACCAATAAAGGACTAATAGAAGCCTGATGCCCTTGTCCTTGTACTTCTCAAACTATCACTTTGACACTCTGCGGACATAATGAGTGATAAGTTAGGGGGGAGTACACTGGACAAGGGTGAGGTATCATTTTCAAATCCTTCCCTCTCTACCTTTTCTTTCAATTCTGTATAAATCATATAGCTTTCTTTGCACATTTAATTTTCATTTTAAAGTAATTTCCCTATTAAAATAAACCTTGCACATAAAGAAGAACATCCCTCTTGGAACAAAGTCATCCCCAGCTAACTTTAGAAATCTAGTTAGTCCTCAAAAGTAATAACAAGAATAGCACTTAGACATGTAATGGCAAATTAATAAATTCTCTCCACTCTTGATTTTCATGCTTTTGCTTCATTTCTACATCTGACCCTCCACAGGTCAACATCAAGGCTGAAATAAGCACAACACTCCCAAGGACGGGAGGGACATCAGGTGACATCCAAATCATGAAGCCTTGCAAGTGGACCACTAGTAGAAACCAAATAAGTGCATGTCAAGCAACTCTAAGAATAGCTTTTTTCTCTTCAAATAAAAGAGGCTTGGCCGCCCAAATCAAAATTCCTAGAAATCCAAATCCTAAGCATGTGAGTTTACGAATAAAAGCCAGAGTGTTGAATAAAACTATGACAGTTGTGCCATGAATAAGGATCTATATGAAGAACCAATAAAGGTCTCGCCCAGCCGGTACATTCAGCTTCCCTCACAAAGGCAGTTGTGTCATGCCCGGTAGTGAAACCCTAAGGTATCCAAATATATGAAAGGCCAATAAAGGACTCACCCGACCGGTACATTTAGTTGCCTGTTGGTGTATTTAAACAAACGAGTTTCAATCCAAGTAATGGATAGTTTACTCAACTTAACCAAACTCTGCAAGTATACAGAGGTAGTATAGTTAAGGTCGAACACAAGGAGCTGAATTAACTTAAATGAACACAACAGTACTAGAGTTCAACAATCTAGACTGGTTTTAAAGAGTAGAAAAGATTTGTTCTAAAAGCATAAGGATTAGGTTTTAACTACAGGAAATTCAGATTTAAGCAAACAACAAGGATTACAAGGAAAGTCCGAATTCAGAAAGTTTATGAATCTTGGACATTAGGATTTCACTCATATGCCATAGCAATTAAGAGAACAAAATAATTTAAACATACATAAGATCATGTTTCAAGGAAAAGTTGTGTTACATTTCACCTCCCGGTGTAAATGTAACGATCATAACTCAAAACAGCACTCTCGTGCATGAATTTCGTTTATGATCACAAACAGATCCTCAACTCATTCTTCTCTACTCTCGTAGAAGAAGAAGAGTTGCCAAGAAGAGCGTCTCCATACAAACCTACTTGTCTTCTCAAACTAAGCAAGAAAGCAGAAATCAAGCATATAAAGTGGCCAACAGTACATGCAAGGAAAAGAGTAATCGACACTCTCAAGGTAAGGAAACAAGAAGCAAATGCATTTGGTATGAAATTACTTGTTCATTACATGCTATGGCATGGGAGTTACTCTCCCATGCCCAAGAAGAAAAGATCTACTCGTCCATAACAATGTACAGCAGAATTTCTACAGAATTCTCAATGCTAGCCATGGTTTAGAGAAGAAAAGACAAGAAGAACTGAAGATGTAACCACAAGGAGCAAGAATTCCGGCTTTAGGATGAAATTCCCTTCCTTTAACTGCTCCAAGTCGGGCCTACTCCTCTCTCAAGAAGCTGCTCGGAGTTGGGAACGCTGGCTGCACCTTGAAGATGACTAAGGAGAAGTGGAGAATAAGAAATGGTCTCTTTGTGCAAGAAACCACCTTAGTTTCCTCCCAAATCGCCCTCCTCTTCTCTCCTCTGTCTTTGGGATGAGAGAAAACCTCCAAATGGCCGAACGTAACTGTCCCTTCGCTTCCCTCTTTCTTTTAAAATCATATTCTGAATTTTTGGAATTCTGAAATTGCCAAGTGCACGTCGTGCACTTTTGGGTGCACGTCGAGCACCAGCAGTGCAGTTGTAACCGGTTGATCATTGCACGGCATGCGCTGAGGAGTTGCACAACGTGCGACTTTCCAGAACTTCTTCAGCAGTTTGCATCCCAGGTGCACGTCGTGTCTTTTTGATGTGCACGCCGTGCATTTGTGTTCTGTAAGTTTTTGGAAACGTGCACGCCGTGTGTTTCCATCGTGCACACCGTGCATTCTCTTGGCTGAACAGAATGGATTTCTCTGGAATGTTGCACACAGTGTCCTTTGGATTTTGCACATCGTGCACTTTACTGCTTCAGCAAACTGGTCTTTTCTGGAAAGGTGCATGTCGTGCGTCTGTAACTGCACGCCGTGCATTCTTTTGTTTCTGTAGAAATATCATCTGAAATTAGTCCTTTTTGTGGCAATTTTGCAATACAAGTTATGGGACACGTAGAACAACTAAAAGATGGCAAAACTAATATGAAAGAGACTGAATTATACTAGAAAGAACCAAATTTGTTGTGTGATAACATGTGAAAAGATGATATACAAATCACACAACAAATCCCCTCAAGCTTAAATCATTGCTTGTCCTCAAGCAAAAAGAGCATGGAAATATAATTGAAGAAATGTCAAGAACATGAATAGATCAAATGAAATGAAAGATGTGTATAAGACCAAACCAACCATGATCAACATGTTTATTCTCATAGCCATCAGTTCAACTTAAACACCCAAGAAAGAGATTTTTAGTTCAGCAGGGGTGGCATCAATTAAATGAATCAATCAATTAAACAACACTAGGTAGAATTTGGATGACCAAGCCAAACAATCAGTAGATGTGCAACTCCAACTCTCAATTATTAAGGATAACAAGAGATGAAATCTTAGTTAAAATTGACAATTTTTGTTGTACTCTCCTTTTCCCAGAAATGAAATAACAAAAGATTATGGGCTCCGACACTCGGCTGTTAATGTAGGCTTATGCACACGAGGAGTGTCAGTTGGGGTATTTTACCCTCTTCTAAGACATACCACCTAACCATCGTGGCCAGATCGGACTTACACTAGGATAGCATGATATGTGGGTAGATTAGACATCTTTAATGGGGTATAAGAGTTATTTAAATTTTTCCAAAACTTGGGAGAGTCAATTAAATTGCAACATTAACTAGATTCCATTCATCTGTTTTGAAAGTTTTTCATTGAAAGAATGTTTGCATATGCATTAAGAGCTTGGCCAAGTCATCCCGTATTCTAAATGATGTTGTAAAGTTTATTTACTCATAAAACTAAAACCATTACATGTTTTAAACAATCAAGGATGTGAAAGATGAATATTCAGGCTAGAAGCATAAACCAGAATTAAACATATGTTGATGGTCCAAAGGTTTCATTTGATTAATTCATGCTTTTTACAACTTCTTCAATTGATATTTCTCATCAAAGGAGGTCGAACAGTATAGCATAGGAGTTCTTTCTACATATAAAAGATGAAACTCATATCATATTAGACTTGCCATCAGAAAAGAGGAACTAGAAACAACAACTAAGAAGTGAAAACAAAACAGAAGTACAGAAGCAAATGACTAGAAGCAAATAATCATGAAAAGCAAAGCTACAAATAAACTGGGATACCAATACCATCCGGTTGTTCCCCCCCCAGCCTGAAATCAGCAGTGTCCTCACTGCTTCAGTCGAACTTTAGGAGTTCACAATCGGATATCTGTCATGTATGAGATCAGAAAAATGATCCGCCGCCTCCCTGCTCCGGGAAGAACTGACTGACGATGTCAGGAATATCCATAGGCATCACGGACGATGATCCTGGTTGTTGCGGGTCCTCGCAAAACTCATGGTGTGGGACATCAGGAGCTGTGGTCTGCTGTTGGCGGAGAGGAGACTGGAAGGACTGTGGTGCTGGGTAGTGGCCCTACGAGATGTGCCACGCATCCATCCTGTTGACCATGTCGTACACAGTTGAGTACTGTGCACCCAATTGGTCAAACCTGGTGTCATGATGCGCGCCCATCTGATCAAGGCGGGTCTCCAAATGATAAAAACGCCGCTCCACGTAGGTATAGAGGTGTTGAAAATCCGGTGTTGTCCATCTGTACTCGGTACGGTGGCAGAGGGGTGGCTGCTCCTGGAGTAGGTCCTGGTGTAGAGCTGCTGGCACCCCTGGCGGGTGTTCCCTCATCATTCTCTAGCTGAAGCTCTACTTTCCAGGTTGCCTTGTCCTTGATATTATTACGGCATGCATCAGGGATTGTGATGAACTGTGTCTTTGTGATATAAACTTTGAACTTTGACTCGCTGCTGCCATGTCTAGAGATCAGACCGCAAGAGATAAGATAGCTTATATCCACGAGATTCTTCCCCGGTGTAGGTTCTAAGTCACCTATATCCAACCCCAATTGCATAGCAAGGATGCTAATTACCCCGCCACACATGATGTCGCCCGCTTCCCTTTTGTTTTGCTTCTTTGTATCAAGCAGCTTGTGCACAATGTAATAACCTGAACTGGTGCGCTCATTTTGAACCACACACCACAAAAAGAACAGATCAATTTTCCCGACAACACCCTGTGTTTCATTCTTTGCAAATGGTCCCGTGCTAAGAAGGCGATGAAGGACTCGGAAAAAAGGGTTATGGATGCTAGAAGCTCGTGCATTCTGTGCCTTATGCACTGTATCAGAAGTGATTTCGGACCAAAACAGATCACTGTTGAAAGCCAGAGGGTAATCAGTATAACCGCCATAATTGCATTTGAGTAAAGTGCAAAACCGCTCAAGATTCATGGAAAATGGTTTATCCAACAGGCAGAAACTGATTTTTTGAAAAGGGATTTGAAAGTGTTGTGGGTCACTCTCGGCCTTAAAGGTAGTAAGAAACTCATACACGAGACGGGGGTAGGTCTTAGTAACCCGAGTGCAGAGAAAGTGTAGCCCCAAGAAGGTTAAGTGGTTTACTACCTCATCCTTGAAGCCCAGTTTGGTTATTGCTTCTTCACACATGTACCTTGAAGGGAGAACACGCCTTGTAATGAGAAACTGATAATCGGCGTCTTCTTCAGGTCTGACCATGAACTGTGTAGATTGTACAAAGGACTGCGGTTGAGGTGCGGAGGAGCTTGCTTCGGCTGCTACTTGAGAGCCTGGACGGCTGCTGGCTTTCCTCTTGATTGGCGCCATCAGATGAATGCACGAGTGGACTAGAAGTCTGTCTCAGGCAGATAAATGCATGGCGTGTCTTTGCAGTGCACGGCGTGCACCTGCGGATTTGGGGAGAGATTGGAAAACTGCAGAAACGGCTCCGATTTTGGGCAAGGGTTGCGATTGGCGGCTGCGTTGTTGGACGACGGCGTTGCTGTGTTCGTGTAGCTTGCTGAGAAGAAGTTGGCGGCTCTGATTCGGGCTGAGGTGCACGGCTGCTTGGACGGCGTGTGTCGGTGGTGGTTGCTAGAAAGACGTCGGCGCACTCGACCGCGGGTTGAGTTGCACGACTGTCGGTAAGAAGAAGGTGTCGGCGGTTTGTCTGCGCTCGTGCACGGCTGGTCAGCGGCATGGCGTGCACGGGTGCTATGCCGAGCTGGTGTGGCAGGGAAGAAAGGAAAAAGAAGAAGAGGGAGAAGGTGCTGCTTGCCGGCATGGGCCGGAGCTGCTGTGGCTGCAGATTTGGCATTGGCGGCTCGGAGGTGGCAGTGGCTGGACGGCTGGAGAAGAAGAAGCGGCACACGGCTGCGGAAGGAGGTGCGCACGGCTAGAGGACGGCGGAGCAGCGCACGGCACGGTTGCAGGGCGCTGAGCACGGTGGCTAGTAGGGTTAGAGTTTCTGGGTCGGGGTGCACGGGCTCTAGGGTTAGAGTGTTAGGCCGTGCACTCCGACCCTTTTTGTCCTAACTTCACTTAAAAGTGCACGGCGTGCATTTTTGGGGTGCACGGAGTGCACGTTTCCCGAACGTTAACAGATCTCCAATCGCCCAGGTACACGGCGTGCGTTTATGAGGTGCACGTCATGCATGTTTCCAAAACGTAATATCAGAATCGTAGAGTAGGTACACGGCATGTTTTTCTCAAATGCACGACGTGCATGCTTCCAGAAAGATTTCGGACCACCAAATCTCCAGCTGCACGTCGTGCGTTCTTGAGGTGCACGGCGTGCATGATTCCAGAAGGTTTCCTGTAGATCTCGCATACCATATGCACGGCGTGCAACTTGAAAATGCACGCCGTGTCTTTTTCCAGAACATTCTCTGCTGCATTTCGTAATGAAGTGCACGCCGTACATTCTGAAATGCACGTCGTGCACTATGCGATTTCTGCAGAAAATTGCATTTAGTCAGCAGAAAATTATGACGGATCGAATAGAAATCAAGTCTAAATTATTACATTCATCCATGATAGGCTTATTAACAAAATTAAAGAGTGTTTTTGATTTGGAAAAACTTAAAAGACATCTATCCTAATGTGGGATCAACTCCCACAATGTCCTCCATTTAGAGTCTGGAGTAGGACTTCTTCCAGAGCTTTAGGCATCTTGTAGGGAGCAAGAAGCTCCTTTCTCTACATCTTCTCCACTTGAATAACGTTTGCAGCATTGTCCATTTACTTTAAATGTTCCATCTTTGCCTTGGAGTTCTACAGCTCCATATGGAAAAATCTTGAGTACTTGGAACGGGCCGGACCACTTGGACTTCAGCTTTCTCGGAAAAAGCTTCAATCTGGAGTTAAATAACAATACTTTGTCTCCTTCTTCGAAATCCTTCCTGTGAATTCTTTTGTTGTTCCAAGCTTTTGTTCTTTCTTTATACAACCTTGCATTTTCATATGCATCAAGTCGAAGTTCCTCGAGCTCCTGTAGCTGCAACAGACGCTTTTCTCCTGCCCTTTTCATGTCGAAATTCAGGAACTTTATTGCCCATAAAGCACGGTGTTCCAATTCAAGCGGAAGGTGAAATGATTTGCCATAGATTAGCTTAAATGGAGTAGTCCCAATGTTGGTTTTGAAAGCCGTGCGATATGCCCATAATGCATCATCAATCTTTAGTGCCCAGTCTTTCCTTGAACTGGAGACAGTCTTTTCAAGAATAGTCTTCAGTTGCCTGTTTGAAATCTCTACTTGCCCGGATGTTTGGGGATGATAGGGCATAGAGATTTTATGAGTTACACCATACTTTGAGAGAAGATTGTTGAATTGTTTTTCTACAAAGTGTGTGCCTCCATCAGAAATAACGGCACGTGGAACTCCAAACCGAGGGAATATAATCTTTTGGAAAAGCTTCACTACAGATTTGGCGTCTGGTGCTTGGGTTGGAATGGCTTCAACCCATTTAGAAACGTACTCACAGGCAACAAGAATATATTGATATTTGCAGGAAGATGGGAATGGTCTCATGTAATCTACTCCCCATACATCGAACACCTCAACTTCTAGAATAGAGTTGAGTGGCATGTCATCTCGGCAAGATATTCCTCCTGTTCTTTGGCACCTATCACAAGATTTGACGAATAGATTGACATCTTTAAATAATGTAGGCCAATAGAAACCAGCTTGAAGAATTTTTGCAGTGGTCTTTTCTCCTCCAAAATGGCCTCCATAAGGAGAGGCATGGCAATCAGCAATGATACTTGGGACTTCCTCTTCAATAACACATCTCCGGATCAGCCCATCGCTTCCATGCTTGAATAGCAACGGGTCATCCCAATAATAAAATTTGACGTCATGAAAGAATTTCTTCTTTTGTTGATATGTCAAACCCGGAGGTAGCTGTCCAGTAGCAAGGAAATTAGCAATGTTTGCAAACCATGGTGCTTGGCTGGATGATAATGCGTAAAGTTTCTCAATCGGCAAATGATCTTCAATTGGCAATAAATCTCCAGATTTTGTGGTCAATCTAGAGAGGTGATCAGCAATACTATTCTCTGTACCCTTTTTATCTCGGATTTCAAGGTCAAATTCTTGCAAGAGAAGTATCCAGCGAATGAGACGTGGTTTGGCATCCTTCTTATTCAGCAAATACTTGATGGCAGCATGATCAGTGTACACATCACTTTTGATCCTACCAAGTACTGTCGGAACTTGTCGAAAGCATATACGATCGCAAGCATTTCTTTCTCCGTGGTCGTGTAATTGATTTTCACTTCATCGAGAGTTTTGCTGGCATAATAGATGGCATGAACCTTCTTGTCTCTTCGCTGTCCCAAAACAGCTCCCACTGCAAAATCACTTGCATCACACATAAGTTCAAAGGGGGAATCCCAATCTGGAGGTTGGATGATTGGAGCTGAAATGAGAGCTTCTTTGAGTTTGGAAAATGTTGCTTGGCAATTGTCATCAAATACAAATTCTGTGTCTTTTGCAAGAAGAGAACATAGCGGCTTGGAAATTTTGGAAAAGTCTTTAATTAATCTTCTGTAAAAGCCTGCATGTCCTAAAAAGCTGCGAATGTCTTTTACCGAAGATGGAGTAGACATCTTTTCAATTGCTTCAACCTTTGCCCTGTCCACTTCAATACCCTTGTTAGATACCATATGTCCTAGTACTACACCGGATTGTACCATAAAATGGCATTTCTCCCAGTTTAGTACTAGGTTGACCTTTTTACAACGGGCTAAGACAAGAGACAAATTTAATAAGCATTGATCAAAAGAATCGTCGTATACGCTGAAATTGTCCATAAAAATCTCCATTATATTTTCAATAAAATCGGAGAAAATAGCCATCATGCACCGCTGAAAAGTAGCGGGAGCATTACAAAGACCGAACGGCATACGGAGATAAGCATAAGTGCCATAAGTGCATGTGAAAGTGGTCTTTTCTTGGTCGGGGGGATATATGGGAATCTGAAAAAAACCTGAATATTCGTCCAATTAATAGAAATATGAATGTTTGGCAAGACGTTCAAGCATCAAGTCAATAAAAGGCAAAGGGAAATGATCTTTGCAGGTTGCTTTATTCAAATGCATATAGTCAATACACATGCGCCAACCTGTAACAATGTGTTTTTGTATTAACTCATCATTATCTCCTTTGATGACAGTTGCACCCCCCTTCTTAGGTACCACGTGAATGGCACTAACCCAAGGGCTGTCACTTATTGGATAAATGATTCCGGTGTCAATTAACTTGAAAATTTCTTTCTTTACCACCTCAAGCATATTTTGATTTAAACGTCTAGGTAGTTCAACAGTTGGTTTAGCATCATCTTCCATATTTATTTTGTGCATACAAATGGAAGGATGAATGCCTTTTAAGTCTTCTATGGAATAACCAATGACATCTTTGTACAAACGCAATTCAGCAAGCAATTTATTTTCTTGATCATTGGTTAGTTCACTATTTATTATGACAGGAGATGTAGAGTTTGGATCAAGAAATGCATACCTTAGCCCAAGTGGAAGGGCTTTTAATTCTACCTTTTTGCCTGTCGTAATATCATCAACTTTGTCTTCAACAAGTGAGGCATCTTCATCAATAGTTGTTGCTTTAGAAATAGAAGGTACTCCAAAATTTTCATAATTATTAAATTCAGTTGCATCATCATCATAGAGATCAACCATCAAATCGACATTATCTTCACTATCATTTTCAATAGGATCAACAATATCAAGCAAGCAGATTTCTTCAACACGTGTGGGTGCTTTCATAGCTTCATAAATAGAGAACTCCATAGCCTCTTCCCCAACACATAAGGTGAGCTTCCCTTCCCGGACATCAACAAGGCATCCGGCAGTTCTCAAAAAGGGCCTCCCAAAAAGAACAGGGTTGGAAGGAACTTCCGCCATGTCAAGAACAATAAAATCACAAGGTATATAGAATTTCCCGATTTGTACAAGCACATCTTCCACTATACCTTTTGGATATTTAATAGAGTGATCAGCTAATTCAATAGCCATTCTTGTGGGCTTCAAGTCTCCAAGATCTAATTCTTGCCATAAAGTAAATGGAATAAGGCTGATACTCGCACCGAGATCTACTAAACCTTTGTCAAAAGTGGTGTCATTAATCTTACAAGGCAGTTTGAATGCTCTTTGCGGGTTGCTTTATGTCCACAAATTTCCTGAATTTTTTATCTTCCTTCTTATTGGCTAATCTTTGAGGAAAAGGTGCAGTTGCTTTGAAAGAAGGTGGTATTTCAGCTTTACCTTTCTCCTCACTGTGATTCGGAGTGTTGTCCTCTTCTTCAACAGTTTGCTTCATGTTCTTCTCCTCAGATGGAGAAGGTCTTTCAATTTCTGCCCCGCTTCTTAAGATAATGGCATGGGCTTGCTGCCTTGGGTTCACTTCCGGCTAGCTTGGAAGAGAACCAGATTGTGGAGTCCTTTGCTGATTTAAAACTTGTTGTGCTATCTGGTTTTCCAACATCTTGGTGTGGGTGGAAATTCCATCCACTTTTGCAGAGAGTTGCGCAATATCATCTTTTAAAAGCTTATCATTTCCTCAGAGTTCCTCATTTTTTTGCATCTGTGTTGATATGAACTTCTCCATCATAGCTTCCAAGGAAGAACTCTGGGGTTGTTGTTGCTGCTGAAAACCCCTGTTATTGAAACCCGGTGGATTTCCTTGATGGTTTACATGCTGTTGTTGCTGCTGCCCTTGCTAGAAATTTTGGGTATTGCTTGCATTCCGGTAAGAGAAATTAGGGTGGTCTCTCCATCCTGGATTATATTGGTTGGAATAAGGGTTGTATTGTTTGTTTCCTTGCATCCCAACTGCATTAACCTGTTCAAAATTTCCTTCCACAGCGTTAGGGGCAAAACAAGAGGAAGAAGTATGCCCTACATTACCACAAGCTTCACATGTGGCTTCATCAGATTGAATTGGTAGAGTGGTCATCTTCTCAAATTTCTGTGTGAGAACATCTAGCTTTGCAGCAATTAGATCAACGGCATCAATAGTATGCTTTCCTCCTTGCTTTCCGGCTGAAGATCTTGTTGTAGAAGTGGATTTAGCTCCTCTATCTCCTCCCCATTGGCAATGATTGAGAGATATATCTTCAATGATATCATAGGCCACTCTATAAGACTTGGTCATTAGTGCACCGCCAGCTGCGGCATCTAGAGTCAACCGAGTATTGTAGAACAGTCCATTGTAGAAGGTCTGTAACAAGAGCCAGTTTGTCAAACCATGGTGTGGGCACAGACGTTGAAGATCCTTGAACCGTTCCCATGTATCATATAAGGTTTCTCCTTCACTTTGAGAGAAATTTGTAAGCTAGTTCCTCAAGTGAGCTGTCTTGCTTGGCGGAAAGTACTTTGCAAGAAAAGCATTAAGCAATTGGTCCCAACTTCTAGTAGACTTCTTGGGAAGAGACAGAAGCCACGCCTTGGCTCTATCTCTTAGAGTAAAGAGAAATAGCATAAGTCTGATTCCATCAGTGGACACTCCATTAATCTTAAAAGTATTCAAATATTCCAGAAATTCTGCAATATGAAGACTTAGGTCTTCATTGGATGTACCCCCAAAGCGATTTTGCTGAATCATTTGCATCATGGAAGGGGCAATTGAGAAGTTATTTGCTTCCACAGAAGGTAGGTAGATGGCTCCACAAATATTTGTGGCAACCGGCATGGCGAAATCTTTTAGAGGGCGATCGTCCTCCATGGCTGAAATGGTTGGTGAAGCTACTGTAGAAGATGAAGAAGGTTGTGATGATGGTGGTGATGACGGTGAAGTACCTCCAAAAGGTAGTTGTTCTACTCTTCTTGTTCTCCTCAAACTTGAAAGAGTTCGCTCTATTTCAAGGTCTAGCAAAGTGGATGTTTGGAGACCTCATTGTGAACGACGCATGCAACCTGAAAAATAACAAGAAAAATTAAGAACACACTAAGAGGTATATGGAAATTCGAAAATGATGAATGATGGTCTAGTCTCGAATACTAAATAGTACTTATTACTCCAATTAAGTTACCGTAGCTCCCCAGCAACGGCGCCAAAAACTTGTTGATGTATTTAAACAAACGAGTTTCAATCCAAGTAATGGATAGTTTACTCAACTTAACCAAACTCCGCAAGTATACGGAGGTAGTATAGTTAAGGTCAAACACAAGGAGCTGAATTAACTTAAATGAACGCAACAGTACTAGAGTTCAACAATCTAGACCGATTTTAAAGAGTAGAAAAGATTTGTTCTAAAAGCATAAGGATTAGGTTTTAACTACAAGAAATTCAGATTTAAGCAAACAACAAGGATTACAAGGAAAGTCCGAATTCAGAAAGTTTATGAATCTTGGACATTAGGATTTCACTCATATGCCATAGCAATTAAGAGAACAAAATAATTTAAACATACATAAGATCATGTTTCAAGGAAAAGTTGTGTTACATTTCACCTCCCGGTGTAAATGTAACGATCATAACTCAAAACAGCACTCTCGTGCATGAATTTCATTTATGATCACAAACAGATCCTCAACTCATTCTTCTCTACTCTCGTAGAAGAAGAAGAGTGTCTCCATACAAACCTACTTGTCTTCTCAAACTAAGCAAGAAAGAAGAAATCAAGCATATAAGGTGGCCAACAGTACATGCAAGGAAAAGAGTAATTGACACTCTCAAGGTAAGGAAACAAGAAGCAAATGCATTTAGTACGAAATTACTTGTTCATTACATGCTATGGCATGGGAGTTACTCTCCCATGCCCAAGAAGAAAAGATCTACTCGTCCATAACAATGTACAACAAAATTTCTACATAATTCTCAATGCTAGCCATGGTTTAGAGAAGAAAAGACAAGAAGAACTGAAGATGTAACCACAAGGAGAAAGAATTCCGGCTTTAGGATGAAATTCCCTTCCTTTAGCTGCTCCAAGTCGGGCCTACTCCTCTCTCAAGAAGCTGCTCGGAGTTGGGAACGCTGGCTGCACCTTGAAGATGACTAAGGAGAAGTGGAGAAGAAGAAATGGTCTCTTTGTGCAAGAAACCACCTTAGTTTCCTCCCAAATCGCCCTCCTCTTCTCTCCTCTGTCTTTGGGATGAGAGAAAACCTCCAAATGGCCGAACGTAACTGTCCCTCTGCTTCCCTCTTTCTTTTAAAATCGTATTCTGAATTTTCAGAATTCTGAAATTGCCAGGTGCACGCCGTGCACTTTTGGGAGCACGACCACATTCCGAGACGCTTGCTTCAATCCATAGATTGACCTTTGTAGCTTATAGACTTTATTGACATTCTTTGGATCTATAAAACCTTCAGGTTGTGTCATGTACACATCCTTATTTATCTTCCCATTAAGGAATGTGGTTTTAACATCCATTTTCCAAATCTCATAGTCATAGTAAGCCACAATAGCAAGCATAATCATGATGGACTTAATCATGGCAACTGGAGAAAAGGTTTCTTCATAGTCAACACCTTGAACTTGTCGAAAACCCTTTGCAACCAATCTGCCTTTATAAGTTTGCACATTGCCATCCATGTCGGTCTTCTTCTTGAAAACCCACTTGCACCCTATGGGTTTTACCCCTTCAGGTAGTTCCACCAAAGTCCATACTTTGTTGGAGTACATGGATTCCATCTCGGATTTCATGGCCTCAAGCCACTTCTCAGAATATGGTCCCTCCATAGCCTCTAGATAGGTAGTTGGATCATCATCTATGATCAACTCACCACCTTCTTGAGTCACAAGGTATCCAAACCTCTCAGGTTCAAGGCATGTCCTACTAGATCTACGAGGTCCTTGTGTTACTTGAGGAGACTGAGATTCCACAAAACCTTGTGAATCTCTATGTTCCTCTTGTACATCTACCGGTTCAATGTTTTCTTATTGGGCTTGAACCTCTTCAAGCTCTATTTTCCTCCCATTGTTTCCTCTGGAAATAAATTCCTTTTCTAGGAACACAACATCCCTGGAAACAAACACTTTGTTGTCAGTTGGGTGGTATAAGTAATATCCCTTGGTCTCCTTAGGATATCCAACAAAATAACATTTATCAGATCTAGGGCCTAGCTTGTCGGGAGATATTTTCTTGACATATGCCTCACATCCCCAAATCCTCATAAAAGACATATTGGGATGCTTCCCAGTCCATATCTCATATGGTGTCTTTTGAACTGATTTAGATGGTACTCAGTTGAGTGTAAACGTGGCGGTTTCAAAAGCATGACCCCATAAGGAAATCGGAAGATCAGCAAAACTCATCATTGATCGCACCATATCCAGTAAAGTGTGATTCCTTCTTTCAGACACACCATTATGTTGTGGTGTTCCAGAGTGGAGTCCATTGTGATACGATACCATGGGCTCGTAGAAGGTCCTCAAATTCTTAGCTCAAGTATTCTCCACCTCGATCGAATCGAAGTGCTTGAATACTTTTACCAAGTTGGTTCTGTACTTCATTCATGAAATCCTTGAACCTTTCAAGGGTTTCTGACTTATGTTTCATCAGGTACACATAGCCATACCTACTAAAGTCATCAGTGAAGGTAATGAAGTACTGATACCCATTTCTGGCATTTGTTCTAAAAGGCCCACATACATCAGTATGTATGAGTCCTAATAGATCACTAGCTCTCTCACCTTTACCTAAAAAGGGAGTCTTGGTCATCTTGCCCAACAAACAAGATTCACATATCTCTATTGATTCATAATCAAAAGAATCTAGATAGCCATCTTTATGGAGTCTAGAAATGCGCTTCTCATTTATGTACCCTAGATGACAATGCCAAAGATACGTTTTGTTTGAGTTGTTGAGTTTTTGCCTTTTGGTGTTTACATTGTATACACTTGTCTCTAGATCTATCAAGTATAGACCATAAGACATTGGGGCACTACCATAAAAGATCCCATCTTTTAAAATAGAACACTTTCCATTCTTAATAATAATTTCAAAACCATCCTTGTCCAAACAAGAGACGGAAATGATATTCCTATCTATGGAAGGTACATAATAGCGGTTCTTCAACTCTATTATTAGCCCACTAGGCAGAGTTAACTCATAGGTTCCTACGGTACTGGCGGCAACTCTTGCCCCATTAGCAACACGTAGTTCAACCTTGCCTTTCCCTAAAGGCCTACTTCTTTTATGATCCTTCACATTTGAACAAATGTGAGATCCACATCTGGTATCAAGTATCCATGACAAAGAAGTAGTAAAGTTAATCTCTATCATGTATACACCAGAAGTAGAGATCTCTATCTCTTGCTTCTTACATCGTTCCCTCCATCCCCTCCATGTTTTCATAGCAAAAGATTCTGACATTGGTTTGGTGAGAGAACCCTTCTCTCCCTCACCTTTGTCCTTGGACTTTGTTCCATTGATCTCCATCAATGAACTATCCATCTTCTTAAGCGCACATAGAGTGGAGTCAAAGGCTACTGGTATATCTGGATTGTGCATAACACTTCTCACAATCCTCAACCAGTTATGGAATTTATTCTCAATTAATTTGCCTATTTTAAAAGATGATTCTTTTGCCATTCTACAAGAGAAATTTGCATTTGTCAAAACTCCTTTTGATTTGATTTGATTTGAATAAAATTTGACAGTAGTTAATTAGGCCTTGAATTAATTACCACCCACTATTTTGATTCAAATTGACGGCCCTCACCATAAATTCGGAAGATTGCAGCGTACAATCTCCTAGTGGGTCAAGATATATATTTCATCAAGTCATGAGTTAGCTTTGGTTGATTTCCCATAACTTGATTATTTAGGTAGGCCATCATGCCAATTGCATCATATGCAACTCTTGATGAATGAACATGCGCAACACCTTGCCATGAACATTCCTTGCCTCTGGGCTTAGACGCTCTAAGAATCACCAGTTAAGTCAAACCCAAAAGCCGACACAGTAAACATGCACCCTGCTTTGGCAGAACCTACATGCTTACCCTTCACACTTCTATGAGATAGATGGTGCACCACGCTTTGGCGTAACCTACGCTTGGTCGATCAAGTTTTTCATGTGTGCCGCTAATGGAAGGCGTAAAAGACTTAATATTTAGATGAGGGATTTGGTTTTTATAGGTACATATACATATCCAATCACCACAATATAGTAAGTATCATATACATGATATATCCCACAGAAAACATGTGAAACGATAAAAGCAATTATTATGGCCACCCTAATGTGATTTCTCGAGCCAAGAGGAATCACGATCATCTAGGTCCACATCACATGCAACTTGTACAAGATGAACTATGCGCTTTTCCTTTCTGGGTTTGATCAACTCATCTCCATGATTGATCTGTTTGCCATCAGGTTGGTTGGTTGGGTGCCACCAACCGGTTGACTGGCGCCTCCAGCCGATCGATTCACTGGTCGTCGTGCATCTCCTTAGGTTGCCACCCGCTCGTCTCGTTCCTCAAACCAGTCATCAAGATGTCCATCGTTCTTTGACATAACAGGAAATAAAATTATATCCTATTTTACATTTGAGAAAGGAAACCCTGAGTTACATTCAGGGGGATCAAAGGTAGGAAAGAAATCTCGAGTTATCTTGAGTTACATTAGGAATAGGAGATAGGGAATCGATGCACAGACCGAGATGCAAGTAACCACATACAACCAAGTACACAAAACATAGGGTTTATTGGCCATAACCATGATATACATCCACCACAAAACTCATTTAAGGGTGACGCGTATCGAGTGCATTCATATTACATATCATATATGTATATTGGGATTTGTGGATTCCGGATTGGACATGCATAAAGCCAATTTTTTTCGCATCGTATGCAATAAATAAAGGCGACAAACCAAAATCGATCATATCGATAATCTTAAAGCATAGAGCAGTTGATGTGGCTCTGATACCACTGTAGGGTTTTAGGGGAGACAGAGAAGGCCGCAGAAACAAAAAAAAATCTTCTCCCAACCCAAGAAAAAGGAATCACATCAATGTCTATACAATAGGAAGGATGGTTTGTAGAGGCATACCTTATCCCGAGGCTTGCTCGGAGACGTTACCTCGCGGTTTGCACGGTCTTTACCTCCAATCTTAGACGGTGTATGTGCAACTCCTGGTCTCATCGGGACTGTCGGGATTGACAGCTGTCCTCCAAGCGGCATAAGTCTCCCACCTCTACAGTCATCCACACAGACTGCCTGGAACTCCGATATCCTTGTCCCATAAGGAATCAGAAGGAGTCGCACCCTCCTATCGGTGTACTAGTCACCGACACATTCTCCTGCAACTAGTTGCCTTTCTATAGTTGTCTTAATTTCCCTTTCTGTAGTTGTCTTTCCCTTTCTACAGTTGTCTTTCCCTTACTGTGCCTCCCTTATCAGGTAGCACTTACTCGGGCTCTCTCAGTTACCAAAACCAGAGAAAACGACAACTTTGCAGAGCAACTGGTGTTCTGATTTGTACTTTGAGAAGCCCCCAATACCCCTATATATATAGGAGGGTCATGGGACAAGGTTCTCTACCCCGGGCAATGCGGGACAAAATAGGAGTAGAAGGGTTCGAGATTTTCCACAAAACAACCAATTGCGCCAGCTAAACCGATCGTTTCAACCCTGAAATGATCGTTTGGTGACCTCAATCGATTGGTTCACACCTGAACCGATCGTTTGGGACCCTTGAGCTGATCGGTTCACTTCCCAACCGATCGGTTCGTGGTCCTGGTCCAACTCAAATTGACTTTCATATTTGTTTCTGATTAATCAAATATTAATCCTTATTCAAATCAAATTTGTACAAGTGAAACAAATTGTATTTACAAAATTGACTTTCCAAACAATCTCCGCTGATCACATGAGCCAACCGGTTCAACAATTGAGTCGATCGTCTCATTGCACCTAAGACGATCATCTCACTAGTTGACCTGATCAGTTCACCAACCTGAGCCGATCGGTTCATCTCATGCGCCGATCGGTTGGAAGTGCAGATTGTGCAAAATCGTTCAATCACAGTTTCAATCAATCGGATACTCTAATCAATTGGTCCAACACCTTGAACACTATGATTTTGAGCTATTGGTGCGCTCCCGCTAGAGGCTTGAAACAAGTGCAATCCATGAGGTCGGGAGGCACGGGATGAGATGGGATCTTTGCTTTCGATATTTGTATGGTCCCACACTAACTACCTACGTCTACTAAGACACTACACCCGCAAGCGCACGGGGTCGTGCCGTAGTATAGGTGAGGCGGCAAGTACGGGGTCGATCCGCGGAGATAGAGGGGGCGCTAGAGTTAGATGGCGTGACCTACATTCCTAGTGCGGAGAGTAAGGTTTTTAGGGTTTTAAGGTTGATTGGTTTATTACACTAATGAGCAAGTAAGAGATGCGAAAAGAAAACTAAATTATGGAAGAGCAAGCAAATTAGTAAACTAAGTTATCAAACTAACTAAGTAGGAACAAGAAGGGCTACACTACTCTAGCAAGGCAAGAAGCAAATAAGAACTAAACTAACCACTAGCAAGAGCAAGAGCCTAAGTTAACACTGAAGAGTAAAACTAAGCAATTGACTAAGTTAGACTAAAGAAATTGAACTAAGCTAACATTAACAAGCAAACTAATCGATTAGGGTTTTTAGGCAAGGTGATTAAGGTGGGTGGGCCGTTTGGGAAATGTCACTTTGATTTTAGTTGGGGGAGTTCATTAAACATGCATGGTGCTCAATTCATATCTCGATTACCAAACCAAACAACAAGGGCAAAGCCATTAGAACATACCCTATACTACTAGTAGAAGACTAGGGTTAGGTGTAGTTCTAATGAGATTGGTCAAATCTAGGTTTCTAGGGTAAGTGATAGTGGACAATTGAGGGTTGAGGGTAGAGATGGGAGTGGAGATGAAGGGGTTTAACCTCATGCCACTAGCCACTCTAGCCTTTAGAAGGCCCTAGGCAATTGCATCACTCTCACTTACACTAGCCACTTAAATCTCACACTCATTTGTAGGGGGAGGGATGTGTATGTAGGAACAAAGGGGGCTAGCTAGGGATCCACTAATTGGACCTAGGAGCCATTCCTAAGATTGCCACATACACCCCAATTCCTCCTAGAATGAAGTGTCATCAAAAACCTCAAAACAAGCAATTCATACAAGAAGCACAAACCACATGCAATAAGATAGGAAAAGAGATGGAAGCAAGAAGTAATCGTCATAAATATGAATGGAGTTCATTATAAGAATTTATCCCCCAACATGGTATCAAAGTAACATTTTAATCCCAAACAGCCCACCACATGGGGGCTTAGCTAGACATAGTCATGAAAATAGGAAAAGAAAGGGGTAGAAGAAGTAGGGACTCCATGAAGCTTGATGTAGAAGCCTCCTTCTTCACCTCCAAGCAGCTGCAGTCGTCCTCTCTCCTCCAATGGTGCAGGGGTGCATGAAAATGGTGGAATGGATGGATAGAAACCTAGAGAAACTAGGTTTCTATGGTGGAAATGAGTGGAAAATGGATGGAAATGGGGTTGAATGCAAGGAGATGGGTGGATGGGAGCAATGGATGCAAGGGAGCAGCTAGGTGACGGCTAGGGAGTTCTCACTCTCGAGCCCTAGAAGCAACTAGTTCTTATATAGGAGCTAGGGCTAAGTGGGGGCAAAATAAGAAAAATAGTGGAAAGTTATATAGGGTAGGTGGTCACCACGGTCATGGTGGGTGTGCCACGGCCGTGGTGAGGGTAGTGGGGGACGACCGTGGGGTGATGAACACAGTCGTGGGGTGAAGGAAGTGGCGAGATGGTGGTGGCCACGGCCATGGCGGAGTGCCACGGTCGTGGTGGGTAGCATGCACCACGGTCGTGTTGGGTAACACGGCCGTTTTGGAGGGGTTGGAGCTGACCGTGGGGAGGGGCCACGGCCGTCTTGATCAGCATCGGCCACGGTCGTGGTCAGTGAGGCCAAATCCCTGTTGCAACCTGACTTCTTGCAAATTAATTCCCACGACTGTGGCAGGGTGCCACGGTCGTGTTGTCTTCAGTGGCCACGGTTGTGGCTGGGAGGCCACGGTCGTGGGCGATCTATGGATTTCCCTGTTGCAACCTGTTGGATTTTGGCAAAAAAGCCACGACCGTGGCATTGGGGCCACGGCCATGGTGAGGCTTGACTTCTTGATTTCTCTTCTTACTTTGTCAATTTCGGATGTCTTTGCTCGGGGATGAGTCTTGGCCACTGGAGGTAGGTTGAGGAAGACTTTGGGGCCTTCTTTGGTTCCCTCTCTCTCCCTTGTCCATCTAAGCATGGTCTAAGTACCTAAAAAATAGTGCAAAGAACATCCATAAGTGTATTTGCAATGATAATCATATTGGGGAGAATAGCATGTAATTCTAATGCATTTGAATGTGATAAAAGTACAAAATGACACAAGATACAGCCCTAGAATAGGGTTGGATCACCACCCCAAACTTGAAACATACTTGTCCAAGTATGCTCCAACTCAATCTCTTTTCCATTTTCCACAATCAAAAGATATGACAAATACAAAATGATGGGTGAAAAATGCTAAATGGGATCAAAGGTGACTAGGTACATGAAAACCACTTCCCTCCTCTTCTGCTTTCACAAACCAACCATGAAGAGAGCACAGAGCACATGAACTTTGCATATAATGTGTGGATTGCACAAGTCGTCAATATCTCATTCATAAGGTTTTGGGTAGACCGTTTCATGATGATGTTAATCGCCGATGACTAGGAGTGTTGTTTCACTTTCATGTGTTCAACCTTATGCTTCAAGTTATGCCAAATGACCCACATGGCTGCGGAAAAGGGATAAAGTGAGCTAGGTTTGAAGTTTCCTAGCTCAATGGGTATAAAAGTGGAAGAAAGGGATGCGGTAAGATTTTTGGAGTGTTTTTACACACTCGTCTTTTCTTTATTTGAATGCTCTTAAACAGGAGCATCCTTTTATTTTGTTTTGTTTTTTTCTTTTTCTTTTCTTTTCTTTTTTTCTTGCCCCTGGTGTAGATAGGGCATATGGTGGATAGAGTGAAGCAGGGAGATAAAGATGTGGCCACCCCAAACTTCTGGAGGTGGCCACGGCTAATATGTGCGCTTTGGCATCTTTTTATGAGGCAGAGAGGTATGAAGATGATGAAAGAGTGGTCGGGTCAAAGAGGGGTCACTTGGCATACTCCTCCACATAAGGTCTCCTGCATGAAAACTAGTCCAACACTTCACCATAGATATCACATCACATGAATGAACCAAATGAAATCCATATATCAAACTAGTAACTCCACAAACATTAAACGTTCTATGCTTGCTCGGATCATGATTCAATCAAACCAACACACTCCCAAGGAGGTTATGAGCATGTAAGAAGTCACTCGTTGATACCACATAGCACTTCATCACAGCATATCATCTTGTATTTGTCAAAGATAAGCAATTTCATTCAATATGGTAAAGATTGAGTCAAAACACGCTTTTTGGACAAGAAACATCAAATCTGGGCAAAATTGGTCAAAAAGGTGCCACATTGCACTAAATCACATTCAATCACAACTTTAGGTAAAAAGCAAGTAAATCTTAGCTAAAACATGCAGAAATTAGCAAAGACTACATGATATGCAATGCATGGCTGAAAAAGCAAAAATTTTGAAAAATTACTCAAAAATGCCGAAATCAACTACATGTTATGCAAAGAAGCAATGAGAAGAACAAAAATAGTAAAACTAAACTAGATGGTAGGGTGATATCAAAATGACCAAAACTAGAGAGATAGGATGATGTGTACCGCCCTACCCACCCCAAACTTTAGAATCATGTTGTCCTCAGCATGAAACTATAGCTTAGGGGAGATAGGGGAAGTGTCATGGCTGCGGTGGCTGGTCTGGCATGTTCGGAGGATATGGAGGAGGAGCCGAGTCTGGAGCTAAGCTTGACGGAGGATGCTGGTAATAGTGACCCCAGTAGTCGTACTGGGGTGGAGGATACGCATGTGGATGTCCAGCTATACCACCTCAAAAGTCTGCACCCCATTCGGGGTTTCGTGCTGCCTGGGCATGTTGGTATTGGTACAAGTGGTTGATCTGGTAGTGCATCTGATGTTGATCTTGCCACATGTACTACTGGACAAGCTGCATGTCGCCTTGAGTCTTCTGAATACTCTCAAGGTGCGCCTGGATGGTAGCCATGTCATAGGCGTTCCCTGAGGACGGCTGCAGCTGGGATGTCCCCTCATCCCTCCTTCTAATTCTTCAGGGCTTCCGTTCTTCTTCTGCTTCATGCTCCTACCCTTGTACATTAGATTCGGCGATTTCTTCATGTGCGACAGTGGCTCCCCTTATATACGTCTCTCGTGGGTGTTCTTGCTGCCATTTGAAAAGTTTTTCTTTCAAATTGAAATTAATTCCCAACGCGGAAAGAAGCGGCACCGCGTGGTACGGCAACTCGAGCTTGAAGTCTGGCACACTAGTAGTAAGATAGATCATCTTCTTTTCCTTTATCTTTATAGTGTGCGATCGCACCAAGTAGTTGAGGTCCACAAACTCTGCCTCAAGTGCGTCTTGTAACCCCGAGAGATCGTATCCCAACGCTAGTGCAATTGAAGTCACAAACCCACCCATGACAAAGGGTTTTGTGCTCTTGTAGGGTATGGACTTCATATGATCAATCAATAGAACATCAAGGTCGAGGTGCTTCTTGAGGTACATTGATATCACGAAAAACATATCTTTTTGTGAGATGGAGCCTTGATTATCATACCTCCCTACAATTGTGTTTGCCACGACCTTTTGCACATAGAGCATCATTGGATTGCTTATGGAGGATGTCTTTGATCTTCCTGCATCGTACACGCTGCTGCCTGTGATTGTCTCCCAGAAATAGGCATAATCCAATTCTTTCACCTTCTCTAGCAAGCCGTCATCCATCTTGACGGCCTCTTCAGGACTTGCAGCAAATATCCCATTCAGCTCAGTGGAAGTGAGGGTGTGCACATTGCCCATTATGGAAAATTTGATTGCGTCACAGCCCCTCACTTTAGTCCTTTCAAGAGTAGCGAAAAATTCTTGGGTCAAGGTGATGTAGGTTGGCTGCGGTGTGAAAAGGAAATCCCACAACCCTATTCTCTTTAAGTTCCTTTCCACTGCCTCTTTGATCCCTAGATCCTCGATCACTTTCTGAGACCCATACTTGGTGGCGACGACTCGCCTCGTCATGCACTTGGGGTAGATAAGATCAACTTTCTTTTTCCTGTGTCCTCTACCATAGGACACCCCCGTCGGTGCTTTGCCTAGGGTCTTCTCTCTGTCTGCCTCCAAAAATGTCATAACATCTTCTCCTTCCGGCTCCAGCTCCACCTCTTCCTCCTCGCTATCTTGTTCTTCCTCCATCGCATAGGATTGCAACCCCGAGCTGGTATCAAAATTGTACCAGTGGGTCGACTGCTCCTCGTCGTGCTGCAATTGCCACGAGGGTTGCGGTTGCACGTCACGTCTCATCACCGCACTAGATGTCGAGTGGTGGGGTGGTGCGGGCTTTGGAGGCAGCCTGGATGAGGATGGCGCCGCTTTGGATCTCTGGTTTCTTTTTGCGATCGTCGGCTCAATCTCATCAATGAGGTTGTCCATGTTGACCCCCATGGACTCCTCTTCTTCGTCTTCTCCCTCATAGGTAGCATCTGTGATGTGGTGGCTATCGGATGAGCGGGAGTGTGATCCGCTCACCGATTGTGACCGGCGGAGGGAATGGTGGGTGGAAGCGGTAGGTGATGGAGTGTGGGACGGAATGGACACATCGGAGGAGGCGTTTTTAGAATGCCATTTCCCTCCGGTGAGGATGTTTGTCCCCTTTGTGATAGCCTTCCCAATCTTCTTCATTGCGGAAATGGAGGTGAAAGTGGTGTAGGAGGGAGATTTTCAGATTTGGTGGAGAAGGTGGTGTGGGTGTGGTTTTATGGGTGGAATGGAAGGATAGTGATATACGGATGGTAGTTATATGAACAGTGGTGGATTTGGGCGAGAATGGAAGGGTTTTTGTGGGGTTTTTGTGTAGGGGAGTTGTTGGGCGGAATGGAGATGGAAATGGAGATGGAGATGCGATTGGGAGAGATTGGACGGTGGGAATGGGAGAGGGAAGGTTGGGGATCGATTTGGGATAGATTGGGGATCAAAAGGAGGTGGATTTTGGTGGATTTGGTGGTGAAAGGGGGAGCACGGGACCGTTTTCCGCCGCCACGGTCATTTTCTGGAGGTGGAAGACGAAAGAATGAGGGGAGGGTCGTTTTTGGACGCTTAAAAGTATATATTTTTTTCCTGCTACCGGGTTCGGCCACGGTCGTGGCAGATAGCCACGATCATGGCAGATGGCCACGGTCGTGTTGTCGATGAAGAGAACCCTGGTTTGACCTCGCCACGGTCGTGGCGTCCAGCCATGGTCGTGGCCTTGTCCTCATGCCACGGTCGTGGTTGACTCGCCACAGTCGTGGCCGATCTTCAAAACAACCTGTAACTTTGGCCAATTTGTAGCAATAATTCCCACGGCCGTGGCGAAGGGCCACGGCCGTGTTTGGCCAAGAACACCACGGTCGTGGTCTGTCTCCACGGCTGTGTTGGGGTTGTCTCTTTAGTTTTCAAACTTTAAAACTTGAGCTTTCGGTTTTATTTGTTCTTTTTGCCACAACCATGACTGAATGACCACGATTAACTTCTAGATCTTCTCTCTCTAATGTCTATCACCTGCCATCATCAAAACTCAAACAAAAACTGTAAAGCACAAGTGTGTGTGTGTATTTGTGTAAAACAAAACTAAAGTATCAAAAGAAGGGTTCGAGAATCTCAAACCACGTGGGTTGCCTCCCACTAGCGCTAATTTTAACGCCTTCAGCCAGGCTTATTGATCGTTGGACTTTTTCACCTTTTCAGAATTTTCAAAAGATCCTTGTAGTAAATCCCTTTCTCATCCGCGTCCAAGCATTCTTCTTCCTCAGATTCTTCTTCTATAAGCATGACAATATCGAAATCTTGGTTGACCTTGTCTGGGCCGACCTCAACAACAGATTTTAGCCTTTGCCCATTAACTGTGAATTCCTTAGCTCCTTCTTTTGCACAAATGATCACTGCCCCGGATGGGTACACCTTATTGACAAGGTAAGGATCTTCCCATCTAGAACGAAGCTTCCCGGGGAAGAACTTCATCCTTGAATTGTATAGCCATACCCATTTTCCAGGCTCAAACTCTTTCTTCTTTATGATCTTGTCATGTAGAAACTTGGTTCTTTCCTTATAGCTCTTTGACATGTCATATGCTTCATGCCGCATTTCCTCTAGTTCATGCAATTGAAACTTTCTTTTCATTCCGACTTTCTCCTCATCGAAGTCCATCGTCTTCAAGGCCCACAATGTCTTGTGTTGCATCTCAACCGGAAAATGGAAACTCTTACCATAGACAAGCTTGAACGGTGTAGTGCCAATCGGGGCCTTGTATGCAGTCCTATATGCCCATAAAGCTTCATTGAGGCGAAGTGACCAATCCTTGCGGTCTGGTCGCACCGTCTTCTCCAAAATGAGCTTTATCTCCCGATTTGCCAACTCAACTTGACCACTCGTTTGAGGGTGGTAAGGCGTAGCTACATGATGGTTAACTCCATGTCTCTTTAGCAGCCCTTCGAAGGTGCGGTGGATGAAATGACTCCCGCCATCACTAATCATAGCCCTTGGAACACCAAAACGGCTAAAGATGTTGGATTTCACGAAACCACACACCACCTTATGATCATTTGTCCTTGTTGCCACAACCTCAATCCATTTTGATACATAGTCTACGGCGACCAAGATGTAGACATACCCGAAAGAAGGAGGGAAAGGACCCATAAAGTCAATCCCCCAAACATCAAACACTTCTACTACAAGAATAGGTGATAGAGGCATCATGTCCCTCTTTGAGATGGTGCTCACTTTTTGGCACTTGAAGCAACCCTTGCAAAAGTCATGAGCATCTTTGAACAATGTCGGTCAGTAGAATCCACATTGAAGAACTTTGGCGGCCGTATGTTTCCCTCCAAAATGGCCTCCACACACTCCAAAATGGCACATAGATAAGACTTCTTGCTGCTCCATCTCCATAATGCACCTTCTAATGAGTTGGTCCGGGCAATACTTAAAGAGGTGAGGGTCATCCCAAATGTAGTTCTTTACCATAGCAAACAATCTCTTGCTTTCCTCTCTTGTCCACATGCTCGATATCCTCCCACTGGCTAGGAAATTCGCTATGTGCTTGTACCATGGCTTTTAGACAGATGAGACTAAGAGGAGTTGTTCATGTGGCATTGTCTCTTTGATTGGACTTGTCACATCAAAAGGTCCATCAAGGCGGGAGAGATGATCTGCAGCACCATTTTCTATTCCTTTCTTATCCACAATTTCTATGTCAAATTCTTGGAGCAACAAAATCCATCGGATCAACCTTGGCTTTGAGTCTTTCTTGGACATGAGATACTTCAACGCAGCATGGTCCGTGTAGATTGTCACTTTGTTTTGCAAGAGATACGGTCGGAACTTGTCAAGAGCGAAGATCACCGCAAGCAACTCCTTCTCGGTAGTCATATAGTTTCTTTGATCATCATCTAATGTTTTGCTTGCATAATAGATAGCATGAGGAATTCGTCCAATGCGTTGACCCAGCACAGCCCCCACCGCCATATCAGATGCATCCGTCATGATCTCAAATGGCAAAGAGAAATCCGAGGGCTGCATGATAGGAGAAGAAATAAGCCTTTCTTTTAGATGATTGAAGGCTTCAACACATTTTTCATCAAACTGAAATTCAACATCTTTCTCAAGTAATCGACAGAGTGGTCTTGAGATTTTGCTAAAGTCCTTGATAAAGCACCAGTAAAAATCTGCATGTCCCAAGAAAGATCGAACATGTCTTACGGTCGAAGGAAAGTCGAGTGTATAAATAAGGCCCACCTTGGCCTTGTCAATTTCAATCCCATCTTTCGAAACTCGGTGTCCCATAACTATACCCTCAGGTACCATGAAATGGCTCTTTTCCCAAGATAGAACTAAGCGAACTTTCACACATCTTTCCATAACCGCAGCTAGATGTAGCAAGCACTCATCAAAGGTTTTCCCAAAAACTAAAAAATCATCCATGAAAACCTCAAGTGACGAGTCAAGCATGTCAGCAAAGATCGAGGTTACACATCTCTGGAAAGTGGAAGGGGCATTGCACAATCCAAATGGCATTCTCCGGTAGGCAAATGTACCACTTGGACAAGTGAATGTCGTCTTTTCCTGATCCGTCGGATGCACAGCGATCTGAAAATATCCTGAGTATCCGTTAAGAAAACAGTAGAAGTTCTGCCCAGCCAATCTCTCTAAGATCTGATCAAGAAACGGAAGTGGGTAGTGATCCTTCTTTGTCTTTTCATTGAGCTTCCGGTAATTCACGCACACTCTCCACTTGGATTGCTCTCTCACCAGCATAATCTCACCATCTGCATTTTTTGCAACCGCAATCCCGCCCTTCTTGGGCACAATTTGGATGGGACTCACCCACGTATTGTCAGAAATGGGGTAGATGATCCCTACATCAAGCAACTTAACAACCTCTTGAGTTACAACATCCTTCAACTTTGGATTTAGCCTTCTTTGCATTTGACGGGTCGGTCTCGCATCTTCTTCTAAGTATATCTGATGCACACAAATGGAGGGGTCAATCCCTCTCAAGTCAGCAATAGACCATCCAATGGCTTAGATGTTCTTCCTCAAGACTTCCATCAAGGCATCTTCTTGCTCAGGAGAGAGAATGGAGGAAATGATCATCGGGAGGGTGTCATTTGAGCCAAGGAAAGCGTACTTCAATCCTTCAGGAAGTTTCTTCAACTCAAGAACGGGGGGTGGTTCAAGGGAGTTCTTCAAAGGTGCAGAAATAGAAAGAAGGTCCTGACTTGCAGCCACTAAGGCTAGCTCACACACTTCCTCATCTTCATCATCATAATCAGGGAACTCAACAATTGGTTCAAGACCTCTACCTTGGGTGGCAGTCTCAATCCATGCAGGTAGGAACTCTTCAACAATCTCATCTAGGCATTCCACCAAATAACAATCTTCCTCGGTGGCTCCTATCACTTCAGCTGTAGTAGAAGACTTGAAGATGTTCAACCTGATCTTCATGTGCATGAATGTAACATACATGGTCCCAGTTCTCACATGGATCACGGCATCAGCTGTGGCTAAGAAAGGTCTCCCCAAGATGATTAGTACCTTTCTAGCCTCTTTTTCCATATCAAGAATGATAAAATCGACTGGGAAGAAGGCAGAAGTATCCTCATCAAGACGGACCAGCACATCATCCACACGCCCTCTAGGCATCTTCACAGATCGGTCGGCCAACTGTAGAGTGCAGTGGGCTGGCCTCAGCTCCCCCATTTGGAGCTCAGCAAACAGATCATACGGCATCAAGTTTACACTAGACCCCAAGTCGAGAAGAGCCTGGTCTATGCGATGTGCCCCGATGTAGCATGAGATGATGGGAGCACCGGGGTCTTTTCTTTTCCGGGGGATGGTGTGTTGGAGAATGGAGCTCACTTGCTCAGTGAGCTTGATCTTCTTAGGCGTCCTCCCTGTTGTCTTTCTTTTGAAGGTGCACAATTCTTTAAGGAACTTTGCATAGGATGGAATTTGCTTGACTGCATCTATAAGAGGTACATTGATTTTCACTTGCTTGAAGATCTCTAAAATATCTTCCGCATGCTTCTTCTTTTTCTTTGCAGCAGAAGGCTCCTCAAGTGCATCAGGATAGAGAGGGAGTTGGGAACCCAATCGGTCCAAATCAATAGTATCATCCACTGGTATCACTGGAATCATAGTATCACGGCTCGGTATCACAGTATCACTGCTCGGTGTCACGGTATCAACACTACCTCTTATCACAGTATCATCAATCTGCATCTCAGTATCAACCTGCTCTGCCTCAGTGTCATCTCTGCCAACAACTGTACCATGGGGCCTCTCCAAGGTCATGCCACTCCTCAACGTAGTCACAGCCTTTACATGCTCATGGGTGGTAGAAGAGGGAGCTTGTAGAGGTGGTTGTGGCTGTTGGGGTGGTGGAAGCCTTTGGTGAGGGGAGTTGGGGTTTTGAAGGATGAATTGGGGTTGCGGTTGTTGTTGTGGTGGGGGATGATATTGTGGAGGTGGTTGTTGGTAAGTGTGAGGTGGAGGTGGAGCATATTGATAATTGAGCGGTGTTTGAGGAGGTGGAGGAGCATAGGGGTTTGGTGGGGCTTGGTAAGATGGTGGAACATAAGCACTCGAAGTGTTCCCTAGAAAAACCCCATCATTGTTTGGATTTGGCAGTGGTTGAGATGGAAGTCTACCTTCTTCCCTCCTAGACAAAGAGAGAGAAATTTGGTCCAACCTCTGCTCAAGACAGTTTATAGATTGCCCATGTGCATTGACATCTTTTTTTACTTCATCTAGGCTCCTTAGCCTTCCTAGCACCTCGTCCTCAAACTTGGAGCTGTAGCATGGCTTCTGCTGCCCCTGTCCTTGCCCATCCTCATTCTGTTGTTTCCAAGAGAAATTTGGGTGGTTCCTCCACTCGGGGGTGTAGGATTGGGACATTGGGCCCTGGTTGTTGCGTCCACCAAAGGAATGTAAAGCGTTAACTTCCTCGTCTACAGTGTCAACAGCCATTGCGGGTTGGCTAGAAGAGCCACCCACTTGATTCTTCATCATTCGCATCATATCAGCCATCATTTTCATCATATCAGGGTCGGTGGCATTGCGTGCGGGAGCCATGGAAGAAGGGGGAGGGGTGTAGTTCCGGCCGCAATGCCCCCCTTTAGTGGAAGCTCGGTGGCGTGAATTCTCGGTGAGATGCTCAAACAGCGGCCATGATTCCTCGGGCGGCTTTGCCATGAACGTGCCCCCGCAAGAGGAATCTACATTGTTTTGGCTCTGCTCCTCAAGCCCGGTGTAGAAGGCCTGAACTAGCTGCCAAAGTAGAACCTCATGATGAGGGCAGTCACGAAGCAGCTTCTGGAACCTCTCCCACGCCTCGTGGAAGGGCTCGTTGTCTTTCTGGGAAAACGATGTGATGCATCTTCTCATGTAGGATAACTTGGTGATGGGGAAGAACTTCTAGAAACTCATTCTTCACCTCATTCCAAGTGACCAACTCTGGCCTCGAGACGTACCACTCCTTGGCCTTCTCTTTGAGGGAGAAAGGAAAGAGCGTCCTCTTGATTGAGTCGTCGGTGGCGGCAGGCGTGCGGAAGGTAGAGCACGTTTTGAGGAACGTGTCTATGTGGTGGTAGGGGTTCTCATTCTCCATACCAAAGTATGTAGGGAGAAGCCCCAAGAGTGCCGGTGGGATGGAGAACTGTTGACCTGGCATCTGGTCAACTAGAGTGGCGATGGGGGAGTTGTAGTTCCCTGGCGTGAAGTACTCGTGAAGCGGGCGATGTGGCGGTGGAACCTCAGGTGGCGGGTCGTTCTGTGCCATCTCGGCCTCTCGGTGTAGGTTGCGGCGAGCTTGACGCCTTCTTCTCCCAATCTCGGGGTCGTAAACCACCAAGTCGGTGCAAGTCGAACGTGTGCTACGCATGCACAGCTGTCACCTGCGCACATCACAGACAAACAACAAGGAGCCAAAGTTAGCGAACCAATATGCAAGAGTAACACAAAGAATAAATAATAGCAATGGTGAGGGCAAAAGGAAAGGCTAAGCTACACTATCTAACTAGGTCGAGCGCCTCTATTCCCGACAACGGCGCCAGAAAGCTTGGTGCGCTCCCGCTAGAGGCTTGCAACAAGTGCAATCCACGAGGTCGGGAGGCACGGGATGAGATGGGATCTTTGCTTTCGATATTTGTATGGTCCCACACTAACTACCTACGTCTACTAAGACACTACACCCGCAAGCGCATGGGGTCGTGTCATAGTATAGGTGAGGCGGCAAGTACGGGGTCGATCCGCGGAGATAGAGGGGGCGCTAGAGTTAGATGGTGTGACCTACGTTCCTAGTGCAGAGAGTAAGGTTTTTAGGGTTTTAAGGTTGATTGGTTGATTACACTAATGAGCAAGTAAGAGATGCAAAAAGAAAACTAAATTATGGAAGAGCAAGCAAATTAGTAAACTAAGTTATCAAACTAACTAAGCAGGAACAAGAAGGGCTACACTACTCTAGCAAGGCAAGAAGCAAATAAGAACTAAACTAACCACTAGCAAGAGAAAGAGCAAGAGCCTAAGTTAACATTGAAGAGTAAAACTAAGCAATTGACTAAGTTAGACTAAAGAAATTGAACTAAGCTAACATTAACAAGCAAACTAATCAATTAGGGTTTTTAGGCAAGGTGATTAAGGTGGGTGGGCTGTTTGGGAAATGTCACTTTGATTTTAGTTGGGGGAGTTCATTAAACATGCATGGTGCTCAATTCATATCTCGATTACCAAACCAAACAACAAGGGCAAAGCCATTAGAACATACCCTATACTACTAGTAGAAGACTAGGGTTAGGTGTAGTTCTAATGAGATTGGCCAAATCTAGGTTTCTAGGGTAAGTGATAGTGGACAATTGAGGGTTGAGGGTAGAGATGGGAGTGGAGATGAAGGGGTTTAACCTCATGCCACTAGCCACTCTAGCCTTTAGAAGGCCCTAGGCAATTGCATCACTCTCACTTACACTAGCCACTTAAATCCCAAACAGCCCACCACAAGGGGGCTTAGCTAGACATAGTCGTGAAAACATGAAAAGAAAGGGGTAGAAGAAGTAGGGACTCCATGAAGCTTGATGTAGAAGCCTCCTTCTTCACCTCCAAGCAGCTGCAGTCGTCCTCCCTCCTCTAATGGTGCAGGGGTGCATGAAAATGGTGGAATGGATGGATAGAAACCTAGAGAAACTAGGTTTCTATGGTGGAAATGAGTGGAAAATGGATGGAAATGGGGTTGAATGCAAGGAGATGGGTGGATGGGAGCAATGGATGCAAGGGAGCATCTAGGTGATGGCTAGGGAGTGCTCACTCTCGAGCCCTAGAAGCAACTAGTGCTTATATAGGAGCTAGGGCTAAGTGGGGGCAAAATAGGAAAAACAGTGGAAAGTTATATAGGGTAGGTGGTCACCACAGTTGTGGTGGGTGTGCCACGGCCGTGGTGAGGGTAGTGGGGGACGACCGTGGGGTGATGAACACGGTCGTGGGGTGAAGGAAGTGGCGAGATGGTGGTGGCCACGGCCGTGGCGGAGTGCCACGGTCGTGGTGGGTAGCATGCACCACGGCCGTGTTGGGTAACACGGCCATTTTGGAGGGGTTGGAGCTGACTGTGGGGAGGGGCCACGGCCATCTTTATCAGCATCGGCCACGGTCGTGGCGACTTGGCCACGGTCGTGGTCAGTGAGGCCAAATCCCTGTTGCAACCTGACTTCTTGCAAATTAATTCCCACGACCGTGGCAGGGTGCCACGGCCGTGTTGTCTTCAGTGGCCACGGTCGTGGCTGGGAGGCCACGGTCGTGGGCGAGCTATGGATTTCCCTGTTGCAACCTATTGGATTTTGGCAAAAAAGCCACGACCGTGGCATTGGGGCCACGGCCGTGGTGAGGCTTGACTTCTTGATTTCTCTTCTTACTTTGTCAATTTCGTATGTCTTTGCTCGGGGATGAGTCTTGGCCACTAGAGGTAGGTTGAGGGAGACTTTGGGGCCTTCTTTGGGTCCCTCTCTCTCCCTCGTCCATCTAAGCATGGTCCAAGTACCTGAAAAATAGTGCGAAGAACATCCATAAGTGTATTTGCAATGATAATCATATTGGGGAGAATAACATGTAATTCTAATGCATTTGAATGTGATAAAAGTACAGAATGACACAAGATACAGCCTTAGAATAGGGTTGGATCAGCTATCAATCAATTGAATGTTTACTTGAACTACTAAACTCCTTTAGTAATCAATCTAAACATGATTTGTGGATAAACTCCTCTTCCATGTTAAATCCTACGTGTGTGACCCTGTAGGTCCACTTCATGTTGCCAGTGAAAGTCCATAACACTTATGACTTCACAAGTAAAGAGTGGTGCCTAGTCACACATCAGTGCTACCCAAGTGAAATAGAAAGTTGGAGAACAACTTTCAATCCTACAATCTGTGAATGGTGTTACAGCGAATGTATAATTCCTTTGTCACTAATTATTTGAATGAACTCAAGGCATGGTACAGTCATCCTTTCAACGTTCAACCATTTCCTTGATCTCAGAGCAGACTGGGTGAGATGTGTATGACATTAATATCTCATATTAATTCACACATGCATGCGCATGCCTTTCTCAATCCTACTCATCAAGTGGCCATGGACATTAAACTCCCTTAGGAGGGACAAATCTCATATCTATCACTCACCCCTCAAAAGCCCCATGTGTCAAAGCCACCCAATCATCACCTTTATAACAACCCATGTTTCAGGACTGTGTTTGATGATGTCAAAGTGTACCTAATGACATGTGTTGAGTGTAGTGATTTCAGGTCAAAGAATCACATTCACCACCATCACTGTGAGATCTGACTGTGACTACCAAATCATGGTTCCATGTGTCACTCTGACGGTGCATCCAGTACACTTGTTCTCTAACAAGTACCTATGTGCTTGTTTTGATATCACTATATCATGACTAATGAGATTATGTCATCAACCAACACACAATCTAGTCTTTAGTGTTATTGATGTTTATGGTTATTTCCACAATAACAACCGACTAGGGACTAAACAAGAATGTATACTCTTAACATCTGTATGATCTCATCATTCAGGTCCTCAACCCAAAAGCATACGTCATTGAGTAAAACAATTCTTTAGACATCTATCATGTTACACTATCATCTCAGAAATAGTCAAAACATATAGATCAGAAATTGCCTTTATTATTATTATTCAAATCATTTACAAAGTATCCCATTACAATCATCACATGACTTTCTCTATGGGCATACATACCAACACCTTGTACCCCTCTATTTATAGTAGAGGGTAGGGTCAGGGTTCCCAGTCTGTGCGGGAGTAGAAGGGTCTGGAATTTCTATGAATAATTTGCACTGCGGCAGACGAACTGGTTGTTTCACAATTTAAATGGTCGTTTGGCAAGGTGAGCTAATTAGTTCACTGGTGAACCGATCAGTTGGGAGTGTGAACCAGTCGGTTCACTTAGTAAATCAGTCATTTTACTTCCCAGACTTGCCTCCAATTGACTTTCCTTATTCGTTTCTAATTAACACAAATAGTAATTCTTGTCCCAATCAAATTGAACAAGTAAAACAAAAAAACTTTTCTCACAAATTGGAAAAAAACCAACACTACTCGTTTGGACACATGAATCGATCGATTCACCAGAGTGAACCGGTCGTCTCACTAGCCATGAGCCGATCGGTTCACCCAGTGAACCGGTCGGTTGGTGGTCCAGATTGTGCAGAACACAGTCAATTCAGTTCTCAATCAATCTGACACTCAAATCAGTTGGTTCATCACTTGAACTTGATGATTCTGAGTCAAGTCTATTAATTGAATGTTTGATTGAGTACCTAAACACTTTAGTAATCAATCCAAACATCATTCATGGATAAACTCCTCTTCCAGGTAAATCCTTTGTGTGTGACCCTATAGGTCCCATTTCACATTGGCAGTGAATGTCCATAACTAGCTTATGACATCATAGGTGAAGAGTGGTGCCTAGTCGCACATCAGTGCTACCCAAGTGAAAAGGAAAGTTGAAGAACAACTTTCAATCCTACAGTCTGTGATTGGTGTTCCAGTGAATGTATAATTCCTTTGTCTCTGATATCTTGAATGAACTCGAGGCATGGAGTTGTCATCCTTTCAATGTTCATTCATGTTTCTTGAACTAGATCATACTATCTGAGATATGTGTGACATCAATATCATATATTGATTCACATGTGCATGTGCATGCCTTTCTCAGTCTCGCTTATCAAGTGGCCTAGACATCATACTCCCTTAGGAGGGACAAATCATATATCTATCACTCACAGTCTGTGTCATGCGTCAAAGCCACCCAATCATCACTATTATAATAACTCATATTTCAGGATTGCGTTTGAGGATGTCAAAGTGTACCCAATCACATTCGACGAGTGCAGTGATTTTAGGTCTAAGAATCAAAATCACCACCATCACTATGAGAGATGACTCTAACTACCATGTCATAGTTCCATGTGTCACTCTCATAATGGGTATGTCTGATACACTATTATCCAACATGTATCTTTGTGCTTGGTTTGATATCATATATCATGACTAATGTGACATTGTCATCAACCAACACACACTCTAGTCATGATGTGTCATTGTTGTCTATCAACCTTCCATAATGACATCCGACTAGGGACATAACAAGAATGTACATACTCTTAGCATCTGTATGACCTCATTGTTCAGGTCCGCAACCTAAAGACATATGACATTGAGTATTTTCATTCTTTATACATTCATTCTGCTCCATCATTTATCTCATAATTGATTGAGCTAGAATAAATTGGAAGCTTGCCTTTGATATTTATCAAATCAATCGTGATGTATGCCAATCCAATCATCATATGATTGGCTCTCGGGGCATACATACCAACACACGCTTACCCCCTAGCTCCGTCTCTGAGTTTAACCACTACCCCCTATAGCTAGAGAAAATTTTCAAAACTCATGACAATAGATTGTCTTCATCAGATGCATGCCTAATCACAGAGAGTGTCTTGACAGAATGTAGAACAACCAACAAATAATGTATCACACAAATAATTTATTATAGTTCTTTAACAATCCTACACTTGATTAGGAATAATCAACGTTTAAATCAATATCATGCATCCCTTAAATGGTAAAAAAACTTCTAAAGTCACAAATGATCACTTGCTTGTAAACTCTATTTATTCCTCATTGTATATTTCCATTAGCATTACAATATGTGCTTGGCTACCCACTTTGCTTGACTCTCATAAAAGAATATGTATGCAGTGTAGATAGAGAAGCTTACACATTATTCTTCTGATTTATTTATTTATTTAAATTTAACTTCACTCCATCTTTTTCCTCCTCTTCTTTTCTTGGTTTTATTATTAACTTTGCAATCCTAACATACTATATCTCATATTATTTGATTTCTAGTACTTCAATTTTCTTTGAACAACCACG
Source organism: Alisma plantago-aquatica (assembly GCA_963693085.1). Taxonomy (NCBI): domain Eukaryota; kingdom Viridiplantae; phylum Streptophyta; class Magnoliopsida; order Alismatales; family Alismataceae; genus Alisma; species Alisma plantago-aquatica. The sequence goes on from OY856409.1 coordinate 1,932,715,218, forward strand.
ATACTACACAATTAGCTTATCTTAGACATCCCAGTATGTTATTCTATCCTCACTATAGATTTCAAAAGTCTGATTTCAAGAAAATTAACTTAACGTCAAATGCTCAAAAATGTTTGCATAATTAGGTTTACTTTTTACCGGTTCATTTTAACCTTCCATCTAATTTCTTTGTTTCCAATCATTCTTCTTTCAGAATATATCCTATAAAAGATTGATTATATATTGTGTCATTTTTGTATGTCTATTTTTTACTATATCCTTATACTTATAAAGAACTAGGGATACTTTCTTTTTCATTACATTTTTCACTTATTAGACAGTCTAATGAAAAAGAAATTAAGTTGTTGTGGCCAGTAATACGGTTTCATCGACTATAATCCTAGGTTTAGCAAGAAAGGGGGAATTAAGATGGAAAATAATAATCTTACTTCATACGTTCAGAATCAGTAATAGTGTTAGCATGGTATCGTTCATGAGCTTTGAGCATACCATTCTTTGTTGAACCCTAAATAGGATATGTGGGTATAAGTATTCAATTTAAAGCTTTTGTATTCATCATGTTGTATTATTTAACAACATATAAATGCATTGGAGACATTAACAGTATTATTTAACACATTTTGAATCAAAAGGAATTACCCCTCTTCCACAATATATCTGTGTACAACCTAATTCCAACCATTTACTCAACTAAAAAGCTTCATTACTTTTAGCAATAAATTGAATCAGTTGAATATATTCTATTCATCGATTATAAATCATGTGACAATAATATTAGCATAACAAAAGCAGTAATATCTAGTAACAATTACTAAATTGAAAAGATGTCCAAGAGTTCCTCAAATTTGTATAACCATGTAGTTGATTGATTTAGCCACAATTAACCTCAGTGTCAAATAGCTCCAACATGTTTGAATTACTAAAAATATGTTGGACCACTCACCAGCTAGGAAGAAAGTTGGTGAGAGCCACACTCCATCAACTCTTCCACCATAGACACCCAGAATCCTAGCTTTCATTTTGTTGTCTTTGTAGGATTAAAATCTACTTGAAAAAGTGAATAGGAAGAAAAAATATAGTACACATGGGAAAAGAATGAGAAATTGTATAGGATTCATCCCAATATCATTCTATGTGGAATTCGCCAAGATATCTTTTATTGAAATGAAACTTGTCGAGAAAATATCAAGCATTGAATATGGAACTCAGTTTTATCTCTACAAGTTCAAGATCTCTCAAAAAACATACCTTTGCCTTCTTTGATTTATGTCTATATACTTTAACTGAAGATAAATTCATTGTATGACATTTTTATATATATAATTTATGATTATATTAGGTAATTCATGTTTTTAACTTTCTTTCTTATTTCCAAACTTTGCAGCCACAAGCAAGTAAATTGTATTGAGGTTTACCGACTTATCAATTGTCACGCATTCTCTCCCACAAGGTTGGGCAACTTGTGAATTTTCTTTAGCTCGAAGGTTGATAGACTTCTATGAGTTAGCCGATGTGTCGTACCCAAATAAAGGGGAAACGTCGATCAGCCTATGGACAAGTCAATTTAACCTATTAGACAAACATGTCACAAGTCAGTTGACCTCTCACATGGACCCAACTTGATATCATATATCATGCTAAACAACTTCTTGGACATGTCATCTGAGGGATGATCTACAGTAGATCAAAATAAGCCAATCCAACCCGTAATAGACACAACCCCTTTAATTTAATTATAAAGTTGATATTGCACTTCAAGTATATTTATACCTCTTCTAAATGTTTGCATAAATATAAAACATGGATTCATGTAAAATCAAATAATTCACAATAAAACACCCAATTATCGCAAACACTTTTGTTACCACAAAAATTAGGGATCTGCATTCTTAGACCCTAACTAAGCACTTGAATATAATGTGATATTCAATGTATTAATGCATAACGTTAAGAATTTAAAACATAAATAGATATTCAAGTAAATCAGGGTTACCTGACTAAGCGAGGAACATGTCATGAAGACTTGAATCTAGTAGAATCTATAAATTTAGTGTAGCATGGAAAGTAGTAGTCATTTTTCTTAAAATTGCACATTTACGTATTAGAATTTTTATTTGAGTTCTATGAGCATTAGCGTCGTATAGTTTGTTCAATGTATAAACACCATGAAATTCTTTAATTGATAACATGAACTTGCTTCATCGGTAAAATAAGAATTTAGGATGAATTACGATATTGAAAGGATATAAAATGTAATTGCCACTCCACACTCTGTCATAGAAAAGAATAATCGATATTAAACATCTCAAATGCCCAACACATAATTGTTAATTTATTTCAAGGATCATGGTAAATTTCGGAGATTAGAATGGTAAATGTAGATTACTTGAGGATAGAGAGGATACAGATTGGAAAGAAAGTGTTTCGAATGCCAAAGGACGTAAAGATCTGACATTTTAGGTGTGGCAGTTTTGGGTAGGGGTCCTATGGCCGCTTTATGGCAGGTCATATTCCTTGATTATGGCAGTGTTTGATAGCGCAATTACTTCAGATACGGTTGCGGTGGAAGACCAAAAGTCAACCGCATGTAGCTAAAAATATCAGTACTGAAATGCCACATTAACAACATTCAAGCTTTTACATACTTTTCACACTCATCTGCAATTACCCAACTGAGATCATCCACCGGATCAATTTTATGTAGTGGTTCATCTTAGATGCATGACTGCGGTTAAAATGCCAAACGGAGCACGTTGCCAAACGGATCAATTTTATAGTAGTGTATGTCCCTAAGGTCAACCACCGCCAGTGGAAGGGCTCATCCCATCGGCCAGGTGTTAAGGTGCGGTCCTTGAGCGCACAATTTCAGCATGTCCGGTGATGCTATTTAATTGTGTAAAATATAAATTATGTGTATTGTTTTAGTGTTTTTTTAAATAAAAAGATATATCAATTACACAACAAAACAAGGGGAAAATGCAAAATCTGCGATTATGCGATTCCTACCTTAAAAAAGGTATATTTCCTTAGAAATTTGACCTTCTCCTAGTACTGATAAATAGCACATTTTACCGCAATAGTTGTCATTTGTCAAACTAGCTTTATTTATCATCTGTCATTAACCAAATTTTGTCACTTGAGAAGGAGGCTCAATGTATGCCCTTTGGTGGACTTTTAGTCGGATTCTAATAGTGAGAATTAAATCGACACGACCCATTCTCTATATAATCATCGCATGGATTTTTAAGAAAAGAACTTGCATCCACATGATTTTGCACGCTAAATTAAAAACAAAATATTTTTCTTTACTTTGTAAGAACAAAATGCCTTCGAGTTAATTCATTGGGTAGAATACATATTTTATCATTGGCCTTTTCCAGGTGACTACCGGTTTATGCTTTTTTATATCTATCATTGAAACCTATATCTGCCCATTCCGTGAAGATCCTACTACCATTTCTTCAAAATTTTCTTAACATGGGCACGTGGGCGACTGGGATGCAATTGAATTCACTCTACCAGTATCCAAAATTGATCCCTGTGAACGGGACATCCCACAAATATTTTACAATGGATAAATTACAACTCATCTCGAGGCTCAGTTTCCGTTTCCGTTGATTTGCTTGTCTTTTCTTCTGTCTGCTCGGTATCCGGGGAAGCACCTTCACTCTTGGAGGTCGAGTTGTCTGCCTCGACCTTTGGTTCTTCCTTGGGTTTGTCCACCTTGGGTTTTGGTTTTGGGATCCTATTTACACTTGTGACCTGAACGCATTGGCTTCCAATTAGTTTTGCCCTAAACAATTAAGCAACAAAACAAAGGAGGCAGGAGGGAGAATGATACAGTTACCTTGTCTTGGACATCGAAGATCTTCTGATAAACTTCTTCAGATGTAAACACTGGAGTGTTGAAGTCTTGTGTCCTGATGAGAAGATAATGTATTGGACAAAGAATAATTGGAAAATGTTTACATCTTTAAAGGCAAAAGATACAAGGTAAAACAAAAATTCAGTTACAGTCCACTATTTTGTATTCATTAATAGAACATGTCCCACCCCAGCTAACTTAGCTATTCATATGGGTATGCTAAACCTGCGAAGGGCATGTCATCCCCACCACACTCCTGTGTCCATTATTTTTTGTTGGCTATATCTTATTGTACTGTTCAGCCTCAATATGTAGGTGTGTTCTTGTTTTCACAGTAGTATGAAAATGATGATTGTTCAAATACCTTGCAGTGACAAAAAACTTTTGCAGAGAACAATGTTATGCATGATTCGTCCTAACGAATATTTTAGAAATCGTGCTAGGCGGCCGCTTAAGCGGCCGGTAAAGCATCACAAGATCTTGGCTGATGAAAATAGACCTTAAGCGGGTGTCGAGCGGATTGGGGTTAAGCGGCCGCTTTTAGCCCGCTTTTTTTCATTTTTAGCCGCTTTTTGTTGGGCCGGCTTAAGTTAGGCCTAAAAAAAATTTCCTTTAGCTTGTGATGTACAACTGCTTTTATACAATACCTTGTTTCTTCTTACTGCTTATGTAATATTATCAATATGTTTTATGGATTTCAGCATGTTATATGCATATCTTATACCATCTAGTGTTAGCATACACTGTATTAATTATATCTTCTATTTTATACACATCATCTACATTATATGTGATGTTAGTTAGTTTATACTTAGTGAGACAGTGACATTAATGTCAGTAACTCTTTTTTAGTAATGATATAAAATACCTACTGTGAATATTGTCATATTGAGTACATAGTAATTTAATATTATATTATTGAACATTTCTATGCATGCGACATAGTGCTAATATACTGCTATCGTAGTTTTGAAACCCCCCCCCCGGGACCCGACCAGTTGAACCGCCACCCAGCAGGTTTGCCGGGTCGGATGGGGCAGAAACCCATTTTTGACCAAGGCCCAAAGTTGACTCGATGACCCGGCCGGTTCAACCGCCGACCCGGTATTCAGATCAAAGAACCAGCCGGGTTTTGTTGCTTTTATTTTTCCTACACTAAATGACCATTTCACTATTTTTATTATCCTTTCATGCAACCTCAACTATTCCATGCATTGAATATATTCACTTATTAAGTAAATTATAACTTGTTTTGAGCATCAAACCCATTCGTTTGCTTCTTAATGGATAGATGTTTTGTTATGTATGTTTGATGTTTCATAAATCATCATCTTATGATTTCATACAATAGATAACATACACGTATACACTGCTTATATCGATTATATATATGGACATATATGTATTAGGTGTATATACACATATACATGTGTATGCAGGTCCTTACATAGTAATATTATGTATATGGTATCATGATGACGTCATCAGGCCAACCGGGTCGACTCAGTGGTTGAACCAGAGACCTATGACGCGGAAGCTGGGCAGGATCGACCTCTGGGTCTGGTATGAAAACCTTGGCTATAATATATAACAAGATATGTACTCATATATTAAAGTATTATATTACTACTGCAGATAGTAGTACTGCTATATAATATTATACAATACAAATATACTACTATATGGTTACTAAACATGGGTTTACTGTTGTATAAAATTTTAAATTTATTAATATTCCTAAATTTGTATATAAATATGTATAGAAACTATTATCATTAGCTTTTTCTAAAAGTGTATTTTTAAGCACCCACATGGAAAAGCGGCTATAAGGTGTTGCCCTGCGCCTCGCGCATTGCATTCTCCAAAACATTTACTACCATGAAGTAGCTTGCATCATGCTTCAGCGCCATCTCTACGAGGAAAATAGAGAAAGATAAAAGTCAGCTGAGAGGAATATGGGATCTGAAGGCAACAAGTTCAACACGTGAAGATGGGTGGTGTTTCAAATACTAGTGATGATTGGCTTCATGTCAACCAGGAAGAAGATAATTAGTCAGCTAAATGGGACTAGATTGAGACTTGAAGAGGTACACATGAAATTGTATCCCTTTTGTTTTGTTTCGTATGGTACACATGAAGTTAGCGTTTTTGTGCGTTGTTTGGTTATAGTATTTGGTGTTCCTGTGTCCAGGTATAACCACACACCTTGTTAGAAGAAAAGAAAAATATTGCAATGATTAAGTTGTCGTCGCCATAACAGAGAAGTTACATAATTATGACATGATGAAATAAGCTGGGGTTTATTTGGTTGACAGTGGTTTATAGCCAGAAATGCAGCAGCTGTACATGTTAAAAGTAACCAGGGCTGGTTCTCTTCCGGGTACCACTCCATTTTTAGGAGTGGTATGAAGTCCTTCTTGTAAGAAGAAATAAAGAGGAGAAGACGACAAGAACACCGATCAAATGTCGGCTGCAAGACGCAGAAAACGTGAGAAGGGCTTGAGCCTACTCACTTGTATTCATATATTAGGGTAAGTAGATGAGATACAAAGAGAGAAAAGAAATAAAAAATAAATATTATGAAGAAAACAGAACCGCCGCTGGATTGACGAACCGCCGCTGCGCCGGTATCGATACCATCGACATTCATGTCGATGGTATCGACAAAACATCATCTCGACCCTGGGCCGGTGTCGATACCATCGACATGAGTGTCGATAGTATCGACCGGGATGTCGATTGCTTCAACTTATCCCTAAACTGATCTCGATACTATCGACAGAGTGTCGATAGTATCGACCAGGATGCAGATTGCTTCACAGTCCCCCTCAAGCTGGAGAGTACACATCGTGTATGCCCAGCTTGCCACAGAGTCTCTGAAAGATTGTTGAACCCAAAGGCTTTGTCAGGATATCTGCTAGTTGGTCCTCATATCTGACATATGGTGTCACAATAGTGCCATCTTTGATTTGATCACGAATAAAATGGCAATCAACCTCTATGTGTTTTGTACGCTCATGAAAGATAAGATTCCTGGCAATGTGCATAGCAGATTGATTGTCACACTTGAGCTCCATAGAAGGTAGAAGAGAAATTTTTAATTCAGATAGAATAGATTTGATCCATTTTAGTTCACAACATGCATGGGCCATAGCACGGTATTCAGTCTCAGTGCTAGATCTAGCAACCACATGTTGCTTCTTACTTTTCCATGTGATAAGATGATCACCTAGAAATGTACAATAGCCTGATGTAGATCTCCTATCAGTATGATCACCAGCCCAGTCAGCATCTGAATATCCTGTGAGAGACAGAGTAGATGGAGGTGCCTTTGGTCTAGAATATGTGATACCCTTACCAGGAGCACTTTTCAGATATCTCAGAATTCTACAGACTGCTGTCCAGTGTGACTGTCGCGGAGAGTGCATATGTTGGCTGACCATGCCCACAGCAAAAGAAATATCAGGTCGAGTGACTGTTAGATATATTAACTTGTCCACTATTCTCCTGTAATATCCTGGATCTTGATACTCAGCATCATCAACCACCTCTTTGATGTGATAATCCATCGGTGTAGATACCGGTTTAGATTCAGCCATGTTTGTCTCCTGTAGTAAATCAAGCACATTTCCTCTGAGATAAATTGACACCTACATGAGATCTAAGCACTTCAATGCCTAGAAAGTATCTTAGTTTGCCCAGATCCTTTGTATGGAAGTGTTTTTGCAAACTTTCTTTGACACGAGATATTCCCATGGTGTCACTGCCAGTAATTACTATGTCATCAACATATACAATAAGAATAATGGATCCACAAGAAGAGCTGAAGTAAAATAAGGAATGATCAGTCATGGAGCGAGAAAAACCCATCTGAAGAATAACTTCACTGAACTTGTCAAACCAAGCTCTAGGTGACTGTTTCAGCCCATATATAGCTTTCTTTAATTTGCATACTTTCTGACACTCCCCCTGAGCAACAAACCCAGGAGGTTGCTCCATATATACCTCTTTCTGTAGATCACCATGGAGAAAAGCATTTTTTACATCCAGCTGAAACAGGGGCCAATCAAAGGTAGTAGCAAGAGAAATAATGATCCGCACAGAATTCAGGCGAGCAACAGGAGAAAAGGTTTCAAAGAAGTCAACACCATAGGTTTGGGTGTAGCCCTTTGCGACCAATCGGGCTTTCAACCATTCAACTGATCCATCCGGATTGTGTTTGATAGTGAAAACCCATCTACAGCCCACTACTTTCTTTCCTGCAGGAAGATCAACAAGATCCCAAGTGCCATTATTTAAGAGAGCTGACATCTCAAGTTGCATAGCATGTTTCCAGCCACTGTTCTTCATAGCATCATAATGATTTATTGGTATAGTCACAGAATCAATCCCAATAGCGAATGCACGGGCCTACTTAGATAGATGAGACAGGCAACATACATTTGTAATAGGATGTTTAATAGTACAGGACCGAGTACCTTTTCGAACAGCAATAGGAAGATTGAGGTCTGATGTCTCTGTAGGAGTCTCTTGAGTAGAAGGCGATGATGAGGGCTCAGAGACTGGTGTCGCTACTTCTTCTGGATCTTGTCTGCCTCGCCTATGGTAAACGTGTGTAATGCTCAATGGTAGGTCTATCTCCTGCTTGTTCATCCGGAATAGAAGTAAAATCCGGAATGATAGGTGGCACTCCCTCACTCTGCACCGATGGTGCAATTCTCTCATTCTGTATTTTTGGTGTCTCTCCCTCTCTCAACTGCTCCCCCTTACTCATAGCATTGGAGAAATATGGAGTGGTCTCATGGAAGGTGACGTCCCTAGACACAAACATGCGGCGAAGACTAGGACAGTAACACTTGTATCCTTTGCTAGTATTAGAGTAACCCAGGAACAGTGTTTTAATGGACCTAGGAGACAGCTTGTCGGCCTTAGGGTTAAAGTTATGGACAAAGGAAGTGCAACCAAACACTCTAAGAGGAACAGGAAAGGAGGAGTCCATAGGACGTAACACAGAAAATGGAGTTTGTCCTTGAAGAACAAAAGAAGGTTGTCTATTAATCAAAAAACAAGCAGTTAAAAGAGCTTCAGACCAAAACTTCTTGGGCACATTGGATTGAAACATAATGGATCGAGCAATATCAAGAAGATGGCGATTCTTCCTCTCTGCCACCCCATTTTGCTGAGGGGTGGGAGGGTAAGATGTGCGATGAATCATACCAACCGAGCTGCAAAAATCAGACATAGCCTTTTGAACATACTCTAAAGCATTATCAGACTGGAGAATTTTTATATTGCAATCGAACTGAACTTTAATTTCAGTATGAAAATGTTTCACAATAGACAACACAGACTCTCTACTTTTAAGAAGGTAGATCCATGTCATGCGTGAGAAATCATCGACAAAGGAGATAAAATAACGAAAACCATTATAACTCTGGTCTTTTACAGGACCCCACGCATCACTATGCACTAACTCGAAGCCCACTTATTGACTCGACTGGGATAGGATAACCTATGATGCTTGCCTAGTTGACATGACTGACACTCTAAAGAAGATAATTGGGACAGCTCTGGTTCCAACTTCCACAGGTTCTCCAAAGAAGGATGTCCATATCTGCAATGCCATAGTAAGGGGGAACCACTCAACAGGATGGATGGAGCGGGAGAAGGAATTTGGCGAGGCAGACTGTCACCGTTGAAAAGGCAGAGATCACCTTTCCTAGGCCCCCCACCAATCGTCTTCATACTCTTGAGATCCTGTAATATGAAACAAGAAGGTCCAAATATTACCCAACATTTTAGAGTGTCAATCAATTTGGCAACAGAAAGAAGATTAAAAGGAAATTCAGGCACAAAGTGAACAGATTTAAGATCAATCTTGGGTGTTAGGGAGACAGATCCACTAGCTAACACTCTCTTCACTGAACCATTTGCCAGTGTAACAGATTGGTGAGGAATAGATGAGTCAATAGTATGGAGCAATCTCCTCATACCAGTCATATGTTGTGAGGCGCCAGAGTCAACCACCCAAGATGAGGATGAGTCAGATGTTATGAGAGATGTAGCCTGATTACCAGCAGTAGATGTCAGATTTGCCGATGAAGATGATGATGATGACCCCATACTCATGTGTTGTGTCGCCTGAATGAACCGATCATATTCCTCTTGGGTAAGAGTGATGTCGATGCCAGAGGTAGTACCCACAGTTGTAGAGGATGAGGATCATGTGGTGGTGGCACAATGTGCTGCTCCCACAGGTGGTGCAGCAGGTCTCCCATGTTTCTTCCAACACTTCTCCACTGTATGTCCCAGTTTGTCACAAAAGGTACACTAAATGTGTCCCACGCCCTCTGCCCATACCGGGTCGTCCTCCTCGTACCGCAGCAGCAACAGAAGTATGAGATTCTCTAGAAGATATATCAGAAACAAAGGAAGCAGACTCAAATAAATATTGTTGGATCCTTGAATAAGCCTCCACAAGACTAGGTAGTTTATCAGTAGCCAGAATAACGCTCCGAGCGGAGCTACAAGCCGAGTTGAGCCCAGATAAGAATTTGGTTGTAACAAGATCATCTCTATCCTTTATCTGTTCAGCAACAACCACAGGATGGTAATAACTTAGCTCTTGAGCAAGAGCCTGAACCGCCCCAAAATACTCCTCAAGAGATCGGTCATCCTGTTTATCAGCAAACAGACGATCATAGATCATAAACTGACGGAGAGCATTCTTCTCTTGAGAATAATGTTGCTTCACTGCGTCTCATATTTCCTTGGCCGTAGAGTAGAACATGAACCTTGCGGCGATTGCAGGTTTCATACTATTCCACAGCCAAGTCTTCACAAGACTGTCATGACGCTTCCATTCAGCATACCCTTCGTCAGTAGATGCCTTGGGACCCGAGTCAACATGCCTTGCTCTGTCACGAGCCTCCAAGACGGTGTGGATGGCATTCATCCATAGAAGATAATTTTTCCCGTTAAGCTTAATGGAGGCGGTAGGTGACACTTCGTAGTAGATCGTAGGTGTCTTAATATCCTCCATTGTAGAACAGAATATGTGACGGATTGATACACATCAAACAAATTGTGGTGACGGAGAGATACACGTCACACACAGAAGAAAAACAAGGAGAAATGCGTTACTGACGCATTCACAACCTCCAAATGATCTTCCTAATCACACATGGAGGAGGTGTGACTAGGATGATGGCTGAGACGAAACTAGTCCTCCGGTTGTGTTTTTAGATGATCGTTGGATCACCCGGAGATCCCCAAACGCTTTGTGATGGAGGCTACGGTAGAGTTGGATATCTACCGCAGACCCAGAGTAGCCGACGGTGGTTCTACACAGCCGGTGGATTACGCCAAGTCGACGGGTGGGAAGCAGTCGGCCGCCGGAGAGGGAGAGATCCGCCGGTGAGAGGAAGGAGAAGCCCTAGATCGATCTCCGCTCTGAGTAAGAAGAAATGAAGAGGAGAAGACGACAAGAACACCGATCAAATGTCGGCTGCAAGACGCAGCAAACGTGAGAAGGGCTTGAGCCTACTCACTTGTATTTATATATTAGGGTAAGTACCTGAGTTGTACGGGCGGCCGCCCAGGCGGGCCGGGCGGTCCGAGGGTCTAAAAAATGCAGGCGCCCAGGTCTGTTGGGGTTTCTAGGCGGACTAGGCGGATCGGGCGGACTAGGCGTCCGCCCAGGCGGACCGGGCGACCCGCCCAGGCGGCAGGCCCATTAAATTTGGCCCATTAAGAATTTGTTGTAATTTCTTATAAAATAATACCTTCTTTCTTAGATTTTTTTCCTAATAACTACTCTGTTCCAAACTTCTTTCTTCCTGCTGGCAGCCTGCTCTCCCAACCAGAGTACCACATTGGTTACAGCAGTAATACAAACATTTTAGCTGCCTATTCAGTTCGTATATTTCATTGTCCTTCGCCTAAGGTTAGTTGAACAAAGCCATGCTTTTTTGTGATTGTCTTTTTGTCATCCAAAATGTTCCTGCCAATATTGACACCTATCAAATTACAAAACATTAGAGCAGTAAGTAGTGCGAGACACCATGTAAAATCATTTCAAATGCTTAATAGTTAGAAGTTAGAACTACAACAAGTAAAAATGAATTATTATGTCCTTATATACTGAATTAGAAAAAATTTAATCATTAAACAAATTTAGGGATTGGTATATCCTTATTTACTGATTTAATAATTTCTTAATCATGTACCAATTTATATTTATAGATGAACTGATTTATATGTATTATTTAACTGATTTGTATGTATTTATCTCTTGGGTTGCATAAGGGATCGAATTATATTTAATCATCTACAAAATTAGCAAATATGAACTGATTTAGCAAATATTTATGAACTGATTTAGCAAAATATTTATGAACTGATTTAGCAAATATTTATGAACTGATTTAGCAAATATGAACTGATTTAGCAGATATTTATGAACTGATTTAGCAAATATGAACTGATTTAGCAAATATTTATGAACTACAACAAGTAAAAATGAATTATTCTTCCACTATTGGTAATTTGGTAGCACATGATTGCATATTTATCATGTATATTTATGTGTAAGGCTGGTATTTTTTTATAAATTTTACATATATTTGATAAAATAAAAAATCTATCAAAACGCCTGGAAACGCCTGGGCGTCCGCCTGGGCGCCTAGGCTGTCTGGGCGCCCCCCTGGAACGCCTGGACGCCTAGCCGCCTATACAACCATGGTAAGTACATGAGGTACAAAGAGAGAAAAGAAATAAAAAATAAATATTATGAAGAAAACAGAACCGCCGCTGGATTGACGAGCCGCTGCTGAGCCGGTGTCGATACCATCGACATGAATGTCGATGGTATCGACAGAACATCATCTCGACCCTGAGCCGGTGTCGATACCATCGACATGAGTTTTGATAGTATCGACCGGGATGTCGATTGCTTCAACTTATCCCTGAACTGATCTCGATACCATCGACAGAGTGTCGATAGTATCGACCAGGATGCAGATTGCTTCACACTTCTTTTGCAACCAAAAAAGGCCCTGTGGCTGCATTCAAAATCGGCACTTCCATTTTCACCGGAGGATACCAAGCAAAATGTATTGTCCTGACGTGTTGGCTATTTACACTTGTACCAAACAGAGCCTTAACCTGACCAAGCTTCATAATGTCCCCTCACAATATGCCGCGGCCACCTCGAATAACTTTCTAATTGTCATCAACCTACACAGATTGCATCCAGCTCTTCTGGATGCTCCTCTTCTCCTGCAGCAGCAGTGACCACTTGAGACGAGGCTCTCGGACTTCTCAGCAATGACTCCAGACTCATTCTCTCTTCAAAGCCTATATAAAGACGGGTAAAATCAGCCTCAATCGCAGACGAGAACATGTTCACTGTGAATTAGATCCAGCTCTTCCTGTTGCTCCTCTCCTACAGCAGTGATAGCATCCCACATCATTGTCTGCTCGACATCATTCAAGGCTCCTGTCCTCACAGATTTTCATATAGGAGAGGCAAATTGCCCGACTTACAGAAAGAGGGAGTTGTTTATCAGCCCAAAGAAAGCCCAACTCTAATGTTATAGTCTCATTCCTATTGCCTTTTGTAGAATAGGATCCTTTTCTAAACGTAGTGAGAGCATCCTCTCCAAAACATGTCCATGGACAGTACAATGTTTGATCCATCTACCAGCAACTAAGGAATGAGGTTTCGTCAAAATTGGCAAAATTTTGACAGAAATTTTAGATTTCAATGGAATCTGCTACCAAGATTGCATTTATCAAAATTTTGATAAAAATTTTGATGATTTTGATGAATTTTGCCAAATTCGATGGATTTCAAGGTTTTTCGCGCACAATTCAAAAAATTTGATGCAAATCTTGATAATTGCAATCCTTGGTGTTATTGTTTTTTTAAGAGTAAAGGGGGATTGGGGTTATTTCACTATTTAGTACTCATACATAGTATATCCTTGTATATCATAATTGCATCGTATTCCCTAATACTCGTTGTTTAAATTATTAAATACTAAAGCAATGCATGCTTTGTTGGTTTTTTATTTTCTTCAATGTAGACGAGTATGTATCCTAGTGGTGGTTATTAGACAATGAGGGTGGCTAGGCATAGTGACAGGAAAAAAATCGGAAAAAAATGTGAAAAAAATTGATATATTTCGGTCAAAGTTCAGTCAACTATTCGGATTAATCAATAATAAGTCAGCTATGCATACACACGTATATACATACATATGTATACTTATATATACACATATATACATATACATATATATATACACACATACATATACATATACATATACATATATAGATATATATGTATGTGCATATATACATACATATCAGATACAAATGTAACTATTAAGGTCACTAGACATACAATCTTATTGAGTGGAAAAGGTAGGAAAAGAATTAAATAATAGTTTCATAATTACACTGGATTGTCGGGAGAGTGGGGGGTTCGAGGTTTAGTGTATATCAGGAGTTCTTTGTACATGGTTTGGTAAACAAGAGGAACAACTTAAAAGAGAAAACCCATGGGAAAATGTGAAAAATCACGAAGAATCGTGAAAAAACGTATAAATCGTGAAAAGCGGGAAAAATCGTTAAAAGTCGAAAAATCGGCGGCCAAAGTCCAAATCATGTGAACATTCAGGAGCCTATAAAATCGCTGATTTTTCATAAAATTCAGACACTTTTGTTACTATGGTGCTAGGAAGCCAACCATACCAAAAAAATAATGATTTTGCTTAGAAACATTGCACTAGTGTTCTTAGTGCCATATGAAATGATTGACTATTGAGTCAATATCAACAACTAACTATTAACCCAAGTAAAACATGTGGGGATGCCTACATGTCCAATATATGGTACTATAGCACAAATAAGTACATGCATATAAATAGCTCATACTTGCAAAATTACATAACTTAGTCCCTCCATTTTGCCATCAAAATCCCCAAGAAACTAGAAAGTTTGCTTACCTCCCAAATGAAGGAACCCAACCTATCCCCATATAAAATTTTATTGCATAAAACGATGTATTTAGGTGTAGAGATCATCACTATGAAATTTCATGGCTTATTGTCGGCGAAATGGGCACGGTTGCATTTATCAAATTTCTGTCGAAATTTCCATTTCCATGTCGTCGAAACGGCATCGAAATTGGATACCTCATTCCTTGCCTACAACGAAGGAAGCCAACATGGCCGAACACAGTTTCCCACTTCTGAACCAAACACGTACCGACACAGACCTGTGTACTAAAGATTTTTCGACACCCATTTATTAGCATACTTCAAGGGTCTTCCTCTTGCTTACATTACATCTCTCTAAACACACCAATACAAGACACCCCATCTTCTAGCACCACCAACCCCAGCCCTAAATTTAAAAAAAAATACTGTCATACATCCTCACGCACCCAAAGTCTAATAAAGGGATGGACATCTTCTAGCACCACCACCCCCCAGCCCTAAATAAAAAAAGAAAATATCGTCATACATCCTCATGCGCCCAAGGTCTAATAAAGGGATAGACATCTGACATTGATAGCTACTAAACAACTTTTATTCCTTGTGCTTCAATAAACAAGGGGAAAGTGACACTAATATACTCAACCTCCCTTATTCCTTAAACTAGTTGCCTATTGATGACAAACTTATCAGGGACCCTACCTCTCTCACCCCCATGTTAATAGAAACATATTGCACATAGCAATACACACCCTAGTCAACCTAATTTGTACCCTCACCCACAACCTGGGAATATAGAAATAGGAATGGTTGTGTCGGTATGTGACCTAGATAAAGTATCCACAAGCAATGTGTGATATAGATAGAAATGGAATTGCTTATTCAGTGAGTAAAAAGGTTTACAGGGTACTCTCTTATATAGCTACAGAGACTTGAGACACATATACAAGCGAGCAATATGGGACTAATACAATAAAGCAGTAGGAGAAAAAACACAGCAGAATAAGTAAATAACACAATATTTCTATACTCCCCCTCAAGCTGGAGCGTAGATGTCGAATAAGCCCAGCTTGTCAATCAGAGTCTGGAAGCGAGCTTTAGGTAGAACTTTGGTGAAGATGTTTGCAAGCTGCTTCTCAGTGCTGAGATATGGAGTGCAGATATGTCCAGACAGAACTTTCTCCCTAACGAAGTGGCAATCAACCTCAATATGTTTTGTTCTTTCATGAAAGGTGGGGTTGCTCGCAATGAAAATGGAAGCCTTATTGTCGCAGAACATAGGAATGGGGCTAGAAGAGGTGATATCAAACTCATTCAGAAGACCACGGACCCACAGGAGCTCACATGCAGTATGAGCCATGGCTCTATATTCTGCCTCTGCACTAGATCGGGCAACAACTGTTTGCTTTTTGCTGCGCCATGTAACCAGATTTCCTCCCACAAAGGTGCAATATCCAGATGTAGATTTCCTGTCAGATCGACTTCCTGCATAGTCAGAATCAGAGAATCCAGATAAATTGCAATGACCATGCTTTTTGTACAGAAGACCTTTCCCTGGAGAGCTTTTGAGATATCGTAAGATGTGACAAATAGCATCCCAGTGGCATTGTCGGAGTTTATCAAGATACCGACTTATGAATCCTACAGCAGCAGCCAAGTCAGCTCTAGTAACAGTCAAATAGATAAGTTTGCCAACCAGTCTCCTGAACTGTTGATGATCAACATAAGGAGGAGAAGTATCATTATCCCAATCCATATTGGGATCCAGAGGAGTGTTGGCTGGCTTGCAACCCAGCATGCCTATCTCCTGTAAAAGATCAAGAACATATTTCCTCTGTGACAGGCATAGTCCTGCAGAAGATCTAGCAACTTCAATGCCTAGAAAATATCGTAGTTTCCCTAGGTCTTTGGTGATGAAGTGTTGTGCTAAATATTTTTTGGTTGCTTGTATCCCTGCACTGTCACTGCTAGATAAGACAATATCATCAACATACACAATAAGGATGACCAGCCCTGCTGCAGTTTTACGAATAAATACAGAATGATCAGATTATGAACGTCGAAAGCTAAAGGTAATTAAGATCTGACTGAGCTTGTCAAACCATGCACGTGGGCTTTGTTTCAGACCATAGATTGCCTTTCTTAGTTTACAGATTTTAGAAGCAGACTCCCCCTGAGCAACAAATCTCGGAGGTTGCTCCATGTAGACCTCCTGTAGATCCCCATATAGAAAAGTGTTTTTGACATCAAGTTGAAACAGAGGCCAGTCTTTATTCACAGCAATAGATATCAGAATACGAACAGAATTTAAGCGTGCGACTGGAGAAAAAGTTTCAAAATAATCAACGCCATATGTTTCAGTATATCCTTTCGCAACCAATCGGGCTTTCAGGCGTTCAATGGTACCATCTGGTTGATATTTAATAGTAAAAATCCAGCGGCATCCAACAGTATGGCATGAAGAGGGACGATCAACCAGATCCCATGTCTGTTGATCACAAAGTGCATGCATTTCCTGCTCCATAGCATTTTTCCAGGCAGGATGGCGAAGTGCCTCTTCAGCTGATTTAGGAATTGTCACAGCAGACAAAACAGAAGTGAAACAAGCAAATCTACCACAGAGATTGTCAGATGAACAGAAATTACTGATAGGATGCTGAGTACATAAGCGAACACCTTTCCTTAAACTGATAGGAAGATCCAGGTCAGAAAATACCTCAGTGGATGGTGGATCAACCGCAGACGCAGGATTTGGTTCGGCCGGGGCTTCAGAAGCATTGATGTTCTTTGACAGGCGCCGATAGACTTGCAATGGGCGTTCTTGGGGCACATCAGGAGCTGGTAATTCCTCAACAACTAATGGTAACGGTGTGGTAGCCATAATATCAGCCGACAATTTTTCACCATCAGTAGAATAGTAAGGCATATGCTCAAAAAAGGTCACATCCGCACTAACAAACCACTGTTTTTTAATAGGATCAAAACAGCGGTAGCCTTTCTGAGTACGGGAATATCCCAGAAACACACATTTGACTGAGCGAGCATCAAGTTTGGTGAGGCCAGGACGAAGATGTTTTACAAAACAAGTACTCCCAAAAATGCGAGGAGGCAGAGAAAATAAGGGTTTATCAGGAAACAAAATGGCGTACGACCTGATTTTTCAAAACAGAAGAAGGCATGCGATTGATAAGATAGCATGTCGTAGAGACAGCTTCAGGCCAGAAGTGATGGGGTACTTTGTAGTGTATGAGAAGGGTGCGAGCAACCTCAAGAAGGTGACGATTTTTTCTTTCAGCGACGCCATTTTGTTGAGGGGTGTAAGGGCAAGTGGTCTGATGTATGGTTCCTCGGGCAGCACAAAAAGATGTAACAGATTGTTGCATGAATTCCAGTGCATTATCAGTACGAAGAATTTTAATAGGTCGATTAAATTGAGTGTGAATTTCAGCAAAGAAGGTGTAAATAGTATCTAACACAGTATCCCGACCTTTAAGCAAAAACAACCATGTGGTGCGAGAATAATCATCAATAAAGGTCATAAAATATTTCACACCCGAGTGACTGGATACAGAGCACAGTCCCCAAATATCAGCATGAACCAGGTCAAAAATTTCTTTAGAAGCAATAACTTTCTTAGCAGGAAAAACAGACCGAGTTTGTTTGCCCAAAACACAAGTTTCACAGGAAAAATTATTCTCAGATAAAGTAGGAAATAAATGCTTTAATTTGGCAGCAGATGGATGGCCCAGGCGAAAGTGCCACTGTAATCCCGTCACTGAAGTAGATAGCATAGCCGCAGCAGTAGGAGGTCCATCCAGATAATACAACCCATCTGGTCCTTCACGGCCCGAACCAATCCTCGTCTTCGTGCGGAGATCCTTCAAAATACAGCCAGAAAGATCAAATTTAATAGAGCACTTGAGTTGTTTAATCATCTTACTGACGGACAATAAATTAACAGAAAACTTTGGAATATATAAAACAGAATTCAAGTGCAATTTTGGTGAAAGCAGAACCGTGCCAGTGCCATGAACAGCAGTTTTGGATCCATTTACAACAGTAACAGATGATATAGGAGTAGTTTTATTGAGACTCGAAACAAGATGAAGATCACCAGCCATATGAGTGGATGCACCTGAGTCAATGCACCACTGTTTGTTACCAGATGATGGAGAGGCAAGCATGGCAGAGGGTCCTGGTGTAGACGAGGATGGCATCTGTGCGAGACGTTCCTGGAACATCTTCTCGAACTCCGAACGTAACCAGTCTGTGTTAGCTGGAGCAACAGGTGTGTCAAGGGTAGAGTCGGCAGCAGTTTCTCTAGCAGCCTGGTTAGCCCAAGCTGGCTTGTCGTGCTTAATCCAGCAGTGATCTTCAATATAATTGTCGGCCACACCAGTTGCAGTAGCGAAGGCCGGGAGAAGCACCACGTCCAGGGGTAGATGAGCCGCAACCTCCCGAGGGAGGAGGGCGGCCGCCACGGCCAGAATCAGCAGAGCGAGCAATAAGTGCAGGATGCTCAACAACAAGAGGAGTCATGGACGGCAGGCGTTGGACTCGTTTGAGGACATCCCTAAGGGTTGGCAGCGAATCACATGACAGAATCTGGTCAACCACACTAGAAAAGGAGGCAGGAAGTGCAGCCAAAAACTGCACCAGTTGCAGTTCGTTACGTTGCTTTTGAGCAATTTTGATGTCCGCCGTCAAGGGGTAGTAGAGTTCAAACTCATTCCACAGAGCCGAGCATTGATTGTAGAAGTCATCAATGGAAGTGTCAGTAGAGAACTCCTTTTTTGCCAAAGTTTTGAAAATTTCAAAAACACGCTTTGGATTCTCCTGATGAGAATAGACATGGGACATTTGATCCTACATAGCCTTAGCATCATGAAGGCAGAGCAGAGATTGGCTAATCCGAGGTTCGGTACTGTTGAGGATCCAAGACATGACGCCGGAATCATCATTGGACCATTGCGCATAGCTTTGTTTGGTTTTGTCATCCGAATCAGCAGTAGGAGCAACAGGAGGTTCAGCCGTAAGATGGTGATACTGGGCTTGTGCTTTGACATATAGAACAAAGGACGCCGATCAGAGATGATAGTTGGAGCCGCCGTCAAGCTTCACCGTGGTGACACATAGAGCGGGGAGGCTCAAGTAAGGCCATGGCAGAAGTAGTAGTCGGCGTAGCAGCAAAGTAGAGTAGAGACCCACAAAGGGACAGATAACAGCAGCAGGGATCTGACGAGTCAGATCAGAAAACCCGTATAGGGCAGAATATGCATAGAGAAACCTACGCCGTCATGAGGAAAACTCAACGTTCCGTCATGAGGCGCAAGCAGAGAAGACGGTGAGACAAAAAGACTCAACTTAGTCGGCCAGCGGATGTCCGAACGTAGATCCGAAGAGCACCCGAACGTAGACGGAGAATAGAGGTAAAAACCAGTGGCAGCCGGAGCGGAGGAAGAGAGGCTAGGAAGGGTGGAGGCGGTAGGAAGGGGAGGCGGCGGCGGGGTGGGTTGGTGGTGGCGAGGGCAGGAAGGGGAGTGGCGGCGGGAGGTGGTGGTTGCGGGTAAGGCGGCGGGCGGGGGGTGGTGGTGGCTGCTAGAGGCGGCGGGCGGTGGTGGTGGAAGAGGGGTGGCGGCGGGGGAAAGGGGGTTGGCGGCGGGAGAGAGAGAGGGCAGGAGGTGGTCGGGCGGCAGGAGGGGTGGCGGCGGGGGGGAGGTCTCACGTCATGGGTGAATGGGTGGGCGGGGAACAAAGGATCCTGCTCTTGATACCATATAGATAGAAATGGAATTGCTTATTCAGTGAGTAAAAAGGTTTACAGGGTACTCTCTTATATAGCTACAGAGAGTTGAGACACATATACAAGCGAGCAATATGGGACTATTACAATAAAGCAGTAGGAGAAAAAACACAGCAGAATAAGTAAATAACACAGTATTTCTATATGTGAGAATTGCAGCTCAATGTCATTGGAGAGATCAACCACCCCAATGTCTAGTGATGACAAACCTGTGGGGGAAAGCTACCTCTCTCGCGCCCAAGGCCATAGCTTGACGAAAGCATTGAAACATGCAAGTTATACATAGAGCAATCACAACCACTCAATGTTTGTTAGGACATCGATAGGACAGGTCATTCTTCTTCTCTATGTTAATGACATGGTCATCAATGGATATTACATTGTTGGCATCATTAAGCTGCAGAAGTTCTTGGCAGCTACAAGTTTTGGAGAGAAGAATAAAGGAAGGAAAAGAGGAATGGGTGCATAAGGACAACAAAAGTATAGTGGTCCCTATTTTCCCGCTCTAATGCCATGAACTTGGAATAAAATTATATTATGTTGTGACCCTCTTTAAATTTTGAAATGTAAAGAGGATAAGGAAAGTCTAAGAGACGTAATGGAAACAATAAATACGTTGATATCCAATAGAAACTGAGGTTTTTCGATATAAATATAGTAATGTGAATACTAATTGACAATTAATCAATGTATTAATTTGAAATCAATTGATGTAAACATTATGCAGAAACAAAAACTAACAACTTTGATAGATCGTGTCACAAAACTTAGCCATCAACTAATCCCGCATACCCAACATCACCCATAGCTGATGCACCACAATCAACCTAGCAAACATCACAGGTAATGGGCAAACCCTGAAGATTTCCCGTCTAAAAGAGAGCCTCACAGATTGAGTAAGCAGAGAGGAGGGATGTGCTAGAGACTGAGGAGACGAGATTCTTGTTAAGGATATCATTGGAGGATGGTGATGAGGGGGAGGCATACAAAGCACAAGATTACTACCAAAAATGTTAAGGAGGGTGAGAATCCTACCACAGAGACCTTGGCTCACTGCCTTTTGATTGGAAGCAAACCAAAACCAATCATATAGGGACAGCCACTCAGATGCTCCCCAATGCATTTCCATCTACAATGCATGACCATTAGGGAAAACCTAGTGTAGAGATTACCCAAGAAATCACCCAGAGAAAACCTAGTGGCGTAGATCATCACTGAAGCAATCACCTTGACATTGACAATTGTCGAGTTGTATAGTATGTTTAAGTGTTTCTTATGTAATATGGGCATGAGTCTATGGCCTACTAGAACTCCAAATCCAAATTTTTATTCAACCCATATCAAGGATACAATTGTAGGTTTTTCTTAGTTATAAATAGAGATTCTTTGGTTTAACTTTTTACATGGTAAAGAGCAAGTTATATAAACATAAACCTAACCCTAACCCATAGAAAACCTAGTGTGTAGATCATCACTAAAGCAATCGCCTTGAGTTGACAATTGTCAGGTTATAAAGTATGTTTCAAGTGTTTCTTATGTAATATAGGCATGAGCCTATGACCCACTGGAATTCCAAATCCAAGTATGTATTCATCTCAGATCAAGGATACAATTGTAGGTTTCGCTTATTTATAAACATATATTCTTTGTTTTAGCTTTTTACATGGTGAAGAGCATGTTATAAAAACCTAAACATATCCCTAACCCGTAGATGGATGAGTGCTTATTGTTCTCTCTATATTTCCTTGTCGTGTATATGTACCTTCTATTGTTATTTAGGATGACATGTATTGTCAGTGTTGCTTTCTAATGAAGATGGGAGTCGCAACATATCCATCTCCCATAGTTAATAAACTCGTCAAGACCCACCCTCTCTACTTGATGCATTTGCCCTAGTTGGAATTGTTATTCGATATCCTACTCGCTTTGCATCCTAGCCATCACCACCAACTGTAGAAAATGTTCATGCATGTTACTAGCTCAACAGCCTAAGTCTCCCTCCATTAACCTTGTTGATCCCTCTTCCCTAGACGTCCTCATGTTTGTCCTGCAAGCACCTTCTCTAGCTCAGCATCAACGCCCATTGGATGTACTACTAAAATCATTGAATCACTTATCTCTGGGTCCATGACCATTGCAGATACATCTCTACCCTACAGCCAACCTTGGTGGCACTTAAGAGGTCGTGCCCAAGCCATATTATAAGATGTTCAATTTCGATGTCATCTCTGATGGTTTGAAAATAGATATTTCGACGGAAATTTCAAGACACAAGACTTACACAATTTTTACGACCAAATAAAGGAATTAAGTCACAATTTTGCCAGGATGAACTACGTACATAAATACATCTATACATGCAATAATGTCATATATTGATGTAGGGGACATGGGCTCCTATATGTGTGAGTGAAAAGAAATTGTATGTTTTGATGGGGAATTCAATTGTGCAATATATACATAGAAATATGCTTATGCATTGTTGTATTATATAATCTTGCATGCAGTACTATCATACACAATGTTTTAGAAAGCAAGAGTAGGAGGTGGGCAAACAAGACCATGTGGCCGCTTAAGCACCATGCAGGCACTTTTTGAAAAAGGTGATTAACTGTTACATACTTTTCATATAGTTGTAACTTTGATCATATGTAAATGTTAGAACATGTTAAAAAATAAATAAATAACAATGTACTAGTTGTTATCCAATGCATATAATTACATTCTTAATAAAGATGTTGTAATGTATTAAATTGTTAATATATATATACATATATATATGTTTAATAAATCTACCAACAGTTTATTTTTATACATTAGATGCAATTATAATACCATATGACAATTGTTATCGTTCATATCAACAGTTGCTCTTACCATTATGTATAATATAAGTGTTATTGTATGTGTTATACACATAAAGGTAGCAAAAGGACTAAATTCTACACATAACGATATAAACACAAACTAGGCGGCAAAATGATAAACAAATAAGTAATTGTTACAAACTTTCATATAGTTTTAACTTTGATCAGATGTAAATGTTAGAACATGTTAAATGATAAATAAATAACAGTGAACTAGTTGTTATCCAATGCATATATTTACATTTTTAACAAACAAGTTGTAATGTATGTAGTTACATATATATAGTGTAGTGATCCAGTTAGAAACATCCTACGGTGAGAGCATGAGAGGTACTTGAATAACTAAAAAATTGGATGTTTTTCAAAATCCAACCGAATAGATGTGAAAAGCATCAATTCATTTACCTTCCCACAAAATATCAATGCAATCAGATATTATTTACATGTCGATATGTATAATATACACTTTTTACATCCAACGGTCAGTCTGAAATTCAGTATAGAGCGTTGAAAAGTATTCTATTGTTGTGAATGCTACACAAATCCAATGATGATGAAATTTTGTAGGCAAGTAAATATTAAGGTATAGTTTAAATCAATACGGTTGGATTATAAAAAGTTCATCTCTATGGATAATTATTCAAATGTCTCTCAAGCTCTCACCAAGATATGTTTCTCACAGGATCAATGTCATATATATATATATATATATATATATATGAGGTTGGGTAAGTATCAATCGGTTGGTACATGCAACTTATGTGTACCGGGCATGAAAATGACATGTGGAATATATTCGTTCAATCCAACTTTATATATATATATATATATATATACAGAGAGAGAGAGAGAGAGAGAGAGAGAGTCAGGCTAGAGTACACTCTGAGTGTACAGATCGTACGAATACACTCAAGTGTGTTTTCATATCAAGACTATTTTTTGCAAAACGTAAACCATTGATCTTCACCGCCATACTATAACTAGTCTACATACAAATTTTGAGCCCATTTGGATGAGTGTAAGTCACTCGTCGAAGGGCAACAAAATCAACGCGCGAAACTAATTTGAAATGCATATTTTTTGTAGACTTTATAACATGACCTATA